>OX375775.1:5069285-5669821 GCA_947359385.1 Chesias legatella
TTAGGTATGATAACACCCTAATAGCATTATGTGCTTTACCCTGAGATGGAAAGTCGCATACGACCTTTCATTAATTAAACTATTTTTCATTTAATTTATACACCTAGTTTGAACTTTACTAAAATTGTGCGACAAGTAAATTTATTGAAATAAAATCGAAAATCATTGGCGTAATTGTAATTTAATAGACTCAAACCTTTTATTTGTAGATAGCTCCAGATCCAGCAAAGCAATGTCGGTGACGTCATTGCTTTGTTGGATGATTGTCATATTTGCGTTTTCATAATCTTTCCAAAAATAAAAAGTAAAAGCATTGCAATAACCTCTTTGATTGACTTTAATCCTTTCACCACACTGGTTTTAGAGACCCAGTGGCACACTTAATAGCAGTATAAACTCCAAATATATTTCCTTCAAAATTTTCGAAGTTAATAATACCCTTTTTAACCGACTTCAGAAAAAGGAGGAGGTTCTAATTCGGTTGTATGCTATCTTTTTTACGTTTGATACCTCATATCTCCGTCATTTATAAACCGTTAATATATTTTTATTTATTTAATAGGATATACTTTCAAATTGGTCCATGTACGCGATAACGAGGAATCATTCTCGTTCATTGATGATGTTTTCGATTTTTAGTTTTGTTACTGAGCTACATAACATACATCTATCTAGATATGATAAAGTAAATGCGTTTATGTTCTGCAAAAACTGCACTATGGAACGAGTGTGAAAACGAAAAGAGTGATTGCGTAGGCTTTAACTTACTGAAACTCCTCTATTGTTTGCTGATTGTATAGAGGCGTGAAGTATCTTTATAGGTATTTTTTAATTCAGTTTAGTGTTAAGGATCGCTTAAAATTTGTCATTTGCACACAGTTACATAAAAGTTACTTATAAAATGGCACAGCTACACTAAAACACTACAAACGGACATAATTTAATCATTTATCGTTACATACTAAATAACTTTCTCTAAAACTGAAGAAAAATGATATAATAAAAAATAGTCTTTAATGATTTTATTTTGAAAGAAGAGAGAATGAGTATTTATTTTAATTTATTTGCAAACCTAATGATGATTTGAAAGACATGATGGCGTAATATTATATCTACTATAGAATATAGCTACAAATTATGATTCATCAATCATCATCAGCCCATATAAATCCTGTGCTTAAATTACGAACATTGACGCAACTAGGTATGTGACGGAAGGACTAATTGGCATTCGATCGCCATATTTTGCAGTTTGTATGTACAAACTATGGCTATGTAGCCAGTGTGATAAAAATGTGTTTCATATTTTTTATTTTATTTATTTATTTTATAGAAACTATTGGCACAAAATTTTGCCGCGCATGGCTGAACTCAAATCTTGGATGGAAGATAGAAAACTCACCATACAAATAAATACAGATTAACGAATCACTATCTAATCACTTTACGATTCAGAACTGGAGCTTACGACACTCAAAGAATTATAAACAATCAACAAACACGAACATCATCTTCAACATTAATCTACACAATGATATCCGATATTATATTCCACAACCGACCAATATAACATCCAATTACCGTTCCACCCCGTAACTAATTCATAAGAATCGATGCGAGTTAACGGTAGTATTCTGGTACATAATATCATATTGCAGTGGCGAGCACCTTAATTGGGCCAGTACCCACCTGTTTACAAAATTCGTTCGGGTACAGAGGCAAATCCTGAAAACCACATGTTCTGAAATTCCTTGGCCGCTTCAATTAACCCTGCAGAGAAATCTCCACTGGGCAACTTCGTGAAATAATTTTGTTTGTGAGTTGACGAGAGATATAACCGGTAAGTTAATTGACGTCTCTTGACGAAATATATCAAAGAATCAGGTTTTGAGGTAATAAGTTAACATTAAACGCTATGTCCTATAGTGCACATATAGCCTTCACCTTAACGATCTATGTGTCTTTTTCTTTTTTATATTGTGTTGTGGTGTACATTTTGTATTTGTATAAATAAATTTTATTCTTTCTTTCTTTCTTTCTTTCTTAAACTAAGATAGCAAGCATTATGGAAAGTACATTAAACTCTCAGAAAATTATTGAAACTAAAGTTATTGTACCACCCTCCACCCCTCCCCTTCACCCAAATCAACCCTGTAAGTAGTAAAAAACCTCCGAATTTAACTGATCAATACCAGATGTTAGCAACTTTATATTAGCAAGTTAGAAAGATGTTAGCAAAGATGGCTACAGAACATTTCATCTCATTTTAGCCCATAGAGAAGACATAGAAATGAACAACAATATTTATATTTTACAATTTACACGTGTAAATGGTAAAACTATACTACTATATACTGTGAAAACTTTCAGTTGAGTAGGTCCTCAACTGAAAGTTTTCACAAAATTCGATTCATAAGAATAAAAGGATGAAACAAACAAACGCCTGTATATTTTATTCTAAATGAAATAATCCCTCCATAAAGGTCTGGGCGGATTTAATAGTCTTTGAGATAGACAAAAGACCGTCGCCTACATGTACTCAATAACTCAATTACGTACATTTTATGTAATACGGATTAACTTATTTTGGCCCTAATCAACCCAGAATTTATTTTGACCTCTTCTGCCGTTTGCCGTTCTGAATGATGAAAATTTCATTAGAAAGGAATAATTGAACAGTAGGTACCTGATTTTCTTTTCAAAACTGAATGATATTGCTTTACTATCATTTTGTTAACATTTCCATTTTAAGCCTCCAAGGCGCAAATCGACGAACATAATAAATTTTTAAATGAATTGCGGGTCATCTCCTACATAATCAGCGTCTGAGATGTCCTTCAAAAACCCGTACAGAAAAGCAACGGTATAATTCTGGGAAGAAACAACGTTACTGTATAATTCTGACCTGTTAGTATTCTTTTAACCATATTTTAAAATGCTTGAACATTTCTCATATTCTTTCATCAAATTCAGCATGCTTGTTCTATGCAAACCAGGTAACTGGTAGAATACTTATATACTATTTGTAAATACATACATATAATATGTATTAACACCCAGACAGACCAACATCTACGTACGTCACACAAGTATGTGGGAATTAAACCAAAAAGCTCCAGCGCAAAAGGCAGAGTAATATCGAATGAGCTGTGAGGAATGTTAATTTTCCGTTTATTTACAAAACTTAAATATATATTTATTTTTGGTGGTTACCGATCTTGCCTGCTAAGCATTGAGGTTAATACGAAGTTGTAAGTATTCGTTAAAGTAATAATAAACTAATGGAAAAGTTCACGAAGCCGTTGACAGTTTAATCAATCAGTCTGCTTTCAGGTCGTTAGGCTTTATTACTCCTGTTTAAAATAACAATGTAATTGATATATCGACCGTTACAACTTTTTGGAAGCATCTACCGTTACAAACTGATGTCACAGAGATTTTTTCTTAGGGCCAGGGTGCATTTTTTTTAAACAAAACGTTTGTTTTGTATTTCTCAAATAAGGTACGGATGCAGAATTTGACAGCAAAATTGTCGAATACAAGATAAACTTGTAGAGTTACAATTTTAATGTAGATTGCATCAAATATTACAGCAATTCCCAAAACAAAAGTTAGGTACACAACCTCGCATGGCCCGCGACGTAGATATATGTGGTGAAGACCGAGATAGCATAAGCTCTCCCTTTTCACAGCATGAAAATGAACCCACGCATTCTCCGCGTGTTTAAAAAATCAGCATTTGTGTAATCTGCGTGTTTTTATAGGATTAAAAATACGAGACAGCGCTAAAAATGAAACTCGCAAACGTGATGTCTAAATACCTTTCAATTGAACCTACGTGAATATTTGACATAAGTATTTTCATAAGAAACAGTTTTTTCAAACATGTCACTCAGTTTAGTATCAAACTTTAGGCGTACAACTGAAAAACCTAATGATGACCTAGAATGATTGAATATGCAATATTCAAAATAGATCTCAATAATGCCATCGGCTCAAGTTGCGTTACACGGAACACAATTACCGCGTTAGAGGAGGCTGGTAAACTTGGACTTATGCAGGAAAAAGCCCCAGAAATGATCTATGTTGCCTTACGTCCGAAACGCGTCGGAAAATTACAAAGTTTCCGAGACAAAAAATCGTAAAATTCTGAACTGTCCTTTATTTCAGGTCCTGTCATTTACGAGCAGAGCGTCCAGATGAGCGAGAGGGAAGTGACTGAATCTAAAATTATTGATATGCCGTGTTTTTTGCGTCGAAAAGATGCAAATCTCTTGAAAAAATGGTTGCACATGATAGTCATCTGTAAAAATAATGTTTAATTTCGTTATTCTATTCTGCAGCCACTTCTTTTTAATTAAGATCGTACGGCTCTTTTCATATGTTATCATCAGCGTCAACGCCGAATTTACATTTAATTACATTTTCATTCCCATACCATTCACAGCTAACTTTACATGTTACCAACTGAACACTGAAAAGAAAGATTAACAAGTAAATCACCCTCGTGGAAGACAATTTCAAAATTTTAAGCAAGCGGGACTAACAGTTTAAGACTGTAAAATGTAGTAAATTGTCTATCGAAGAGTCATAGAGCTACAAAAATAATTGACCGAGATAATTATTGTAAAATATGTAACCATTTTCATGTCTTTGTACCCTTTTTATCGCTTATCGCTCCGCCTTTGTGTACTCAGCGTGTAAAGGCCCACGTTGTCTCTAAACTGGGAACTTTGCGAGGCGGGTTTAACTTAGTAAAGCCTTAAATATAAATTTAGCAAGTTCTCGTGCTCGCGAATGAAGTTACACTGCGTCGTCGCTCAACAAGTTAGCGTTAGAAATTTCAGTTTTCATAACAATAAATACGGAAGCTGGGGTAATCTCACCTTTTCATGGAGTTTCAAAAGCTTTTGCGTAAAAATATATTCAGAGGCGTCGTTTATTACCTGAAGTTACTATTCTACATAAAAACATAACAGTATAATATTACCTACTCTTCCATATTGAATATAATTTTTATGACTTATTTAAGCTCTAGCAAGCAACATTCGAAACATATATTTCATAGTTTAAGAAGTTTGAAATCTGCCAACCTTCTGATCAATATTTATGCATAAAAACGGAATCATTCATGAGTCGATCAGTTCTTTCATTGGAAATTGTATGTATTTTATAATAAATTTCTGGAAATGTAAACTGTTTAAGTGAATCAATAATTCGTTTTAATGAACAATACAGTTAAAAAGCATATTACACTGTAAGCGATTATATAAATGAGCATGGTCTGAAGCCAGCTTGCTCCACGACACGCATACTATCTTGTAATCGTTGTATGTGTTTAAACAACTAACTAAACAAAATATAAGTATCATTGGTCAATATTATGTAATATTAGTTAGTTATCGATTAGTTGTTATCGGTCGAGATAAAACTTTGAAATTATATACTGCGCCATCTATATATTATTTTAGGTAACACTATACAGAACAAATAACTTAGTTCATGTAAGTTCAGCACAGATTCCACAAAAATCTGTTAATTTAGCATTATATTCATTAAATAACCGGGAAATATTCAATTTAAAACAATCATAAGAAGATATTTTCTTGCTGTGAAATAGAGCCTATATTTTAAATTAGACCTCTAGCAATACATCTCTAGCTATACATCGGTGAAAACTGATTTCATTTCCATGCAGTAGTTTTTGCGTGATGCATGTATAAACATAAAGACAGACAGACAACAATTCTGGAAACTGTTGTTTTGGCTTCTGTAGCTTTATTAGAGACCAATTATATTAAAGACCATTAGCTTTCTTCAATATCTATACTAATGTACAGAAATCAACCTCTTACAATTTTATTATATGTATAGATGATCACACGGATGTCTGTGTTACCATATATAGATTGACATCTCCAAGTTTAGCAGTTATTAGTTTATTTCTAAATATATAATTGTAAACTGAAAGCTCCGGGAGAAGTTTGAGTAACTTATCTATCTATAAGTGCTAGGTTTTCTAAAAGTTCTTAGCGGTTTGAAAGGTTGCTAACTTGGAGTTACTAACTTTGTGAGTGTATAGATAGTGTGGAATATGAAGTAGTTTTTTTAGAATTGAGAAACCGATGGAGGGTTGTAGCTTTTGGTTCTAGCTAAGTTTAAAAACTAGAAGCTTGAGTCGGCATACATTGCTTAAGAGTAAAAGACTTGAGAGCATTCGTCACACGGGGCAACATAACATATTATAGGGAATCCATGTATTGGTAACGAGTAGGTACGTTAATTGTCTGTTATTTCTTTGGCGACGCACTCTCTCCTGGACACGTCTATGTTTCCACGATAGTGTACCTTTGTACCTTGTGGGTACAAGGTGAAAAGTGGCCCACTGAGGCTCTACCTACCCCTTGGGGGATATAGGCATGAATGTTTGTATTTTCTTTTTTTCGTTTTGTAACACAGTAATTTGGCATCGCTGTGGGGGATCCTGATGAAGAGAATCATCAGGATATCTATTCAAGAACATTATCATCATGGTTTTTTTTTATATTTTTAATTCTTATAGGCCACAACTGAGGAGTCTCATTCAATAAAATATCCTCATAGTAAACGGATGTCATACAAAGATGCATATCCTTAAATTCATGCAAAAAACATATCACCCAAACAAAATGTATGCAAGCAGTCTTCTTGTACAAAACCAGTATAATCAAAATATTTCAGAAAATGTTACAAATCATAAAGCTGTTAACATGAATCATAGAATACAAGTTTGCTCAGTAAACCCATGTTAGCAGAATTAGCCTTGTTGCTGGTAGGCAGCGTGAATTGGCAGGAGTCGACGCAGTGCGGAGCCATGTACCGCACAGACGTACAAAGCATCCTTTGTTCCTAAGTTTGACGAGAGATAGATAATATAAAACAGTACTGTGTCAATATACAATATATTACTATTTACAAAATATAAGAGCAAATTTGCGTTTAGCTAATCATACTTTTAATTACAGATCCGATTCTACGGCTTCTTCAAAACTGACTCTAATTAAACATCATTCTTGTTTAATTAGTCATGCGTAGGAGTAATTTCTCTGTGTAATTTATCTTTTATGTAATCTATATATGAAGTCTAGAAAACAAGTATGAAAAACAAAAAACAATATAAAATAAAATAAAAATGTCTCATTTCACACAGCGCCATCTAGCCCCAAAGTAAGCTAAGCATAGCTTGTATCATGGGAACCAGACAACTGATATAATACTTATATACTTTTCTTTTGTAATTACATACATATAATACATATTAACACCCAGACACAGAACAAACATTAATGTTACAAATGACACACATGTGTTTGTCCTGGGTGGGAATCGAACCCACGACCTACAGCACAGAATGCAGAGTTACTACCAAATAAGCCATGATGCCAGTCAAAATAATTTTCTTTCCCTTGAAATTAAAAGCAATCTGTTAGTTGTGACTTGACCAACTGTTGTGTCACTGTGGCATTACACTCGGGAAATATAGCCGGAATGTTCGGAGAAGTGCATCGCATTCCGCCAAGACGCCCGACCTGTTATGAGTTACTAGTTCATAGTTTAATGAAAGTATATACGAGTATCTATTATATCGCACGCAAATTGTTAGATGAGCCCGTTATTATTTTATCACCCTGGAATGTCTAAATGAATAAATGGAATGAATAAATACAAAACATCAAAATATTAACATTGCTAACACACACCCTAAGCTAGTATTAAACAAGATAGCTTGCGTACCGGTTAGATGACTGAAGAAAGGATATTACAATGACAATATAAAAATATCTAGTAATTACCCATTAGGACAAACCAAAAATTTACCTGCTAAAACTGTTAACAAACATTCAAAATAACCTTTACGAACCATGAATACTTGAAACTTCACACAGTCGGAATCAATCTAAAACAGTTTCTAATCCTTGTAGAGACGTCTGAAAGCCTTTGATCGTGTTGTCAATATCACTTTTAGTCTGGGCAACCGTTAAATTTGCTTTGACCAAAGGGTTTCCCGGAATCTCTCTATCCAATCTAAACATAAACCCCTGGAAATAAGACGTTTATTTTATAGAAGCATATGCCTTCATTTTAATCGGCTCAAGGTGCTAAACCCACGCGGCAGTCTTAAATTGGAGACAGAATTAGTGCTGAAAGCGTGGTGGTCTAGTGGTACGACCCCGAGTTTCAATCCGGAGGTCGCCGGCTCCAATCCCGACGTGCACCTATGAGTTTTTAGATTGAAAGATTTATGTGCGCAATACCACGTTCTCAAATCGATGAAGGCAAACGTCGTGAGGAAACCAACATGTCCTGGAATAAAAAATTCGAAGATGTGTCAAGTGCAATAAAGGAGCCTCTTTGAGGCGCACTTAAAATGCTTTCACCACACTGTTTCGAGGGAACCAGTGACTCGAATAGAATAGAATAGAATTAGTGCTAAGAACTCAATCGCCTTTCTCAAGCGTGGCACATTTGTAAAGAAGGCTCATTAATAAACTTATAATATATTTAATCACCGATTTGTTTCTAATTACGGCGGTAACAAAAACTATATTTAAGGGAAATCAATCAATACTATAATTCGCTGGTACTCCCACTATCACAAACATTTCTAGAAGTTCGAACTTCCGGGTTAACTCTTAAAAAGAGTTATATAAATTGAAATATGGTCAAATTTTCCCAAGTGCATTCCTTACCGGCAATACGTATCATTAGTTTGGCATCCCGAACGTGTACAATGTTTCACTGACCCAATAAAGAAAGAATCCTAGCGGATAGAAGCTAGCACGTAACACGATTTCCAAGACAACCTACAGCCAGTAGATGGTATGCTACAAAGCTGTAATAACAACATGTTGCTATCTATAAATCTATACAAATAAATAAATTTGGAGTGTCTGTTTGTAATATTAAAATAACCACTTTTTATTAAGTGCATATGAATGTTTACACGGTACATATACCAAAACAACATTTTTTTAAATTTTTGTCTGTCTGTCTGTTTGTTATGCCTAATCTCTGAAATGGCTGGATCGATTTTGACGGGACTTTCACTGGCAGATAGCTGATGTAACAAGGAGTAACTTTGGGTACTTTTCCGAGGGGTAAAATAGGGGTGCGCGATAAAACCGAATTCCACGCGGATGAAGTCGTGGGCAACAGCTAATTATAAATAAAATTATATTATGAATTTACAAGGTAATTTCAGAAGACACATTAATATCAAACTGACAATTTATAGGTCACATGGGTAGTATCAGAGTAGCTATATCTTTTTTTTTACAAAATGTTTGGTTATTAGTAAGTTTGAGTTGTTCTTTATTGGAATTGTTTCTTTACTACTCTCTCTTCTCACTGGGAAGATGATATTCGGAAGATGGCTGGGGTCAGCTGGAAAATAAGGACACAACAGAGAAAATTATGGCAAGCATTAGGAGAGGCCTATGCCAGAGGGCAACACAATCTTGAAACCACACCGGTGCCAATATATATAAATTTAAATTCATGTAATTAGCATAAGATTGTGAATAAAGGCTATTATTATTATTATTATTATTATTATAAGTTTGAGTTGTGAGTGGTGACTAATTACATTTCACCACTAATCACTTCTCAAACTTTCTCTAAAAACCCATACTTTTGACAGTATAAAAAATAAAAATTAATTAAGCTCATACATGGTTCAAGAAATATAAAACCAGAAAAAATAAAAATCAAACTCTTTTAATACATAACGTTTACTCGTTAATCGTGCATGCCATCATTATGATATTGATGGTAAACTACATAGTATGTGTTTTAATCCTTTGTAAAAATAGATAAAACGCAACACAGTAATGCAACACGTTGCTGCTAGGCGGCAGAAATTGATATGGTGGCAGTACTGCCGAGAAGATATTGGAACAGTTCTACTGCCTTTGAAGGTAGACCAACAACCTTACATTTCTCCTATTTATCGGATTTGCAGTTGCATTTATGTATATCTACAACCATTACGGACACACTTAGCAGATAAACCACATTTCCGTTCTGGCGCACGTAATAGTTGGGGACCACAGGGAATCGATTCGGGTGGAATTCATTGCATTACGCACCTCACTGTACCTTAAGGGTTAGCGAGCAGGGGTTTTATATCTGAGAAAATGGCTCACAAGCTTCTGTCCGCGGCTTTGCATCGTCATGTCGGGTTATATGTCGCCTGTTTCGTATTCCAGATCATCGACCGCCTATCTTAAAAACTCCATCAGTTGTGTAGTTTTTGGATAAAATAATTGCAAATCTCTTTTCGCGCAGATGCATTCTGATTATGAAATTTAAGACTTTTACTTTTTCTTGATGTTGATATTTCTTCATTGCACTAGCCTGATCTCGACAAGCAAGAATGGACGGGCTACTATTGCATGGTGCCTATTCTGAACATGCGTGCCTTAGAACTTTTCTATAATTTTATACAACTTCAAGATTTCAGGATTCAGGAATTAACCTCACCAATATGCTTGTGATTAAAATAAACCTCTGAGGTGAAAACTGAAAGAGAATACTACTCGGTAATTACTCGTTAAATATTTGACCGTATGTAATCATTTGGGCCACATATTTCTGTTAAACACGTTTTTACACTTTTTTATGATTAATTAGCTTATAGAGTTTGAACACGCGACCTTCGGAAAGACTACAAACATTCATGTCCGGGCAAGGGGTAGAGACTGAGTAGACAAACATAATTTCACTTTTGTTTTGAGATTTTATTATCTTGGATGGTGAAGTCAATTAATAAATAATCCAAACCTTTATCTAGGTGCCAGCAACGCAGCCTCGGTTCATAAGGCAAAAAATTATTTGTAAAGAATATATTATTAAAAACTTTTTGAAGAATGACCTGGATGAGTTTCAGATTCACTAATATGATTTCTGATCATGAAAATAACCCACATCTTGCGTCCATCACTATCAGACAGAGGTAGTGCATTTATTTTCACCCACACTCCAGCTATCAATGGAACACAATTACATGAGTGTAAACCGCTAGCCAATTGAAATAGTTATAGGGGATAAGTTCCTCGTATCGACTTAGCACACAGAACTTTATTGGAATTAATTCGGAACTCTAACTACCTACATAATATCTCTCTGAAGTTCATTCTTGAAGTTGTTTTTACTTAGAGAAATCGAAAGCAAACTGTTGAAGTAAAATTGAATCAAAACACGCAAATACCACAATAGGCTTATTTTCCCTAAGTGCTTTCAAGATGTTTGTTCCAAGTGCATGAGCAAGCATATTACGGCCTCCGAAGACACGATGATTTCAGTTGGCATATTCTCAACAAGTGACATTTCATAGAAAAATATGTTGCATGCTTGAAGTTTAAAACAAGTCTATGAATATATAATAATAATAATAATATTGGTGGACATTTCACACAGCGCCATCTAGCCCCAAAGTAAGCTAAGCATAGCTTGTAGAGGTATGTACCATGAGAACCAGAAAGTGATAGAATACACTCTTTTTTGTAAGTTCGTACATATAGTACATATTAACACCCAGACAGAGACCAAACTCTATATTCGTCATACAAATGTTCGTCCTGGGCGGGAATCGAACCCACGACCTACAGCGCAGAAGGCAGAGTTACTACCAACTGAGCTGTGAGGCCTGTATATATATGTATATATAAGGATTCCCATAAATCGAGTTGACTACACCGTTTTCTATATTATATAAGAGGACATACATATAACAAAAATCGTTCGTTGTGTCTGTGGTTGTGTAAGTTTTTCACTAATATAGTTTTTATGTGATACAGTTACGGAACCAGCAGATGGCGCACCTGGTGTTAAGTGAAAACCTCTGCCCATAACAAGCAATACGACTTAAATCCTACCCTACATAGGGAGGTACGACAAACCCATACCTCAGAGACGTCAAGGTGGAATGTCTCATATGCCTATAATTTCACAACCACACCTTTTAAACCGGAACACAGTAACGCGAATGCATTATTGCTAGGTGGCAGAAATGGGCAAGACTGCAGTACTTGCCCGGATGAACTTGGCGAAGTTCTAATACTCTTATAGCTTTCAAAGAATACATTCACAGGTCGTTACATTTTGTTATCACATATAATGAAACAGCATCTCGAACGTCGGAGTCGATTGAGTTTAAATAATAACTTTACAATCCAATACAGTTTGAAGGACACGTTCCTTGTTTTCAACATATAATAAAAATATTCTATTTTATATCACTTTATTCACATTTTGTTTTTGTTCGTTACTAAAATACCCTCAACACCTAAAAACGGTAGTTGTATTTGATTGTCATGTACGACATTGGTTCAGAATAAGCTCCTAGACCATACAGAATATACGATCCTGAAGTATTCATAGTAAGTGCGCTGTTTTACGGTAAAACTAGGCTTTATTGCCGCAACATGGTAAGCTTTCGCGAAGGGAAATCGTTTAAGCCTCCATTTCTGTGTTGTGCCACCTGAGCCTTTGGAGTGTGTATTAGTGGAAGCGGCAGTAATTTTTGGTGTTCGTTAGCATTACTAGGCCAGCAGGTGATCGGTGAAGGAAAACGTCGTTAGGAAACTCACATATCCTAAAACGAACACTTCGAATAGATGTGTCAATGCGCCCTTGAAAATTAACACAACTGGTTCGAGAAACAAGATTACCTAGTAGCATAACCAAATTAATACATCATGGAATATTTTGCAAGTTAGCAATCTAGAAATTACATTTACTATCTGTACCGAATTGCAAATTGTGCCGGCGGATCTAGTGTGCAGGACAAGGTGCGCCAAGTTGTCGAATTCTTTCTTAGACCTAAACTGTTGGTAATGCATTTATCACAAATTTCTTGAAGTTTATGTAGTTTTTTTACTTTTACTGTAATAAAATTACAGCAATTTCTAAAATAGATAAACTTTTTGCGGTCACGTCTAGCTCGTACTGGAGAATTCTCTTCGCTAAATCGAGTTTTAGTGAATTCAATTCTCTTCTTAAAAGCTCTTTACTCTCAGAATATAAAATAAATATAAGTTTAATCTATTAGACGCCTACGCATTTTGGATGGCTGTTCATTCATATCTAGAAAAAGCTATTTTTTTACATAATAGTCGCGGTTTTATCATATAGTTTTGTACACCTTCGTCGAGATAATGTGGATGATATGAAGAGGAAAAAGAGCCGACACATCTTCAACCTTCTTTTAGCTTTATTTATTTACAATGTGTTTGTAATAAACACGTCACGTGTGCACCGTTGCACCAATTTTTAGAACATCGATTATATAGTAGACAAAAATTGTACATTCATTGAATTCTTGAAGAAGTAGCTTGGAAACTTGAATCTATTAACTTCTTGGAACACTTGTAGTTTTTTTATATGATTCAGTTACGGAACTAGCTGATGGCCCACCTGGTGTTAAGTGGTAAGCTCGGCCCATAACAACTGATGCGACTTGGGTCTTCCCCTACTAGGTACGAAAAGACTAAATCGCAACGTATGCGCCCGTAACTCCAAGACGTGTAGGTGAAATGTCTCATGTGCCTGTAATTTTACCGACAAACACACCATTCAAACCGGATCACAATAACGCGAATGCGTTACTGCTTGGCGACAGAAATGGGCATGGTGGCAGTACTTTTTTGGCGTGAGTTCTCCTGCTCTTATTACTAATTTGAATATTGAATAATCAAAACAATAATAGAAAAATTCTTTTGTTAATTTATATTGGCATACTCCCCTGCAAGTAATTATTAAATGTTAAATTTTGCATTGGGTTTTCCGGACAAACGCCTTTGTCCGTATCTCCAGTCCCGGCCCGACGATATATCGCCCGCGTCTTTGATATAATGGGTTTGGACCAGAGCTTACAAATGGAAATTACCGCGAAATGAAAGTAAAAATAGAATCGGTTGGTTGTATCCAATTTGCTTGCTCTTTTGTTGATGCCTAAGAAACATCACGTATCTTTAATTTAATGATGGCATTTTGACTAAATTAGTTTCAGTAGTTTCATTCACTAAATCTTATTATCTTATTATTCGAGAGAACCAGTGGCTCGAATAGAATAGAATTAAGAAGGAATTTTGCATACTAGTCATTTTTTGCTATGAAAATTCCTATATTTCACTTCTCTGGAGTTTCTTAATGTACTATCCTGAAGTCATTAAATATTATGGTATTAATATCACGAACTTCAATATCATATAAAAAAAATTACTATAACTAGAGTAGTTAGTAAGCTACCTATATTTTTATTACGATGATCACTCTCGCCATCCAAGAATACCTAGGTATAATTGCAAATAACTTTAAATATTTCCAATGTAAAGGTTCCAATGCAAATGAAAACTCTTATATGTATTCTTGCTAATAATAAAGGTGAGAATATTTTAATAAGCAATCCATATATATTTTCCATCAATGGCATAACTCATCCACTCAGAAATCAGCACCTGAACAGGCCGCGAATAATCAGACTTATGTCCATGTAGCAGACATAAATAAAATCAAAAAACTTAGGTATTTCAGTACTGAAACAACAAAAGCCCCTTGGAGATTGATCTTCGCATTGATGCAAATTCAACGGCACCCACGCCCTTCAAATCAAATATAACGCGACTGCGTTCAATGCGACTGCATTGGTGCTTGGTGTGGCAGGGTAAATGAGTAAAGTGGATGTACTTCCCCGTATAAACAACGCACATACATTTAATTTTACGGCTTTGCATTCGAAATGTGTGATCATAATTTATTAGACTACACTTTGCCAGCTGTTGTAATAAGTCTATAATCACCCACCCTCAGCTCTAATTGATTCATGAGCCATATGAGCAAGAGATAAGACCTTAATAATGGCTGACACAGTACTTAATTAGTGACGATTTCAGCCAAAGCTGGGATGATAAGACGAATATAATTCAGCCTTTTGTCCCTTAATAAAAGTTACCCAACTCCAAACGAAGGCCGAGCAACCGAGCGCATATTCGGTAAATGAACATTTTAGAATACTAAACTTAATAAACCAAGTTGTGTGATGGCTATAAGGTATCGGCTCAGTAGGTATATAATCATACACATTTTTGAATCTCAAATGCTAATAGCAAAAAAAACATCCATATATTGACATGTAATTTTTTTATTAGGTATATTTACAACATACGAAGGTATCGCAGAAGTAGGCTCAATTAAATTACACAATAAAATTTCAATTTTGAATAGTTAGCCTTGATGCTAGGAGTGATCTAGTCCCAAACTAAGCAAAGCTCGTATGGGAACCAGGTTACTGATAGAATTACTAAATAATATTCTTTTTTTAGTACACGTAATAATATCATAGTTCTTATAATATCACTTGATGATAAGCAATAACTTCCACCCGTCATAACGGAGAGACAAGATTTACGCATTACGTCCGTCACCTTGATATGTAGTTGGTAAAATTAATGGGGCTGCTATCTCATGAATCCGAAAATAGGTATGCTGCTTGTATAAAATTAGTAAATACATCATCCATTTCCATCACATAAACAATATAAAAAACTAGATTGTGTGTGTGTATATGTGGAACTCACACATATCCACTTGGTTGGTCAGGACGCAGATTAATGTGGTAAAAACCTTACAAAGGCTTGACTAAATAGGTTTAGGTATAGTAGAGTGAAATTGGACGATGAGTGCTGTATATAATTAATTTTGTGGCGTCCTAATTAAGCAAGCTTGCAATATTATGTAGAAATGTAGGATTTCACGTATGTTTTTTGATTGCAGAGTTTATCAACTTTATTTTATCGTCTGCTTTGTAAGGTTAAGTTGTTCGTTACTTACACGTTACAATTCAGAACAGACCATTGTTATGTGAACTTAATTTTCTATTTTATATTAATTGTTTAGTTGATATCGTTTTTATATGGAAATATTAGATCACAATAAGATCCCCAAAATAACGTATGAAAAAATCCTGTGCCTCCGCAATATAAAGATCACAGCCATAATATGTCGTCTCTAGGACCAGTGGTTAAGGGCGTAAGTTGTCTATCAGTCAGTCAGTTAGGACCTCTGTATAGATATATGTCTTTTAAAACATATTATGTAAAAGCATTATGAACAAAAATCTTTAGAATTTGCTCAACATAAAAATATGCAAACTCATTAATTGATGACGTTTAAAAACATTAAGCACCTTTTATCACACAAGTTTCAAACTGCTCGTCATGTCAAAGTTGAACCCCAATTCCCACCACATAAACGGCTTAAACTGACATAAGTGAGAAAACTCGTACATGATAGAAAATCCTAATCTTCGTCCCTATTCGGAACTGTCGTTAATAAAACTCCCGCGAACTTACCTCCTGGGGGAGAGATAAAAATATATTCTACGAAAAAAAAACAAACCGTGGGTATTTTCCGGAATCACGCGCCACAATGTCAGTGTTTCCAACTTTATGCACGATAAATGATACGTTCCGTGGCACTTATCACCCCTGTAATACCGTAATGTTGAGATTTATAGCGCTAAAACTCAAAAACATGAACAGCAAATCATTATTATGTAGAGGCAGACACGTTCGAGCGACGCCGACGTGGAATTTTTGTTTTATTTTGGTTTTCTTGTTCGAGACATCCAGTTGATGGTCTATACTTGTCTTGTTTTAAAATAATGTATCTAAGGTTTACGAAATAATAATTCTTTGCGCCGACAAGCTTTGTGTAAAATATGACAAATAAAATATGCCGTTATTTTCGTTTGTAGAAAGTTTTATTTGCTTGTGAGCACAAGTTCAAGAGCTTGTAACTGATATGCTTTATGCTTTCATGCGACCATCTGAACCGGCTCTTAGGTTATTCAGTAGGTACCTTACCTAACTTGAATTCTTCAATTGTGTAATTTTCAGTTTAGCGCACCGTTAGGAAAACAGAATGTTATATCCGAATTTTCTCGGAGATTCATACATCTAAATCTAAATCATCTAAAAAAACGGTGTTTGCAGGAAATGAATATATTATTAATTTGTAGCCTTATTTATAAATACATCAAAATAAATAAAATCATCACACGGCTACACCATTTATACTACAATATTAAAACTGCGATCATCCCTATAATTATCGGTTGTTTATAACTAATCTTCAAGACATTATTGGAATTCCTAAAATCACATATCATACACAAAATGATACAGCAAGTCCAACAAAGCACTATAAAGTAATTTTGTTTACACGTAACTCACAAAATGACAATTAATTTGAAAGGGTGAAAAAGTTAACCTTTGTGAAAATACCAAGGTTCTATTTGTCCACAACTATAATTGTGATTACATTCAATATTTACTTTTGACTAAGAGAAAGTAAACAGAAAAAGTTTTATCACTACACACTGACTATAGGAACTGCAGTGTTTTTCCATGAGTCAACGCACGACACGACAAAATACGGTAACGACTAAGAACCATACATTTTCCTTTTTTTTTTATTTTGAATTAGTCTGATCGTCTGAATAAAAAAAATACACGGATACCTACCTGTTTCTACGCGAAACAGATAGGCTCTCTTATCTACGACTTAGGTCGACAGATAATGTTCCTTACTCTTGTTGTTATGGTTAGAGAATACCACTTAACATCAGGTAAGCCATTTTAAAGATCCTGTCTCTTTGCTGACTAACACTGGACTAAATGGAATACGATAGACGATTTTAGTCATATTTTAAATTTAGAATTTGTGCTGAATGTATGTGCTGAAAATACTGTACCTATTCATAATTTAATAGTTTGTATTTGATTTTCTATCTCCATTTAATTCTTCTAAATTAAAAACGTTTTAATGAAGCCCATTTTGTTATTTATAAACAGTCTTCTGAAGTCTTGAGATGTTTTTAGATATTTAATGTCGTAATTCCCTAATAAATAAACCCTGCATAATCTTTGGCAAGCTTAAGATTAAGCTATGTTTCAAGAAAATCTGCTCAGCCATTTGAAGATCATCACCTCATTTTTTCACTTGTCAATTATATTACAAAAGTATGATAACCTTGAACTTATGCACAGGCTTCACCAGGATCCTGCTGGATACCAAACCCCAATCCAATACCAGAACTACTCCTCAATATTCAATCCAGATCCAAAGTCCAATCCAGATTACAGTTTTTTTACGTGATGAATTGACGGAACGAGCAGATGGCCCACCTGGTGTTAAGAGGTAACCTCTACCAATAAAATAAACAAGCAATACAAATTTGGTCCTTCCCTACGTCGTGACCCATGTCGCATCGTATGCATCAGTGACTCTGACATACCTGCAATTTCACGGGCAACCACACTTTTTTTTATCCTCCATGTTTTCTCTCAACGTTTGGAGAACGTGGTGTTGCGCATATTTTTTTTCTAGCAAGATACTGTTGTTCCGTCTCGATATAAACCAGTGCTCTCTGAACTGAAGCTCAGAGTCTGTACCACTGGGCCAAAATGCTCTCAGAGTCAAGATGGCTTCTTGCTTGCAAGCAAATATGTCTGCAAGAAGCAGGCGGGCATACAAGAGTTTTCTGGGTTGAAAGAGAAAATCTAACCTATCCGACGAACCGTGGACCTAACGTACTCGAGGTTTGTGTATCCACATGCTGCAATAAGACGCCTTAATAAACAAGTGGAACTTTATATGCCGTCAACCATTGTATGCGAAGCTTTCACAGTCACTTCCGCACGATGAAGTGGCTACAGACTGTGTAATTTTAAGTCTTTAGTGGACGATAAAATGGTGATATATCTTCTTGCTGGGGAATTTGTTGTAATTATTCAATAAAATATGCAATACTACAACTGTTACACTGTACTGTAACAATCTACCACACTGGCTCTCTTGAACCAGTGTGGTAAAGAGATTAAAGTGCGCCTCAAAGAGGCTCCTTCCATGCAATGTTAAAGAGTTATGCATAGATAACATAAAGGTAGTTAAGTACTTAACATAAATTAAACTACACAATTCCATTTTCATTTAATGACTTTTTAATATATTACATTTTTATGCATTTGCCCGTGGCGTTGCCTTCGAGGTAATTAAATTATTATATGTTCAATTTGGTTAAATTGTGACGTTAGACATTCGTCCTTCGATATTAAACAGACATACGTAATATTATTCTGATGGAAGGCTAAGAAACGAATCACAAGAAACAGTTTACTAACGACACTTTAAGTGGCACTGACATACGAATTTTGATTAAGTTTTAGCATATTTTAATTGGTAGTGCAATTTATAAGGATGACTACAATCATATATTTCAGGTATTCATACTCGACTGTTCTTCATTCGTATGTTACAGTATCAGTACAATAGCAACGATATTCGCTAAAAGTCCCCAAACTTAGCCTTTATAGACACAAATGCCTTAGTACTATTTTACTAACAAATTAAAGCATACGTAAGCATGTTTGAAAGTCTGCCTTAGATAATTATGACAAGCTTACCGTAATGATGGACGCAGAAACAAATTTTTCTCACCTGGAACAATAAAAAGATTACTTCAATATATGTATGTCAAAAACATGTGTCCGTAACGAAGCTTGTGACAGAAATGGGTGAGTATTAAGTATTTAAATTTTAGCAATGATTTGTCAGAGCATCTTTTCATAGAGCACCAAAGCTGCAAGTGTATTCTATTTCGAGAACTAATCCATATTTTTTTGATGCTCAAACTGGAAAAAAGAAAATATGTGTAAAGCTACTTTGAACTCATTGTCCTGGTTCTCCTTAATAAAAACTAAATAAAACTAAATAATTTTATGTATTTGTTTGACTGGATGTGTGGCTTAAATTATAAATAACTTAAGTTATTACTTTATTTCTGACATCGATGACACTAAAAGATAAAGTGAAAGTATGTGTAAGTAATATTAAATAATATTGAATCAAATGACGCCTGTGGTAATTTTATTGGTAATGTCTTTAGTAAAAGATTTTTCTTTGCCCTTAGATTATCCAAGGAAATAATCACCTGAAGAAATTGTTATTTCAGATAATCGTGAGAAAAGAATGGCGGTCACAAGCTCATCACTTATCGTCTTCATTGCAACATAGTATAACCCATACCCACAGTGTGCAGACCCACTTTAGCTCTACCTACTCCTATGGGGAAACAGTTTGATCTATGTACTTATGGAAATAAAATTACTAATTATTTAATTTACTTTGTCACTGTGGATAATTACTTGTAAATTGCCTCATTAGCTAAATACCGGACTAAGCCAAAGCACTTCTAAACTCCCCCTAATTACGTGTGCTGTATTTAACGTAGTACCTACTAAATACTTGTAACGCTAAGTGGTCGTCATCCGTGACCATAGTAAATTAATATGACGTAGCGCAAATCCGTAACTTTCCACACTAGTAGCACTAAAATACTACTTCGTCAAAAATGAACTTAAAACAATCGTATTTTTTTGATTATCATAATCTTGACATCTTGATATCTCACACAATGACATTAGTCGTCAGAAAATTTTCTATCATGATCGAATAAACATATATCGTGGATTGTCCGACAAACCGTGTAACCAAGATTAGTCCATTAATAGTCCTTAGAACATTTACCGGTTCTAGATTATTTTATTAGGTCTCCTAAATTGGGCGATACATAATTCTAACCATATTTTTTTGTGATACAGTTACGGAGCGAGCCGACGGCCCACCTGGTGTTAAGTGGTAACCTCTGCCCATAACAACCGATGCGAATTGGTTCCTCCCCTACTAGGTACGACCCAAGTCACTACGTATGCGCCTGTATTTCTGAGACGTGTAGGTGGAATGTCTCATGTGCCTGTAATTTCACCGGCAAGCACATCTTTCAAACCGGAACACAGTAACGCGAACGCGTTAATTTTGATAAAGATTGGCGGCAGAAATGGGCATGGTGGCAGTACTCCCCCGGACGACATTGGCGTGAGGTCTACTCTCTTAAATACAACTCAAATAAAATTACATAGTGAGAGAGAATCTTAGAGTATATGTGTAATGATTTCTTGCGTTTACCTTAGTAACTGAAGCATCAGAGATAGAATAGTACACTTTACTTACTATGTCCATGATGGAAATTGCTTAAGCGGATCTCGAGAGCCCTTATAAAGGACAAGACACGTTCGCAGGACGTCATTACAAGTATTTCTTGAAAAATAATCTGCTATAATGATTATGATTGATATTAAAGTTAAAACAAAAATGACATTGACATCATACTTCACGATATTTAAGGAATAACCATTGAATATGGAGTTATTTATTACTAGCTGATGCCCGCGTCTTCATCCGCGTGGAATTCTCTTTTTTGAGCAGTAGAACTCTCGCCAAGTTCGTCCGGGAAAGTACTTCCACTATGCCCATTTCTGCCGCCAAGCAGTGAAGCAATCGTATTACTGTGTTCCGGTTTGAAAGGTGTGGTTTCCGGTGAAATTACAGGCACATGAGACATTCCACCTTCACGTCTCGGAGTTGCGGACGCATACGATGCGACTTGGGTCTTGTCGTACCTGGTAGGGGAGGACTGAAGTCGCATCGGTTGTCATGGGCCGAGGTTACCACTTAACACCAGGTGGGCCGTCGGCTCGTTCCGTAATTGTATTACATAAAAAAAAAGGTTTTATCACGCACCCCTATTTTACCGCTCGGAAAAGTAGCTTAAGTTACTCCTTGTTACATCAGCTATCTGCCAGTGAAAGTCCCGTCAAAATCGGTCCAGCCATTTCAGAGTTTAGTCAGAACAAACAGACAGACAGACAAGAATTGAAAAAAATTTTGTTTTGGTACATGTACCATGTATACATCCATATGCACTTAGTAAAAAGCGGTTATTTTAATATTAACAACACACACTCCAATTTTATTTATATGTATAGATTTTAATAATTATCTTCATTCATTCATTAATTTGTCGTGTACCTATTAAAGACGTGATAATTTAATCATATCATTCATTTCATAAATGGACGTGACAGTTCACAAGTTCAACATCCTCTCTGGCACTTATTCAATTATTTCTTGTCAGTAAGTAAAAGACAATGTAGTGTCGGAATACGGGTTAGGTACTTGTCAGGTTTCCTGGTAAAGTGTTGGCTTCCTTATAATATTAAATGAATAATTGTCTGTCCGCGTTTAAGTAGGTACTTTAAACTGTATTAGTAACTGCACATTACAACGATAAGTGTGATAAGTATAATCGGATTTTTTTTCTATGTGATTCGTTACGTAACGCATATAACGGACTATAACGGACCACTTACGGACCATTACGGCTACTTAGCCGTAATGGTTTTAAAACAATGCTATGATAATTAACAAACCTACATAATAATTACTTACTGTCATTATCACAATAAATAAGCAACCCTTAACTAAAACATACAACAATAGTTATGAACTATTCAAAGTAGAAGATATTTTACTGCAAAAAAAACTAAATGGACCCCGCTTTTTCAGTCCAGAGCTTGATATGTACATATCCAAACATTTGAAACTATAAAGTAAACAAAGAAGAACGTACTGTCATTGTTAGCGGGGTCTCTAAATCAATTAGAGGCAAGGCAAGTCCCCGCCGGTTTAATAAGGAGTTACGACGACACCCGACTCGAGACATAAAACGCTGACCACTGGTATTAGGATCATAAACTTAGAAGCGAAACTCACGGACTCTAAACTGGGCTTGAATTAGAATTAATATATAAACAAACAAAATAAAATAAAAACTGTAGGAAACCCAGTGTTGTATCAATACATTACAACAAATTATACGGTTTTAAAGCGCAAGCAGAAGTAGGCACGGGTAAACCTTAAAAACAACCTTTAAACCTTAATAATATTTGTGTTTCATCCACATCTACTGGCACGTAGCACCTAGTGACAATCGATTTGTGCAAAGCCACAATGTACAACTGTATCGATGTGGTACTGAATTTCGGGTTTTATTTGGTGACGAATGTACAGACAGAAAATGCCATTATTATTGCTGATATCCTTTTTTTTTTATTGATCGCATTACTTACCAAATATTGCAAAATAATAACAGCAACTCTATATTTTAGGCTAATTTAATATATAATTTTCATCGCAATTTTCACTTGCATAATAGCTTGAAGTTACAAAAATGCCCAAGTTGCACTTTTTTAACCTTAAATCTTCATAAAATAAAAAGAAACGTAACAATGTGTTAAGTTTGAAAATGAATTCACTTCTATTTATTATTATCTTATGCAACTAGAGCCCAACAATGGCCAGATAATGGAAAATTTTCTGAAGGGAGTTTTTTTTATTATAACCTCAGTGTGTCCACTCCAGTTAGAGAGGAGAATTTGTGGTGATTTGACTTTAATGATCCAAAATTTTAACGCTTTACGGTCGTCGCCGATTCAAGTTCGTTTGCAAGGCAAAATTATTTCGCTTTCAAAGACATTCCTTTTATAAACTAGTTTAATCTCTCACGTTACAAACAAACTGGAAGTTTTTAAGGTCCTTTGAAAAATGATTCAGAATACCACATGTAAATCCCCATATTTTTTATATATGTTTTTAAAACCATTTAATATGTATAATAGGTCTCGGTTCACAATTCGCAAAGTAATATGCCGTTTAGCATTAGGAAATTTGACTAAGACTTAATTAACTTAATGTGGAAACCCAGAACTTAATTATACAAATAAATATTTTATATCTTTGAGTACTTGACGGGTGGGAGGAAAACGTTTCAGAATATTCATGTATTATACCCGCAATAAATTAAGTATTTTGTTGTCGTCCAAGTAGGTATCTGTGGCGAGCGACTTCTCATCAATATGTCCCTATAAATGTCAAACCCGCACTCTTGGGGGTGCTGTATCATGACTGCCATAAAAACCTGAAGATATTTTTATACTGCCTGGAGCACGTGATATACAATGGCTATTAACCATTAGGCAATTTAGCGGGAGAATGTTTGGGAGATGGACACACGAGCGATTAATTTGTTGTACAAATGGCCCTGATCCTTATCTAGGCAGGGTTTTAAGTAATAAAGTTGTATATACATATATGGTTACAAAATAGTAATGGCTATCAAAAGTATATTGAAATTGTATATTGAAAAAAGAATATTAAAATACAACATCAATATGATCAGCAAAAATATAAACCAAAAAAGTTGATAACAAGTTGCAACATAAGCACGTTACGCAAAAAAAAAAACAAATAAGACAAGTAGTAAGTACACAGACTGAATAGGCAGGATTTAATGTCAGCTAGGCTAGATGGCGCTGTGTCCACCATGATAAAAAAAACATCGAATTATTTTTACCTTGAATTACATATATGAGAAGATATGGAATCAAATAACCCTAAAATACTTAAGATAATGACAACAAGTAATACAGTAAAAATGTTGCTCGTCTGTAGTCAATTTAGGGTAATTTACAGGAAAATATTTTGCAAAGCAAGTCTACCGAGAAAATTACAGTTTTGTCGAGTAGTGGACAAATTGTAGGCGTGTAAGAGCTTTAATTACGGTTATTTTTCTTTGAAATTAGTGTTTCACTCACGCCGTCCATTTTATGAGTTCCATTTCAAATGTTTCACATAAAGAGGGGATTTCGTTTCTACATTAGGAAAGGCGGTATAAAACGAAAGAAAACAGATGTGGAAATGAAAGCACAAGCCGAGAGATATAAACTTTTCGTATAAAATGTCTAAAACATTATTTGAATATTTTGCAGGGATTATAATTCATTGTTAATACAGTTGATATTCATGTCAAAATGACACGAATATATCCGTGGCGATTTATTAGATAAGCTAACATTGGCCTGTTCGACTAAATAATTTGCAGTTCTTAATAAGTATTCTAAATGCCTAAAATGTTTTATATTTTTTTTGTATTATTTAGGTTCCGTGCGGGTTGTAGACAAATAAATTTTTTTTTTTCGTTTTCAACTTGTTTAGAAAATTTATGGAATATAATTTACTATCGCGAAGGCATTCTGTTCAGGGTATAGTGCTGCGGTTGGCAGAAGACTGCGCGATTAAAACATGCCACTAGATGTCTTAGGGAAACTGAGGTCCAAATAAGTCCAGCAGGACCACCATATAAACTAAAACTCCTTCATTTCATTCAAGACATATCTGAAATGCACACCTGCACTACGAATTCTATTATAATAAAGTACCCATTTGGCTCTTTAAAAATACACCACATAAATCGTTAGCCTCAGGGAAATGTTTTACAATCATCTTTGCATATCGATTCTAGAAACGTACGATATCTCTTCGTTTTATATGGAAACATGTACGTTGTAAATAAAATTCAAATGCACATTTTTAGGGTTCCCTTCTCAGAGGAAGAGAACCTATTACCAAGCCTGCACCGAACCTTTGTCTGTCTGTCCTACAGTTAAAAGAATAAATATTTTAAACTTTATTGGTGGCTTTATGTGTATTGGTGGTGTTTCTCGCACTCAGACTAACTTATACTGAAACGCTTTGTGTCTAATGATTATCTAGAAATAATGCCTTTTCACTTCACACTTACATGTACATTACGTGGATGTGAAACACGGGTAATCTCAAATCATAAAAAGCGAAAACATTTAAAAGTTAGGTCTCGGCGACCCCATTTAAGTTTTAACCTTTTGTTTTAACAAAACAAATATTATATATTCAATATTTTTTATTTTTTTGTACCCAAAATTAGCAAGTTAATATTTACAAATGACAAATGAAAAACTTGGTTTGAGTGTAGTGAAAATTTTAAAATACCTGTACATGAGGGGCTGTTTATATTATTTGTTTCTATAATAAAAACAGCTTCTCACGCACAGGTCACAAATGAATGAATAAAGAAAATCACAGTTGTTTGTTCGGAACCCTCGGTCCGCCAGTTGGACTTGCACTTGTCTAGTCTTTTCTTAAAATAACTGAACCGTTAGTTGTTTTCCACCTGCGTGGATGGTGTATTCACCTTGATCACCTGGGTAATAAAAGTGAAAATGTGAATGTCTTCAAATCACTTAGATGAACTGTCAATGTTCTCAGGCTAGCATATTTTATTCGTAATTTGTCTTTAAATTACCTTGTTTCCGAATATGCATGTACAATAGTTACATCGTCGGCTTCAAAGCTCAGTTGGAAAGAGTAGTTCCGTATTTTATGCTACAGGACATGAGTTCGATTACCACCCAGGACAAATTGTTCTATATCTACATGTAATTATGTTTTATATGTATTTATATTAAAAATCAATACATGAATTATCCAGTTCGTATTATATAAGTTTTGCTTAGTTTGCTTAGTGGTTGTCGGTGAAATTACACCTGAGTTATTTCACGTTCACATTTCAGAGTTAATAGTTCGAAACGATGGGACTTGGGGTCCGAGCACCATCGTTAAATAAATAAATATTTTTTTTTAAGTTTCTTTGATGATTTAAGAGTAAACTCAAACATAAACTCAGAGTAATAAAAGGCGTGTAAATTACCACGGATGTCTCCTGTTGATCATAGAGGCCAATCAAAGCAGAACTATCTCCAGCTTACGTGTACCACCAGCGATAAAAGTCGATGAATACTTACAAAGTTCTTTCGGGCTACTGAATACTATTTTCTTTACATATTACGTGGCCTGATTTGATCAGTGACTATGCGTAAGGACGTGTAAACAAGTTCGTCCACCTTTGTCGCTGACTGTACATATAGATTGTAAGACAGTCCCGCTTTGATCACATTGGTGTAATAAAGCTGGGATGCCGATAACCTAAAATTAAATTAGTAACTATTTCTGTTGCAGACAAATTGGTACCTTCATTACTGATGAATCCGATAGGACCAAATCGAATATCTCGAGGCAGAATGGACTGTTTGAAATAAGCTTTAATCAAGTGAGTGGAACGTATGCCTTTGTTCTGATGGGATAATAGCTATAGAGTACTATACTCCTTCCAAAATGTCAAACCTGCTACAGTGCAAAGAAGGAGGCCAAATTTGGTTAATCAATGACGTCAAACGTATTATGGTGTGACATAAAAACATTGAAATGACGCAAATAAAAATGGTTTACCTAATATTCCGTGCGTAGCGATCGGGCCCAACTCTACGTTAGTGTGGTAACGCTCACTAATACGTTTTTACAATCGTCCTGATGCTAATAAAACAAGGATGGGACTCGGATTAAGCTCGTTTATCATTCGTTTTGATGGCCCTTTTTGCTGTAATCATTCATTTTTCTTCCGTCGTTTTCTGCTTCCCTTGCGTTTAAATTCCCTTTGTTGGTTTGGCGAACTCTTTTATCAAATTAACTCACCTTAAGTTTTTTTGGGGTTTATTTATAGGAGTCGTAACCTTTGCGTAAAGATCGAGTAAAATTTTTGTGACTTAATGACAAGAGTGGCGTGCTGAGGGGACCTTACCTTCGTGTCGTGCTGCTAAATCAATTAGAGTAAGGCTGGGGGGCGTAAAAGCTTTAGAATCTTAACAACTACCGTAAATTCACCTGACGGAAGTGTAATGAAATATTCCTGTATGCAAAATGGGGAAGTCTAGACCTGTAACGTTTAGTTAAAGTTTTATGCTTTACTGGCTTTACATCATAAATAGCGGTAAATAAATTTCAAATCTCATATAATTGCTATTTAATAATTGAAGTAATTACTAAATGCAGCATAACCTGATGAATCTGTACAGTACTGATTAATAAATATTATTTACTTTCTACATACATGTTGGATATATCCAACACAGGGAACCCTGGTGTGGCAACTAGTAAACTTTTATCTCAAGCAATCTATTATGTGACAAGGACAAAGAACGAGTTACTGGAAGAAAACGAGTTATTCTTGAGAAAACAATAGCTGCAACGATCTCAGCCCTTATCACGTCTATGTTCCCACGATAGTATAACCCACAAGGTGAAATGTGGCTCACTGAAGGTCTGCCTACCCCTTCTGGGATTTAGGAGTGAATCTATGTACATGTACTCTCGTTTTTCAACTTGCTAGATAAATACGCTTGAACCGTAATAAGAAACGCGATCCCACTAGAGGCGTTTCCTCGTATATCATATCATAGTAATAGCCTGGATCTTGTAAATAAAAAGGTAAACATTTTCAAAACATTACTTGGAGACGGGGTCAGTGGAAATAGTTTTATCGATGTTTCCTTCGAAGGTTCTGTGAAAATATTCTGTAATAATTTTTTTCAGTGACTGAGCGCAGTCTACACTAAAATGAGTATCGGTTAGAAACAACTGTATTAGTGCATGAAAGGAGCCTCTTTGATACATTATAATGACTATAATTACTAATATTATATTATATATAAAAATAATATTTAGTTACGTACTTATGTGTTTTGTTTTTTGTTCTTTGTAAGCTTAGTGCCGCAAATAAAATATTTTTCTTTCTTTCTTTCTTTCTTTATATACTAATAATTTACACGCAGATAGCTTTTAGCATATTTCTACAAAAACTTCATTGAAGATACCGTAGCGTAGCATATTGGTAGTATGGATGCCCACCTGGTTACCAGTTACCACCCACAAGTTGAGTATCTGTCGCCAACCACCTGACGGTATGTTCTCACTTGAGAGCCAGTCCCCAATCCAAGCTTTGCGCGTCAAAATCAAACATAAAGTCACGTTAATTTACATACATACATTACATACAGTTTTTTAATGCCATTGTAGGCAAAAAGCAGACGGCCCACCTGCTGTTAAGTGGTTACCGTCGCCTATTAACATTTGCATCCTCGGGATGCCAATGCGCTGCCTACACTTTAGGTACCTCACATATATCTATATTTAAGAATAGTTACTTTAATCTACCAGTTTTTCAATTGAAGATCGAGTCTACAAACAAACAGCGTAATTCTACCAGCGCGAGACATAAGTTAGAGCTCGTTACTCGTCTGGAGTTCTCGAGTGCTTCAACGGGAGTGAGGGCTCTGAGTGCCTCGCCAGGCCCTCCTCCCTTTGTGACGTATTGCGTCTTGTATTCACCCAAATATCAAACAGCGATATACTTACACATTGAAAATAGAGGTCTACGTTCATATGGCTTGGATAGATAACGCTTTACGAAAATATACAGGGTGTCCAGTAAAGAATGGATAACCTTGAAATGGGTCTTAGTAGAACTATTGGGAATTCGGAAAAAAATATCAAATAAAAAAAATTGTTCTACTAAGACCCATTTCAAGGTTATCCATTCATTACCGGACACCTGTATATACGATATGCGTTAAACTACACTGTTTCAGTAGAAGTTGCCAGTTTATTAGCTTCAAAAAAGTGGAAAAATATACAGAAAAGTTCATCTTACCTACCAACAGACAATAATTACCTTAAGAAACCATCAATTGAATAGACAATTTATTTTTTAATGCCATTTACTCAGGCAAATCACCCATAAGTCCGCACCGTAGCCCATTTCCCCCAAGTAATAGAAAGATTTAAATTAATACAATGGTAGCTACTTAATAAATGTTATGGCGAAAATTATCTTAATGAAATCCACCTAAACGTAGCTCGTGCGATGAAAATTACTTTGTCGAAAATACAGCTTTCGGAAGTCATAAAGAAAATTTTATCTAATGACTTTTAGCATTAAAGGGTTCAAATGCGTTTTAATAATATCACAATCTGAATAATAATAAGCATTTAGGGTCGATTTTTAATATAATGATCATCAAATGAATAGACTACCTGATATTTTTAACGAGTTAAAAGAATATAGTTATTAATTAGAGACAAACATAACGTTAAATTAATTAACCAAAGAAAGTAAGCAATGATAAAGTTATTATGATAAAATTTCATCATCCAAAGGTTGTTGGATGAAATCGCTATTAGCGATACGACGGCCTATTATAACCTTAGTTTAATAACATATCGTTACGAAATTTCCACGTATGGTTATCAGTATAGTGTTACCTATCTATTTTAAGGTAATATTATCTAAATTCATAAAATTCTGCCTCATCTTGTGTGGTGTGTAAAAGCAAGAATGCTTATATATAACTAGCTAGATTAAGTATGTATCTTCCGTGAACCTTTTTTCACTTTTCCCCAAGAAATTTGCGAAAATCGAATAATAAAAAGCTCTAGCACTAACACATTTTCCCACGGCAACTCAATTGCGATACATAATAAAATACCAGACGCAACGAAATTAACCCAGACAAACAAAATACCGGGTGTAAAATAAACTGTAGTGAAATGAAAGCACCTAAATCATCAGCCACAGTTCTGTCCACATGCCACAGTGGACACGGACTGGCCGGGCCATAAAACACGCCGCTCCAATCCAGCTGGTAATATGGCTGAATATATTAGCAGTGTGATTTGATCGTTTGTCACAGTTTTGGGCTGTCACTATGAAATTGGAGTGGTCTGGATTTAGGTTGGTTTTTTTTCGGTTTTATTTTCAATAACCCACGAAGAGTGCTTATATGATTGTCCTTATTGAAGAGCTCATTGTCTCAAAGTACTGTTTTTCTTTTGATCCTTAATATTTTCTACTAGTTCTGCCCTCGGCTTCACCCGTGTTGAATTTGTTTGTGATTAAAAGACTAGATTTAGTAATTTTTATGAATTTGTGAACTAACTTTAATAAAAATGTATTTCAATTACTTCTTATAACATCAGCTATCTGCCAGTGCAATCCCGTCAAAATCGATTCAGACATTTCGGAGATAGCCGAAATAAATAGAAAGACTGACAAAAAAATTGTTATTTCTTTTGCTTTAAGAAACGTATGTATTTTCATATGCATTTAGTCAAAAGTTAGTTCATAACTTATTTTGAAGTTACAAACAGACATTTCAATTTTATTTACTTGTAAAGATATCGATAATGAATCTATTACTAAAACTTGCGCACAGTTTGTCCAGTGAAGTACTGCCACTATACGCATTTCTACCGCTAAGTAGTAACGAAAGCATACATGTAATTGAGATTTTCCACATACACGTATCAGCGTTATGGAGGTGCAACTTCGGTTTTTCCATACTTTAGTATGAGAGTTGTACTCGTATTAGTTTAATATCAAGGGCGCTTAACATCGGGTGGCTCCGAATTAATAACATGATAAAATGTTTGGTGTACTCAGACCGTGTTATCTGTCAGTCAGTCATAACTTGACTACCTTTGCTCATTCACCCAAAAAAGGTCACATCAAAGGAGAAAACTAATTGTATTAACGTAATGCCTGAGAAAGACGGCAGCTTCCTTCCTACCTGAAAGTGTTTTCGGCAAAATATCTACTAGGGGCACCTTCAAAAACAGTTTCCGCGTACTTGCTAATCGTTTTTAAGCATACCCTAGTAATTCTACTGGCTGTTATAACCCTCTGGACCTTTCACCCCTGACTAAACAAAGAAATAAAATACCGAGTCTTTGCCCCGGAACAAATAAAAGTACGTTCACATTGTCGGCCTACTCAAATACCTCCATGTTTTGTTTTGATTCTTACGAATTCTGGACTATCTTTTTTTTGTTTCTTTACTTACAGTGAACTAAAGCTTTCAAGTTTTTTATTTGATTAACGTGATACCTAAAGAAGATGACTATCACCTTTAGTCCTCAGGCAGTGCACTGTAAACTGTGATACAGTTTTAAATTTAGTATTTTCCCGTGTTCGTTTTTGTATACTGTTTACGCCTTATGAATTTTAGAAAGAAAAATCTTTATTTGTAGCTAATTAATATACAATAGCACAACACTGTAGCACAAAAACTTAAATTTATAACATAACATTAATACATTGATTACACTATTAGCTACAAAATGGCGTCCGACTCAGCATATGTTGTAGTAGCCGTAGGCTACCACAACGCTGGTCTTCCGTCGGAACCATGCGGCGAGCGTCACTTACAAAGCAAAGCACAACATTACTACAACATTACACAACATTAATCGGCAAATAAGTTATTATTATTAATATATAAGAATAATTTATGTTATATGTATTTAAGAATTCAAATACATTGGGAAAACTATCCAAAATATCTCCATAAGGTATGCCTTTAACAATTACATCATATTAAGCTTCAGCGTTATCTACATGCGAAAAAATTGCTTTTTTGCTGGGTTACTATATCAGACACTAAAGGCAAGTATATCAACGCTGTAATAATTCAAAAAATCCCAAGCATATTTCGACGCATTAAACGGAATAACGGAATACTTTTGTAATATTGTTATTTACAGATAAAACGATCCGTGAATATAATAAACAAAGAATTAGCTTTGAACAACCTTTCTCTAAATCTTTAGAGCACCGATTCGTAGAGCACCCGTTATTTGCCATATAGAGCACAAATCAATCTTTTTTGTACTTAACGCTCTAAGTGGAAGATTGAAAGGTGCTATCAATAGTGTTACCTAAATCACCGATGGATTAATTGGTGCTCCAATCGGAAACATTTTTAATATTAAAAAAGGTTCCACTGTAACCCCTAGATAAAAACACGCGAACATCCCAAACAACGATAAAACCTGTCTACATAAAATCCAACAAGAACCCCGCATTCAACTAGCAAAAAGAACAGACAAAAGCTAAAATAAACTCAATAATATTTTTATGGACGTCCCTATATGTCGTAGCAGAGAAAAACACCCACTCGGTTGTAGTCATCACGAGAACGACTCGAACAAAAGATAGGCGGGTCTCAGCTCGTTTATCAAACTCATATAGGGTCTCATTGCTCCTCGGAATACACCAGATTTTTTACAAACTGGCAACATTTTTCTGGTAATGCAGTAGAACTACTTATTATACACGAGGAAGTAATTCTGCCACCAAGTGACACTTTATTTTTGTAATTATGTGTCAAAATTACGGGTGCATAACAATGCGTCTTGGGTCTTTCCACACTTAAGTAAAGGGGAAGTTCCCAGACATATTTTTATGTTGTGATGATTTGAATGCTACATAACACAAAGTCAAGAGGAATATCAACTTGAGCTTTAAGAATAGAAAATATTTAATTGACAAGCCTCATAGCTCAGTTGATAGTAACTCTGGATTCTGCGCTGTAGGTTGTGGGTTTGATTTCCATCCATGATAAAAATTCGTGTAACGAATACAGATGTTTTTTTCCGTGGCTGGGTGTTATGTGTATTATATGGATGTATTTACAAAAAAGTATATATGTATTCTATCAGCTGTCTGGTCCCCATAGTACAAGCTATGTTTGGTTTGGGGCTAGATAGCGCTGTGAGAATGGTCCACCAGTATTAATATTATTATTATTTAATTCAACGAATTACTTACGTTTATGTTAAACACAGCGTGACGGGACCTCGTTCGGCGGGGCGTGGAAGGGCCTTGGCGTGTTATAATATACTGAAATATATTCGACAAACGCGTGGCGTGCAAGTATTTATTATTGACAAAGTAAATGGCGAAAATAGACCATTTCTAGCCATCTTGCTCTACTTCAAGACACCCCGCAATGTGACAATAAAATGTGAAATGTGATAGTAAAATGTCAGTAAGAGAAAATGTGACTTTTTTTTATAATACCAAACTGAAAACGTATTTAATGGTTTCTCATACAGGAATAAGGTGAGGTGTAAAAACTTTCAAGATTTTAAGAAACTCATCATGTGGCAGGAGTTAGTCTGAATTTGGGTCTAATAATTTATAGAAAATTAGAGAAAAAAATTTGCAAATGTACCCTGAAATTAATAGGGTGAATGTGATGTCAAAGTGTCTTAAAATTTTAGAGTTAATGTAATTTAATTAATTATAAGAGTTCACTTATTTATTATAAGAGCTGTAGATTCTGTATGAAAAATAAAATAAAATAACATTATTACACTCTTTCACCAATAAAAGTACAGCGAGTACATCACAGTGCTCACCCGCGACCACACTCAAACGCGTTATTATAACTCCAACCAATAATAACTGGATTAATACTTGCGATCCAGAAACCAGAAAGTACATTCAAAACCAACAAGCCGACCGCTGTTTGCACCGCGAAAGAATAAATATTTTTTTAGGGAAGTGTATTTAACCGCCAAAGGAAATAACGCGGCCGGAACATCGCCGATTATGTTCGCAGATACTGTGGACGTTCAGTTATTTACGGCATGATAACAGGGGCGATGATTTAAGTAAGTGAGATAATGCGCGATTTACAGAGACCACGTTTACATTAATTTATGTTCGATTAAATTTAGGTGTTTTTTTTTCATCTGTTCAGAGGTTACGCCTACTCGTATCACTGCGTGTTGAACCAGTGCGGTGAAAGGATTATAGTACGCCTCTGAGCGATTCAGCGGTACATTCATTTCTTTATTCTTTATTGTACACAAAAAATATTATTTATAAATTATCTTATATAAAATACATTTACAAAGGCGAGCTTAACCCCAAAAAGAGTTCTCTTCCAGCAAACGTTTGAGGCTAGAAAACGGTTGTCAATGAAATGTCGGTATGATGTGTACACTTCCACGAAATAATATTTGTATTGTATTGTTTCGTGCATTTATTATTTAACACTTGAAAACTTTGAAATAAGTCAAATCCTAAATAAGAAAGAACTTCAACAAATGACCTCATTGGCTGTGTTTTTGCTGATATCAGTAGGTTACCGTGGCCACTTATCCATTTTTTAGTTGGACTCATTGTGTTGTATGTGAAAATAAACTTATGTAAAATACGCAACATAATAAAATATAACTAGCGGTCTGCCCCGGCTCAGCACGGGTGCAATCAATTTACAAATTGTATACATAAACCTTACTCATTTATCGCTCTTTCTATAACTGAAAATCCTATTAAAATCCATCGCGAGGTTTAAAAGAAGAAAGCGATGAAACAGGAAGACACATTATAGCGTTTTATACTTAATATACTTTAATTATTTTTATTAATAACTTTATTTATACTATTTAGACAAGAGATACGTTCTGGAAAAAGTCAAGAGTACCCTAAACCTACGAGCATGTACGAAGAATGTGATGAGAGTGGATGAAGCTAAGGAGGTATGTCAGGATCGTAGCTTGTGGAAAACCGTGTTCTCTTCCTACCCTCCGGGAAACAGGCATGATTTTATGTAAATAAATAAATAAATGTTGGTGGACATTTCACACAGCGCCATCTAGCCCTAGAGTAAGCTAAGCATAGCGTGTATCATGGGAACCAGGCAACTCATATTATTCCTATAAACTTTTTTGTAAATTCATACATATAATACATATTGACACACAGACACAGAACAAACATCTATATTCGTCATACAAATATTTGTCCTGGGTGGGAATCGAACCAATCTGCCACAGCGCAGAAGGCAGAGTTACTACCAACTGAGTTGTGAGGCCAGTCGATGTAAACATATGTAAAAAACTAAACCTTCTAGCACTGAAAGTTAAATATTAATACAATAAAATCGCTTCATTGAAATAAACAATATTTATGGGAAATCCCCAAACAATAGAATCACCTGTATTTTTCTAAATTGCTGGTAAGCTGTCCCGTAAATCAACAAGTTATTGGCCACGAACCTAAATTACAGCCGCTTTTCGAATGGTGTTATCAATGTGCATGGTTTTACATGAAATTTAAGGTATGGTCGGGAATATTCATTTTGTTAAACATAACTTTTTTTAACAATAAGTTATTTAAGAAACTCTTTTTATGTGACAGGTCCAAAATCAAAGAATAGTTTATAACATATTATACCACTACTCCTAACCAGATGATATTAACTAGATATACAGTTATTATATAAAATTAGGCAGTTTTAGGCCAATTGGTACGTATCAAGACTTTTGACTGACCTCACACACAGCTCAGTTGGTAGTACGAGTAACTGCTGCCTTTTCAGCTGCCAAGGAGTAACGGACACATTAGTATGCTCATTAGTTTAAAGGTATAGTTGAAGATCGAATAGCATGCACACCAAACATTCTACCTGCACGTCTCCGAGTTACAGCCGTACTATGTGACTTGGGACTTCCCATACCTAAGAAGGGGAGAGAAAGGACCCAAGTCTTATCGCTTCTGTTACGATCAGAGATTATCGTTTAAGATCAGGTCGGAAGTGCTATCTACACTTCCCACAATTTTATTCACATAATAACGCAAAAAGAAAATAAAAATATTTATTCCCAAAAACAATTCACATGGCACGCTCATTTCTACTCAAAATCACCAATTGTTTACAATACGCAATACGAAAAGGAATCAATCATCATTGGCACCGCGAAATGTACACAATTCATAGTGATGTCCCCAAAATTCCAGCACATACACCAGTTCCCAGGGCGATAACTCGAGCACTCGGATAACTCAACGCCGTTCTTTCTCATTTGTATCCCGGCTCAAATGTAACTTTTTATATCCCTCCATTTTTTCAACGTCACTTTTTACCCCGCCTTATTTTAATTGTCTTCGCGATGCCAGTGCGTAATGGACTTCGCAATAATTCTGCCTAAATAATTTCTTCACCACACTCAATTAACATATAAAGTAAAAATGCTGGAATTCCCGACGGCATCGTGTAATTTATGACTCTGTTACGACCAATAATTACAGTGAATTTAAATTGTAAAACTGCAATAGCAATAACTTTTACAAAGTAAAAGCCTATTAATTTACGACATCAAAAATTGCTGTAAATATTTTTAAAATGTCATCGTAAATCATCTAATACGGAGTAATTCGACATGAATAGTATTACAAAGGCGAGAACGTCGAGTTTAACGCATCGCAAAACATGTGACATCAACTTTTTTATTTTTCCTACGCGATATAAAGAGTCGTTCGAATTTTTTTAGTGTTGCCGAATGATGCACGCTCCGAAGCACGTACGGGGCCAATAAAAGCGAATGACTGAATCATAAAAAGGGTTGAATTTATTGATTCACATTGACGATGACGTTCGGAATACAGCGATGAAAGGGGTCTTGGGGTATTTGCGATTCATTCGCCGATCCACAGAAAAGCTTGTTTTAGAAACAGTAATTATGCTTATCATTGTTGAGACTGGCAGATGCGTAACATCCGTTCAATAAAGCCTTGATGCGAGTAACATCATATATTCACGCCTTTTCACACTACCGTAGGAATGCAAACATGAGAGTGGTGAGCTTATCACCACCGGTGTTTTACCACGAATAACGTGGCTAGCAATTTTTTCCAGATTATCATTCCTTAATAATACGACAGCCATTACAAATTACAAAGGTGAGAGAAATACAGGCACATGAGTCATTCCACCTACACGTCTCAGACATACGGGTGCATACGATTCGACTTGGGTCTTGTCATACCTAGTAGGGGAGGACCCAAGTCGCATCGGTTGTTATAGGCAAAATTCACTTCTAACTGAAGGAACACACAGATATTAATGATTTGTGTAATTTTCAAATCAGGTGTATTTGTTGGTTATATTCATATAAAAATATGTTAGATGGGTAAAAATATTTAATTGGGTACAAAACATTTTCACATTTCCAGTATCCTTACTGGCGACTTCTATATTGTGGCACGTAAACAATTTGCATAATGCGGCATTATTATTTTGCAGTCATGATATTTTTCCCGCCACTTCTTACAACCACTGTGAATATCACTTTGGATGTATGAGGACGGGAGTAAACTAAATCAGTATAAATATCCAGTTATAGAAACACGTTATAATAATATCCTGTTATCTGCTTCGTATTTGCAATAACTTACTTTTAGAGCAGATTTATAGTCTTTTTTTTATACTTCATTATAGATAGATAGATGGCTTTTGTACGAGTAGCATGTTTGATTTGATTCACCAAACGAAATATTTGGATATAATATTTACTATCAACAATTTATACTGTAATTTATTACGTTAAATATTGTAGCATTACGTAGACCCTTCGTAGACCTCATCTTTAGCGTAGATCTGTCATTTTCGTCTGAGATTCGGTGCTACGCGTAATAGCAGGTACAAAAATAGACCCTCACAAAGCCAGCAAAAAAGTTATACATACAAAGAGATAAACTTTCGTATATATGATATTAATGTTTTTACTATATATTTTCCGTACATAGTTTTCTCTCTTACGAAATTTAAAAACTATATTACTATTTATTAGTTTTTCTTTACTCTTACTAACTTAATTTACTAATAATTTTCTTACGCACACATGCAAAATTCTTATTCTACCCTGAACAGATTATTTTTCATTCGTGGACGCTCTGGCACGTAACCCGATGGCGCTGACGCCATTAAAACGGAATAATGAAACACCTGCGGTTTTCGTCGTATCTTAACGTGGATCAACTCGACACTGGATAAGTTATGCTCAGTAACACAGGTAATATAGTTGTGCACTGAAACTGTGAAGTGATAGTTTTGTGGATAAATGGGTAGTGGCACTAACAAGGGGTCGCGAGTTCAATTTATGACTGGGGCAAAATTTGTAGTGAACATAAAGGTTGTTCTCAGGTGGTGATGTTTATGCCACCAGTGACAAAAATTGTAATGATGAGAAATAAAAGATGTGTGAAGATAATTACTTTAGTAGTATATAATATCATAAAAATCTAAATAATAAAGTAAAATGGAATCCCGGCTGAGGTAAATAAATATTTTTGTATGGCTATCAGCCAACTTTAGACATATCAGTCATTGTCGCTGACACATGTCTTCGGCTTTCCGCGGCTTGTCTTCCATATCTTCCTGTCTTCGGCTTTCTGCAAGTCTTTGACTGTGATCCCAATAACACCTGCACAATTCTTCAAATACATAATATCCAACTCAATATGTGTTATATGAATGTGTAATGTTATAGTGAAATGTGTATGTATAGCCTCAAAGCTCAGTTGTTAATAAACCTGTCTTTTGTGTTGTAGGTCGTGGGTTCGATTCCCAGGACAAAATATTTATGTGACAACTAGGTGCTTGTTCTTTGTCAGTCACGTGCAGCATAACTTAAATGCCTTTTTTTATTAATATATTAAGCAATAATTTAAAATTCTTTTACACGGAGTTCGCCAGGGCAGCACCGCACAAAAATTACGATGCCCTTTCCAGTAACAATAATCCTTCGCAATGAGTGAGGTTTCCTCACATCACCCTACTCTTTGTTCGCTGTCCGCACAAAGCAGGCGTTGCACAAATAATTATGTGCATACAATTATTTCTAAAGCGTTTGTTCGCCGCTTCCTACGAAACAATCAGACGGTAGGTGTGCTCAATCGATTTTTCGATTGAATTTTATTTCTGTTGTCGTTTGTAGCATTTAATGCCTACCTATAATGAAATATAAAATTGAAGCCTTTTAGCCATCATCTTAGTCCACAGCTGGACTTTGGCTTTTCCCAGTAGGCGCCACTTTAGCCCTATCGTTGGCACCTTCTAAATGATATCACTGAAATAAAATGCATACTAACATTATACATGCCAAAGTAACTCAGTCTCTGTGTTAACTTTTGACTTTTTTGAGTTTTCATATATTGAAATACTAAATAGGGGATGAAAGTTTGTATAGGGAATCAATCATTTCAAAAGTAAGGGATACAAAACAAATCACAATTTTACTTTTGGTAAGAAATAAAGTTTCTGCGTTTTTGACCTATCGAGTAAATTAGGGGATGGTTTCAATGTTTTCTTTATATTACTTTAGGAGATTGACGAAAGCTTGTAGTAAAATATACCTACTCGGAGTACTAATTCTACGCAGACGAAGTTGCACCAGCTAGATTTTTATAACAAAGCAAGCTGTAGGTGTTAATTTAAACTTTACCATTGGACAGTTGTTACTACTCGTATGTTGAAGCATTGCAAAAATGTTGAGACCAATTAATTCCTGGTGTTCAGTTTTACGATGGTTGCACTTGCCTGGCATCGATAGAAAATCCCTCACCACCGCAAATAACGCCATCTCAGATATGCTACTTGCCACAAACATAAGCCAGTCGCAGAACATCGGTGTTGCAAGGCCGACCCACCTAATAATCCTCATAATGTCGCCAAGGCATTTCTAATGGAATCTAAATCTATCTATCGGAATCTTAATCCATCAAGCATGCATGGTGTATCCAATACAATTAATATATTTAAGTTGGGCAGAATAATCGAAAAACACCTTTTATGTCCAATTTGATGTGAGCCATAACGTGAATACCCATAAGTTTAATCACCCAGTTCAAGTTTCAAGGTATGTTGGCCTTGAAATTGATTGAATTCGATTCAGGTCATGTTTGGCTGTGATTTTGCTACCTCATGACCGAGTTTATCAGCCTTAGGAATAGTGTTTACTGGTAATGCACCAGTGAACCTTTGAAAAGATGAACTCAAAATTTTGCCGGCTAATTCGATAATGACTATAAACAGAACTGATCGAAATAGGTACTAAATTCGCGAAACGAATTAATTAGACACGCCGAAATATTTGCTGTTTTATTGCAAAAAATCTTTTGAGATACAATCCCTCACTAAACAGCCCTCAATTACTCACGGCTCTGGTTTTAGTGGACCAAAAGAGCGTCGTAGATTACTGAGAATGTTACCAACGCACAAAAATGACCTTAACTACGGTACTAAATTGGTCCAAAATGCAACGGGCAGGCTGAACATTTTCACCTCTCTCCTTGAAATTTGACACAGTCAGAAACCACAATTAACTATTCCCTCATACCGGGGTATTGTGAAGTCACACTGTGGAGTAACAAGGTGTTCTTACTTGAATAAATCATGTGATAACGCCTTAAAACTGCCTAGGTGAGTTGCTTTTTTTAAATAAAAAGCGGCTGAAAAAGCTGCCATGCATATTTTCATGTGTAAACTTGCATTTATCTAGTATCAATGGGAAAATAAGAGATTGGTTACCCAGTGGCACAGGTCCCGAGTTTGAATCTGGAGGTTACTGGTTCAAATCCACTCGTGCAGCAATAAGTGTTCTCACGTAAATATATATGTTGCAATACCACGCTCTCAAAACGATGAACATAAGGAGAACAAGAAATTTGAAGACATATTTCAAGTGCACGAAAAGAGAAGCACTCTAATCTTTCATCACACTGGCTCGAGAAAGCTAGTTTCCCAATTAGTAATATAAGTAATGACGAAACAAGATTTGGTCTGTATAAAAGCACTTAACAGCATGCTCAAGGTTAATTTCAGCTGCATTTGCTTCCTGATGCCCCTTTCGAGTCTATAATGTTATACTCAATAGTAAATAAAATAATCTTATTCTTACTATATATATATATTACATAATTCTTCTAAACATGTGTATGTCTCTAAACCGCTAAACAAATTTTTATGAATTCTTTTGGTGTTTGATTGGGTACCAGGATGGTTTAGATTCACTATGGCTACCGGTAGGTGAAGTCCTGTCGGGTCCGCTAGTATTAAATAAGTATCCCATCTTGACGTTTAGATAAATACTATAGGCGGTTATTTTTAATGTAGGTATAAACGTTATGTAGGTTGGTGAGTGTGATAAATAGGGTTAAGCTCAGTTGGTAGCGCAAAGGCACGCAGTATACCAATAGCGGGACTGTATTTGCTTTGGGATTCATACGTGTCGATACAATCGTCCACAGATCGCCCGTCGTCGCGTTTAACGGTGACTGTAACATGCATTCGTGCGAACTATTCTATTCATTCATCATAATATAATGTTGGTGGACATTTCACATAACGCCACTAGCCCCAAAGTAAGCTAAGCATAGCTTTTGTCATGGGACAATTGATCTAATACTCGATAAGCGAGTCGAAAACTCAAAAATTTAATCGTTTTTTTTATAATTTAGCAGTAAAATCAGCTCATTTAAATTGATATTCAGTTTTAAATATATGATAACTGTAATCATTTTTTTTTTACTCCATTATTTGTGCATGAAACCTTCTCTCGTTGAATATTCTCACATTTTTCATTAATTGGTCCAAACGAGTAAAGGGATACGTGAAATCACGATCAGTGGGTCACAATAGGGACAAAAGAAGAAAGAAAACGGACCAATAAATTCACCGGTAATGAATCAAGGTATCAAAAGGCCTAGTTACAGTTGCAAAGGCAGTACGCGGCAGTTTAACAGGCAGCCTCCTTAAGTCGGGCGTTACTCGTGAGGGCTGTCGGCTTCGCATTGTGCTCCTATATTAACGACTAACGCACAAAAGACGCCCGCTCGTATATCAAACTAACGTCACTCGAATGTCTTCCTTCCTCAGTACCCGGCCGCAAGAAATGGCCCTTCTTTTTTTTATTGAGCATTTAGTACACTGAAATTATGGCACGTAAAAACATCGAAAACTTATTTGTGAGCTACAATTTTATTTGCACAATAGACCTTTTTTATATTGTATATTTATATTATTTTTATTGTTTTTTATTATTATTTGTGTTTGATAAATAAGTTTTGTGACGAGGTTCTAAACATCAATCAAATTTGAGAATATAGGAAGTGCGAGGCGTTAAATTATGTAGATTGATAATAAAATCAAAATTCTAATCAACTTCTTTTTGTTTTAAATGAAAATTTAATTATATTACCTATTTAGCTTAGAAGGTTAGCATACGATAATCTAAGACTACTCATATTTTGTTTCTTCTATTTATATTTTGTCTGTTTCTTAAATATAAAGTTTAGCATTTTAATTTTTGTAATATATATTAGCAAAGCTTAACGCACTGAATGCCCGGTAAAAAAAATCTCAATAGAACTTAATAATAGCCCCCCTCTACACAAGGATAGTTATTAGATCCTATATAATATGCCCATTAATACAAAAATCTACATCCTTGCCGAGCGAAATTTATCCTCGACCTCTAAATCCCAGTAAGATACCCACAAAAAGAACATATAATAATAATAATAATAATAACAATAGATACTGGTGGATATTTCACACAGGGCCATCTAGCCCCAAAGTAAGTTAAGCATAACTTGTATCATGGAAACCAGACTACTGATATAAAGATACTTATTTTTTTTTTTTTGTAAATACATACATATTAACACCCAGACAGACTAAAAATCTATGTTCGTCACACAAATGTTTGCCCTGGATGGGAATCGAACTCACGATCTACACCGCAGAAGGCAGGGTTACTACCAACTGAGCTATGAGGCCAGTGCCTCATAGCTCTTATACAGACTGCTATATAAAAAATAATTTAAATAACTCAACTACTATGTAAGCCTTTTTATACTTGAATTAATGATTTTATAGCCAATAAATGACTGGTTGTCTGTAAGAAAACAATTTCGTCAAAACGGCGCAATTGTTATCCTCCGACGAAAATATTTATATTCCCCGGAGGCAAGGAAGTTGCTCTAACTTTGCTAATGACTTCTTTCTCAGCGGAAACTTTCCTCGAGCTTGCTTGAAAGGTTTTTGCTATCTGCTCAACAATAGTACAGTGTCTTCATTGTCGCCAAATTTTCCGGCTGGCGTTAATTATTGGCAAGTTAAGATTTTGCAAATACTGTCATGTTCATACCGTAACTGTCATTTGAATTACTATTTTTACAAGTCGCTGGTGCAAATTCTAACATACACCCTGAGATTTTCGCTTGGAAAATGTATGTGTGCAATATCACAGTATTTGAACAGTGAAAGAAAATATAGTGGAAAATCCGGCACGTCTTGAAATCAAGAATTCTAAGACAAAATCATTATTACTTGTTAAAACTCGGCCTGTATCTCTGAGTGGGCTGGTATATATCAACAAAACCAAGTAATTCGTTTACGTAAAGTACCGGTTAGAGATTATATTAGATTATTATTATATTAGACTAATATTTTCGGATAAAAAGGAACTTGGTGGACCCAGTTACGATATGAAACAACTTTTTCTTATTTAGAGGTAACCAACTTGGTCCGTACTTTGAAAATTCATTAATATTATGAAGAGTCTAGGCATATTATATATTTTAATCGTATTTTTTTAATAGACTCGTACCTGCAGGTCCCTTTTAAGAAGTAAAGAAAATACTCAGATATGACTTTACAAAATATGCTACTGACTAGTTGAGTAGGATGTACTACCTAATATATGCTTTCTCTGTCACCCGTGTTAGAACTAACCCCAGGCATGGAAATAAAGTATTCATGCTTGGGACTGCGCTGGTTTTCAGACATGGACCGGACGGAACCCTTTTTCCAAATAACAAAAAATATACCACACTTTATAGAGTAACAAATAATATCTACGTTATAACAAATATATATCGAGAATGGGGTACAATTATAAATACCTTATTATTAATACATAAGACATGATAAGTGAATAAGATATTAAAAATAATTAATTAATTTTTCGCCCATGTGAACAAAGTTATATCATGTTTGTTCACCAAGTGTGAACGCAGTGTGGTAATCACTTAAAAGTAAATCAATTTCAGATTAATTTCTACCTTTATAATATATTTTGAGTATTCGATCTCTTCATGTATCATGAATATACATACCGGACATATTTTAGGGGTGTATAAACTCGTTTTCGGTTGCTCGTACGATAAAAACGCGCGCGCTTATGAGCTCATATCTGCTCGTATCACTCGACTCAAAAACCCGCCCCGCGCACTGATTCGCGCAAGCGTATCATACGAGCTTATACGAGTCGAATTTAAGCCCTTTATATAACTAAACACCTTAAGATAGCTGCCACCACATCTGTAATTTTTTAAAACCACTAAATTAATTTAATAGTCTCAGCCAATTTAGTTTTAAGTTCATTTAATTAAAAGGTCGAAATTTCTCAGACCTCTTATCCAGTCGAATCAAGCGCTTGAACGAATTGGCACTGAAAAAAGATAAGACAAAGTTACGCCCATTATCATTTATGTTCGGAGTTGTTAGGAACTTTTGTGAATTATAGTTATGATATCGTTGTGATACGGGCCGGCTATAGGCCAAGCTAAAGCATTGGAACTGTGGCCTTTGAAACCTAAAATCCAATTTTTCCATAAAAAATTTACTGGTTCCTTTTTTTCCACACCATGTCCATAAGTAAACCAGATAATTCAGTCCCCTCAAGCTGACACCAGGATTACAACCCGTGATCCAGATCGCCAGGCAAAATCAAAAGCCGTGATCGCTTCTTAAATATTAAGTAGTTAACCGTTTAATGAGATGATTCAACTAACGACATCATATTTTTGGAGGTAACATTTCATTCGCACGTTTTTTGATGCATATCGATTATGACTTTCAATTACTTTACTTTACTTTTAATTCCCTTGAAACTTTTGATTCGACTCTACATGGTAAATACCTGGGCCAAGTGAACTCATGACGTATATCAGTCAGAAAGCTTTGATAAACTGCCTTTTGTGTCCCTTTGTGCCTGCGATAATCCCTCCACAATGCCCCGCTTGATATACGGGCCGCGTCTTCCTACAATAACTCTCAATACGAGTAGCTGGGAAGCGTTCGAGCACTACAATATCCTGATTTTTACCTGAAATTTTCATTTTATTTATCATGATGATTTATTATAAGCGTGTACTCTGTAAAACTTTTATAAATAACTAGATACTGCCTACGTTTCACAAAACTTTGAAAATATCAGTTAAATTGATTCAATAGTTTTTGCGTGAAGGTAAACTTCCAAACAAATTTATCATTTTGAGTGGGATACTACAAACGACGAGCTATGGAAAGAGCTATGCTTGGAGTTTCACTACGCGATAGAATCAGGAATGAGGAAACCCGTAGACGAACCAAGGTTATCGACATAGCTCTCAGAATAAGCAAACTGAAGTGGCAATGGGCAGGCCACATAGGTAGAAGAACCGACAACCGCTGGGGAATAAAGGTTCTCGAATGGCGACCACGAACCGGCAGACGCGGTGTAGGGCAGCCACCTACCCGATGGACTGATGACATAGTCAGGATCGCAGGAAATACGTGGATGCAGGTGGCCGTTGGCCAAGACCGTTCAAAATGGAAATCTTTGGGGGAGGCCTATGTTCAGCAGTAGACTTTTACCGGCTGATATGATGACTACAAACGACGTATAGTGAGCAGATGGACTGATATTAGTGTTGACACACACACACACTGAAACTGAATTGGGATCAAGTTTTTGGACATGACGTCCAACAAAACCGTGAAGAGATGAGAAGGCGTTCCTATTTCAGTTTCACTTATTTTTGCAAGATTAGCCTTCCCAGGAGGAAATTCAAGGTCATGTGATACTTGTGTTTGTGTATGGTTTTGCACTGGGATTCTTTTTGCACATCTATATAACCACTCTCAGCACTCGTGACTTTACTCTAAGCTTTTGAAACCAAAGTGCAAAAGTTATTCAAAATTGCATAATCTGCTCCATCACCTTACAATTGAACCAAATACATTCGGATCTACTCATAAACAACACTCTTGGTTATCGAAAGTAGTCCTGCTATGTCTCTAAAGTGAGGCATTAGAGACTGGTGCAGTCGTTCGATTATTATATCTTCTTAGTCGGTATCTTCATTGCTGAAGGTCGTGTCTAGTCTGACATGTTGATCACTTGATCACTTGATGCACTATACTCTTCCATGTACTTCTGTCCTCGGCGGTCTTAATATTTTTATTATTAAATCGATTATTATATAGGGAGTCATTATTACTGGCAGATAGGCTACTATCTACTCCTTTTTTCCATTATTTCATTACAGAATTTCTAAGCTTGCCCATGCAACACCCGTAGAATAGCGTTCTGCAATTTACCTCATTCCTATAATTTCACAAACGTTCATTCCATTCCACTCAATGAAACGACCGTCTGATTTAGCCGAACCCTGGCAATTTGTCACGCATACTTTGATTGTACTATTGCTCATCGCTACCTTTGATCACGTCAAAGGTATTTCGATTAATACCTGGCTATGACGTTAATAAGAGTGACTGAAATTATTAAGGCATCCATGGATTTAATGGTAGTTTGGCTCCGGATGTTTCAAATTTCAGAATAATTGCTAATTCGGGTCCGGGAGTGAATTCAAGAGTTGGTAATACTCGAAATAATATCCATAGAAAAAACTTATTGACTGACTGGACTCAACCTAGAAATATGAAATGTAGACAGAATCTAGGAAATACTTAGTACCAAAATCAATACCAGGATTACGCCCGCTTGCCTGTCGTTTATTTGACACTTTTACAGTGATGAACCCGATACAGATGGACCAATTTTAATGGGGCTTTCACTGATAGCTGATGTTATAAGGATTAAATTAGGCTACTTTTGAGGGGGGTAAATAGAGGTGTCTGATAATACCGAATTCTGAAGTCATGGGCGATGGCTAGTATTGAACAAAGTGCCCTGGCTCCCAGATCCGTCAATAACGCCATAGTACAGTGGTTTCTGCTTTTAATTGGTTTGCAAGTTTTAAAGTGAATTAAAATTGTATTGCATAATTTAGATGCAGAGTGTTCACCGACGAAGGCGACGAAATCACCCCGTGAATACTTCAAAGAGTGCTTAATTAGCGCAGAAGAAGTTAATGAGCTGAGTCGACGAGACGGACGCAGCATCCCTATTCCGAATTAAGATATTCAATTATGTTTTAATTGGAGCGCAGAATAGAATTCAGCTATGAAAATATTATGTTTGAATATGTTATTTATATGTTGGAATAATTCGTATGTAATGTTAAGTTTTTGTTTAGTATATCGTCGTTGGTCGTTTTGAACGACCAAGTTAATGAAATAGCAATATTTTTATAATTTTGGGTGTCTCGTTATTTTTATGTAGACCCAAAAAAGATGGCGTAATATACCTACTTGAATCTCATTACCATTACAATCTCTGAAACCCGAAGCTGTGCGTATAAGGTAAATTGGGACTCACATTTTTGACGAAACAAAAGAACTCAATATATTCAACTTTTTCCTGCTGTGATTTTCAACATGAGTATTTGAACCAAATGAGAAATCGCAAGCATCAAAGAGCTAATTCACGAACACTTGACGAGGCATCTACCTCGCAGTCGATCCATCATTGAGGTTAAATCCAGGCATCGACAAAATCAATCAATTAATCTGCTGCATAGAGTTTAAAACCTTCCAAATGTTGAACTATTTTTTTACTCTGGAAATAATCTACGCAGCGTTCATCTAAGCATAACATCATAACATATATGATAAATAACAAATTATTTCATGTAAATTTTACCGCACATATAACAAAAATATTTTTCTTCAGATCGCGTACTTCGCATCGTTATTGATCAGAGCAACAATATGCAAAGACAAAGACAAAGACAAAGATATTTTATTTGCTTGAACATAATGTAGATTACACAGATGTTAATATTATTTTTAGTTTCAATTATGTTCTACTAAGATTAGCATGCAAATGTTAGGGTGAGTTCTAACTCAATTAATATTGTATTTATTCTATATTATAATTTTAAACAATGTCAAAAATTTAAGATATAATATTAATAAAAATAAGAAATAGAAAAATAAAAGTAATACTAATAAGATGATGTCAAAATGTATCTGTCATAAAATCGTTAATATTATAATAGCACTTGTTAATTAATAATTGTTTCAATTTGCTCCTAAATATATTGTCATCGAGATCTTTTAATGATTTAGGTATTTTATTATAGATGTTACGTGACATACAGACTACACTTTTTTGTAGGAAAGCTGTTTTACTGTTAGGCATTTGGAGTTTACTGCTGTCACGTCTATTCCGCACTACAAACTCAGACTTGCGTGGGAAAAGATGGGGATGTTTTCTTACAAATAGTGCCATCTCAAATATATATAACGACGGAAGCGTTAGAATTTTGCGCTCAATGAACAAAGGTCTGCAACTGTCAGTAACGTGCAGGTTAAACATTGACCTAATACATCTTTTTTGTGTTTTAAATATGAATTCTTTATTGGTAGAGTTAGCCCAAAAAATTATACCAAACCTTAGAATGGACTCTACTGTTCCATAATAAGCTGTAAGTAGTGTTTCTGTATTAACAATGGAGGATAGTTTATAGAGTGCGTAGGTAGAGCTACTTACTCGCTTACATAAAATTTCGATATGGGTTTTCCAATTTAGTTTAGAGTCAATTTGAATACCTAGAAATCTTGTTGATTCTACCACGTCTACTTGACTACCGTTAAACTGCAGGTCTATTTGAGGATAATTTTTAATTCTTTGACTAAAATGCATTATGTTTGTTTTATTTATATTTATTTTCAAATTATTATTGTCAAGCCATTTAATTATTGAATTTATTGAATTATTAATGTCAGAAGTGTAAGTATTCATGTCATCACATTTTATTGTTATTGTACTATCGTCAGCAAATAAGGTCATTGGTTGATTGACTGATCTAGGTAGGTCGTTTATATAAATAATAAATAGCAAAGGTCCCAGGACACTCCCCTGTGGAACTCCAAACTGGATTATGCGTTCTAAAGAACGATACGATTTTTCACATTTGGTCTTGGTATCCAGTTTTGTGATCTCGGTCATTTGTCTACGGTCTTTAAGATACGAGCAGATAAGTTGAGATACTCTACCTCTTAGTCCATACGCCTCTAATTTGTTAATCAAGATGTCGTGATCTACGCAGTCAAATGCTTGGGTCATATCACAGAACACAGCACATACAGGTGTTCTTTTGTCTATTTGGAACACAATATTTTCAATGAACTCATATATTGCCAAGTTTATCGTTTTGTTACGTCGGAAACCCTTTTGTTCATTGCATAGTAATCCAAGCTTTTCTAAGTAGCAATTAATTTCTTTATATATATATTTTTCGAAGATTTTTGAGAAGACCGATAGAAGTGCTATTGGTCCGTAACTATTAGTTAACTCTTTGTTACCTTTTTTAAATAGCGGTTTAACAATCGCAAGTTTAAGATCTTCCGGGAACGTGCCGGTTGAGATAGTTAGGTTTATCAAGTAACTGAGATGAGGACTAATTATTTCGTTGACTGCTTTTATGATTTTTGTAGAGATTTGGTCAAAACCAGTGCTATGTGAGTTTTTTAAATTTTTTATAATATTTTCTATATGTTGTGGAACGGATGGTGCTAAGAACATTGATTTTGCATGATGAGAGATTTTATCTGTGACTTTTATTCCATGGCCAGGAATGGATTCTATTTTATTGATGAAATAATCATTGAATTGATTGGCCATGTCAGTAGGATTCAATAAATATTTATTATTATCATTATTACATTTAATTTTAACTATGGATTCTTTAGGAGTGCAAATTCTAGTTTTATTTATTACATCCCAGGTCGCCTTAGATTTATTTTGAGATGTCATTATTTTGTATATATTTTGTGATCTTTTTGTTTGTGTAATAACATTTTTAAGTCTTTTTGAAAAAATTTTATAGATATATTTATTACTTTTATTAGGTTTTGATAGGAATTTCCAATATAAGTTACGTTTCCTTTGGCTACATAATTTTATCCCTCGAGAAATCCATTTTGGTTTACTTACGGTTCTTATAAACATATTTTTCTTTGGGAAGCATAGATCATAAAAAAGCTTAAAGTCTTCAATAAAATACTTGTAAGCTAAGTTAGAGTCATAAGTATTGTACATGTCTGAGAAGGTTAAGCTTTTAATACACATTTTAAATTTTTGAATATTTTCATTACAGAGATCACGCACTTCTCTATGCCATGACTTAAGTTTAACAGTACGCACCGGCAGTTTTATAATCTGCGCCGTATGGTCAGAGAGCGCAAACTCTAACACTTCAGTTTTACAGTGGTTTTTAAAATCATGGGCAATATTGTCTATGCATGTATTTGATATCAGACGAGTGGGTTGTTTTAGGGTTAATTTTATGCACTTATGTATATCTGCATATCAACATGAAAAATTAAATTAAAATAGTGTATGATCACTTGAAACCTCGTGGATCTTGCATGGAACACTGCCTCACAATTTATTTCGGAATTACACTCAGCGGACGAGGAGTTACCACCTTCTCAGCTCCATCTGACTGGTGGTCTTATGGTGGCCACATTAATATATAAATTTTTAATACTTCTGAAATCCCGTTAGGTTCATATTACATTACCGGTATTTCTAGCGTTAAAGTGCTGAATAGGTTATTTCATAAAAAAGTCAGACCACTAATTGATATGCCAACTAGAGAATTCCTGAATGTAAAATGTTTTCCACAACGGATACCAAGATTAATTTTGCTTATAAAAATGAACAATACAATTTGCGTAAATTGGTTTTAAAAAAATTAGTAATTAATGTCACTAAACCTGTATCAATTATTCAATGAACTTTATAAACTGCACAAAATGACCGTAAAAGTAGCATGGAACCGCATTGAAAAATACTCTTCATGGACTGAAACGACCCCTGTGTTCCATGAATCAACTAGAACGGTCATGAGTATTCCCACACGTTAAATCATTCCCTGAAATCGTTTTTGTAAATAGACTGAGTATTTTCATTTATTGGGCACTAATACATACGTGTTAGAATGAGATTGACCTAAAACATACAGCTGTCCTCGAGAACTGTGCAAACCAAAATCTGGACCGAAAATTTAAACAATGAATATGTGTTTTATTTATTATGATGGACACAATTAACGAAAACATTACCTAAAGAATCAAGGCAATTTGTTTTTATTATATTCTATATCTTTATTTATTTTGTCTCTATCTGATATTTTATATTTATATATCTGAGCGTTTTTGAGGCACATGCCAAATTTAAAACTAACAACATACCTACCACAATTTCTGAGAGATGTGACAAAAAGGTGGATCATTTACATTGGGTATTACAACCATAAAAAAATGTATAATTGAGGCACACCGTAATATAGTCATTATAAAATTGTCAAACATAATTGAGTTGGATGGCAGTCACCATTTTTACTACTTGCGTTACGATATAGTATAAAATGAAGATCATTCTTTACTGCCACTTAAGTAAAGTAAAACGGTTACCGTGGAAATATATAACTGAATAAGCGAGCGTAGAGAGAAAAGTAGTTTAGCGTTGTGATGTCACCAAAATAAAAATAAGCTCTTGCTTGAAAGGCAAAAATAAAGTCTATAGGCAAAAATCTGAAACTAGGACTTCTCATTTAAGTACAAAGAAACATTGAAACAGTTCACATTACATTTTATAACGTCTTCCAATTAGTAAAAAGTAATCTTCAAACGCGTTCTAAATTTATCATACTGGGAACATAGAATCGGGAAATTCAGCAATTGACAGTTGCGACTATACAGTCCATTTCACGAAAGTAGTATCATGGCTGTGGCGCTAGTGTCTATGTGAGCATTATATATTTGTTGTTTCAAGTTAGTCACTGCGTTCACCGAGGGACTTGACTCGTGGAAACGAATCTGGTGCAAATTATTGGTCATAAGTCTCAGACGCGACCCATAATGTTCGGTCGTCCGCCAATAATTTAGCTAGCTGATTAATTTAGTGTGCCTACTGACAACTTATACATTTACATGTAAATTATCAATATTAATATTAATTATGTACCGCGTTTTCAAAATCGTATCGAAAAATATTTCGAATTACATGTTTCAAGTCAAGGAAGAAGCCTTCGAGGCGCATTTTAATCATTTCACCACACCGGTTTGAGTGACCCAGTGACACCTCTAGTAATAGTAAAATAATAATAATTATATTTTTATCGTCTCGATAAAATAGGTTTAACTCAAATAAGAAACCTACTTCGTGTGAGACTGGTGAATGACATTTGTTCAAAATCTGTATTGCAAGTATACTAGGTAGTCGCTTTGAATATAATAAAATACGAATTAAAAAGCTTGGTATACACATTAAATTTTCTCAGTGAGGATAAGCTACTTATTTCATAAACTACCAAATATTAAATAATTTTATATTATCGCATACAACAGTTGCCAATTCACTTAAAAAGGCCTCTCATTATGATACGAGACAGATTTTTATTTATTTATAAATTCTTCTGTATATCACTGTTCATCACTAAATCTTTTGATTGTATGTGTTTGGTGATTATGTACTTATCTCCTGTTACAATCATCGTCACAGCGCAGATTATAGAACTCTTAGACAGGGGATTAAACACGCTGGAGGATGCACATGTGGTTCCAGCTGAACCTATCCTGGTATGGCAGATGTCAAAAGTTGCTCAAGAGCGACTTTAAACCATATGTCTACTCAAAGTGAAAGTCAAAAAAGTTCCATAACATAAAGAACTGGGTTGCACACGTCAATAAGTAATATTTAAAATATAAGGTACTTAAAGCTAAGTTTGACGCCTGTTCAAAACCTATCCAGCTTGGGGAAGACAAGAAACCCCTAAAGGTGGAACCCTTTTTGAATTCTTACTTTGTGCTACCGGACTAATGTGAATTATCAATTAAATAATCGATACATAATCAGAAAATGAAATGTGCGAGTTCGGCCACGCACTTGGTTGAAAGAGGAGTGTGTTTTAATGACCTGCGTGCGGTCAACATTTTATACTGAATTTACCCCACCCATAGTAAACGAAGCCGAATGAATGGTATCATCAGTATAATTTCAGATTGGCCAAGTTTTTTTTATGTGAATAGATTAGGGAACGAGCAATATAGCCCACATGATGTTAAGCGGTAACCTCTGCCCTTAACAATATCAATAGATGTTAGGTCGTACTAGGTATGGGAATATCCAAGATCCAATGTATTTCACCTACACTTTGAATCGGCAACTATACTTTTTGAACCGGATTTGTTGCTTGGTGAGACAAATATGTATGTCACAACATTTACCCGGGCGAGAAGATGGCGACCTTGGCATAATTCTAGGAACTAAAAACGTGAAGGAGGCATAATTAATAAAAGTTTCTCCAAGTAACTCAAATATGAATAATCTCGGATTAGTTATTAGGTATCCCTAGTATCAGATATCATGAGTACCGTGGTACCTAACTACACCCATACCCGGCAAATTATTTGGATTCTTAGACCATTTAATTAAGCAGAGTCACCATTAAAAGGCATAGCCTTTCGACGAATGACCATGTCTTTTTTGGCAGAGATTATCTTGCAATTAGATTATGGCTTAACAAGCTGTATCGTAATCTATACAAACTGCTAAAAATTTATGTTTTGTTCGCCGCCATTCGTTGTATCTGACCAGGAATTATTCTACTAATTAATTGACATAAAACGGCGTATCAGTGACAACGTAATTAAACTAGTGCCCGAACGAGCCCCAATTGAAAGCAAGCGCTTAATCGTGGGTTTACAAACCGTATATTACGGCCAGGAATTTAGCCGGCAAATAAACTTGTTATGGCGTCTTCTTTCAATTATTTTGGTAGCACCCTCAAGGGAGATATTTGAATAATGTAAAGCAGGGTTGTCTTTTTGTTAGAAACTCCTTGCTCTTCCATACCTGGCTTTTTAGTTTTTGTGATCAGTTTGACTTTGGCCCATAATAAATTCAAAATAATTTGTAATATATAAACATGTTTTCTTTTGAGGTAACTCTAAGGTTACTCTAAGAATAAGTAAGACAGCACTTTCGATGAAACCTTTCAGTTGGCTTGATTTCTTCTGACATCGTTCTCTGAACAATTATCGTCATATTTCAACAAATTAACACAAAACAATATTAAACTATATGTATAAACCTTTGTTTTGGATCACTTTATCTATTGCTGTAAAGGGAATTAAAATCGATTGCGAGGTTTAAAAGATCTAAGCGTAGAGACAGACGACGGGAAGCGACTTTGTTTTATACTAAGTATAGAAGTCAGTTGCATCACAGTTTTATTCAAGTAATAATTTCAGTAGATCTATAACCTCAAGCCAACAATCTATTAAGACATAAAAAATCCCCTAGTTTAGAGATACAAGTCCTTACAAATAGATAAAAGAATGCTTGTAAAATCCAGGAACCAAGCAACGTACAAGAATTATACCTGCACCCAGCACGGAAGTGCTGTTACGTAGTGTTGACCCCAGCTCCGATGACCTGTAACGATTTCGCGTTGAACCGAAAGCGCCTACTCTGGACCACTGGGTTTTTATCGAGATTGTAGGCATGTTGTCCAACGGATTTTCTTAAAGACCGGTTTTTTTGGGATCATGAATTTCAATAGGCTTATAAAACATGTAGGTAAGCGATCTGTATCATATATTTACTGAATATTTACGGTGTAACTACTCAATTAGCGTTGCACACCAAAACGGTATTTACAAACGAATGTTAATAGCGATAGAGACAAAAAACAAATACTTACTTTAACTGTTTATAACAGTAACAGTACTGTTATATGCATAAATATTTGTTCTTCAGTTTATTTACCCTTTGATGTTTGACGCCACACGTCTCGTGTTAGTTTTCAGGAACGCCTCTTTTTAAGTGGATGGAAACTTCCAAACGAATTTTGTCAAAAAGCCAAAGAAAACAACTTTCATTTGATTTGATTGATAACTGATTTCAAGCAATCACGGTAATGTGCTGAAAGGGTGAAACAACTCCCGTTATAATCTGTTCACCCGTTATAATATGTGTTTTTATTATAATAGGAACCTGTTTTACACGAGACAAGACTAACTGCGCCGACAAAAAACACAATGCTTTAAAAACAAACGCTTCCTCACTCATATTCTTGTGTCACAGATCAATCGAGAGGCTACACACCGCGAACAAACTTAGCTCAACACACAAATGCTTACGAAGGAACCTGCACCCCTCGCTACGCAGGCCATCATGGTATTTTGCTACGGAGCTACGAAGTTTATTACTCGTATTTTGCTACGGAGCCATCAAATGTGCTGGAACATGTAGAGATTTTCATTTCGATTTCTAAAATACAGAATACATTAGTATTAAAATAGGGGCGAGTAGGTGATGTGTAACAAAGCGCGGCGTCCTCCGCTTCGGCCGCACGTTTTTCAACCGTCGGCTTCGGGTTGTGTCTAATCGGGTAGAGAGACTGTGATTTATTCATTCTTTGGAGATTTTCATAGCAATAAGTAATGCAGTGCTATTTTTTGAATGATGAAATCTTTTTACATGGAGTTCACCATTTATAACAGCCTTCAGAAAAAGTAGGAGGTACTAAATTCATTGTTTTTTTTTATGTTTTTTACCTCGGGTCTCCGTAATTTATAAACCGAATTGAAAAAATATTTTTCTTATTTGAATCGAAATATTTTTAGATTGGTGTCATAGAAATTTCATCATAATCGATTCCGTAGTGTGGTTTCTCAATCAGGTAAAATATGTAAACCCATGCTGTAACGAGGAATCAGTCATGTTCATTGGCGATGAAGTCGGTTTTTCGTTTTGCTTCAAAGTAATAATTATTATTTTACTTTTTTCAACTACTGTAAAGACTTTTTTTGACAGGCCTCACAGCTCATTTCGTAGTAACCCTGCTTTTTGCGCAGTAGGTCGTGAGTTCGATTCCCAGAAAAGTGTCATGTTTTAACACCCTTCAAATTGTAACACATTAGTCATTAAACAAACATAAGAACAAATTACTATTGCATTCAAGTAATTGCAACAAAAAATGATGTTTCAGAATTTATCGCCACTGGCAACAATGTTCGAAAATGTATTGTAATTTCCGTGAATTATTCAACGTTTAACATACGTTAGGCTGTTTTCGCGAATGCAAAAACCGGGTCATATTGAGTCGTGGAGTACCTGAACTACATAATTACTGGCGGTGCAAATATGTGATTAATTCACGGTGGTTTTAACCGCACGTTACGACAAATAAATATTGTGGTAACCGCTCGGATACAAATTTTACCCAAGTTTCGGTGCAGCCGGCAAAACATTCACTCATTAATTAAATGTTACGAAATTAAATTCTGGACGTCTTGTTTTTCTTTTTAGTTTAAAGAAATAAATACCGTTCCGAAGCTTGAAATACCATAGCCCATAAAAATAGTGAATAAGAACCGAAAAGGCAATATCCAAGCACAATATATCCCAACTGCAATTGAAGACAAACGAAAGAGTTTCTAACTGCCTTGGCCAGATTTCCATACCATGCCCGTCTTTGGGACGTAGTAAGTATTACATTAAGGGGTAAATCGCTAGAATATCGAAATCAAGAGCGTGGTGACCCAGTTATACAGACCCCGACTTTCAATACCGCTGTTGCTGGTTCAAATCCTTTCTGCCACCACTGAGTTTTTACTTGAAAAATTTATGTGCGCAGTACCACATTCTCATAACGGTGAGGGAAAACATCGCGAGGAAACCGACGTGTCCTAAAACCAAAAATTTCGAATACACATGTCTATTGAACGAAATTAGCCTCACTGAGGCGCACTTGAATCCTTTCACCACAGTGGTTCTAGAGAGCTTTAATAATCTTGTCAAGTATAATATAGTATAGTAGTATAATTATACTAGTACAAGTAGTTACGAGAATAACATACAAGTAGGAATATCATTCTCCTAATACCTGTTCAGGCAAAAAAAGCAATTATGCAAGGATTATTTTCGAATTAAATCGAACTATACATATATAGGAACAAAACAGTACGAGAACACACAAAATAAATAAACATGAAAAATGAGTCCCTATGCGCCCTGTACCGAAAAAGGGGTTGGCTCAGCATAATATGCTAAGCATATACGTGTGTTACTCAGCGTTGATTTTCACTAACCTTAAATATTGACGACTCGGACGTCTTATTCGTAGCCCTTATACTATAATACATGTGAATATTAAAGATATGCGAAAGAGTTTATGGAAGACGGCTGAAAAATACTATTACTTTCACTATCTTTTGACTGGCCTCACAGCTCAGTTGGTTACAAAAAACTTAGTATTATAGGTATATGTAAGTATTATATCAGTTGTCAGGTTCCCATGATACAAGCTATTATGCTTACTTTGGGGCTAGAAGGCGCTGTGTGCTGTCCACCAATATTTATTTATCTAACTTCACAATTCAAAATCCGATTGCCAGTTAGCCGCGGTTGAACTAGCGCACAACTAAACGCACAGTGCGAACAGTAACCGCGCGGCTGACCGCAGTGGGGTCGCACTCCTCCGCGCGATCCGATCGGTTTGCGGGCAGCCGCATCGCAGTGCGTATATAAATATATTTTACATGCGTTTATTTTTGCCTGCTGCTTACCGTACATACTTCTAGACGGCGCAGCAGCGCGAATAGCAGGTGTGGGCAGCGATGAACAAAGGGGTGCTAAACGGTTCATAAATTTACCTACCCTTTCTAAAATACTGGAAAATTTCCACTTCTACTCGTCAATCTCTCAATTTAGTATGACAGATAGATAGATAGATTATTATATAAAATAAAAAGTTATCAAAAAATAATTGTATATTTTATTTTATTATTACCTTTTTAAGAAATCTTACAGCTAGCCTAATGGATAGGTTAATAAATTAAAGGAGAAAGAGCTAATTAAAAGAAAGGCAAGACATTGACAAGATAATTATAATTATTACAATGGACAAAATGGGAGGCATAATCATTAAGTGATCTCTTCCATGATAGGTGCGAAAAGGTTAAAGTGGTCTTCCAAAGGCTCTTATCGTGTACTTGATACATGTCTTCAAATTTTTGGTTTTCTCACGATATTTGCCTTTAGGTTTTGAGAAAGTTCGGCTAAAAACTCAATCGTGTTTTCCATCGCCCTGGGCATAGCTACGCTTGCAAACTTTTCCATAGCTCCGCCAGCGTAGACCCTGTTGAAGGCCTTTCAGTTTAAAAATGCGCACATGACTGCGCGTGCATAATGAACGCATTGCACAAAAACTAAGGCAAAACCCGTGGGTTAGTCAAACTCTCCGGTAAATGTGAACTTACTACCGGAATACCGACTAGCAACTCGTACACACTGCTACATTACGCTCTAAGTCAGCGGTTAAGTATCTTCAAACCGCTCATCTTCTGACGTTTAAATTGACGCTGCTAATGCCCTAGATGAGGCATGTGGTACATTTGAAACTTGCACCCCTAGTTCAACCTGACTACGTCCTATCCAGCCTTCACTATCTAGGCACGCTGGCGCCACGCCAAACAATTACTTTGTCTCGTCACGAACATTTCTACAACTGATGGATCTAAAGTGTCTCATACCACCTACCAGGTGTTTTTAAAGATTGTTTCAAACTGTTTGTGGAATATTGTACTGTTTAAGTTGCTACAACGTCGTAAATAAACCCGCACGTGATAAATTCAACTTGGAATATTTTAATAATATTTTTAGTTCAAATGATTGTTTCATGGCAAACGATAAATTATTAAAAATAATCATACCTTACTCAAGCTGCAGTATTCAATAGTCGGGTTTTTATTGGTCTAGAACCATAAAACCGCAATAGACGCAAGTGGTCACACACACTCATAAGGTCAATTAACCAAAATTCAATTTTGGTCAATTGACCACCGCGGCTTAGGCTGTACGTTTTCTGTCAGTCAGTCATGACATCTTCCTTTATTAATAAGCGTTGACTTGTCTGTAAATATTGCTTCTACCAAGAGTTTCTCGGTGCCACGGAAACTTTTCTGAGAAAGTATTTTACTGCCATTTTACTTCCTTTGAAACTCTAATTATCACAGAACAGCGCCATCTGATGTCAAAATTAGAAATTAGCCGTTGAGGGCTTTCAACAACCAATTTTAAACTTCATATGAATAATTCGGTCATCAATTTAGCTTCCCTGAGAAGAATCGAGTCCTTCTTCATCAGAAAAGGACGTCAAGCTAATATTGATAACGCAGAAGGACATAAAAAATACAGATACTAAAACCCACGAATGTCATAAACCGAGATAAATTACTGGAATAAGGACGCAAAAGTTTATAAAATGAGATTACCTGGGGGTAATAACCAGCTGAGTAGATGAGTAAGTAGGTATGGTAACATGGCTATAAATTTTAGAAACCCATTTTTATTTAACTAAAACCAAGAATTAAAATGAAGGGACAAGAAAATCTATAAGTCGATCTCGACACACAAAATGATACCCTTAGATTTATAATGAAAAATATTATTTTATTATAAACTGATGGAAGGAACATAAAACCTTAATGTCAAACATTATATCCCATAATAAAAGAATAACTCTGTGGAAATACGCCATTACAATCGTCATTTAAGGCAATACAAAGTTGAGTTGCATTGTATTACACCAGCCATCCTTAAACTTAGAAAGATGATGAATGATGGTAAACTTTTTAGTTCCTCAGTGTAAAATTTGTACTGACTCTTGACTTCATGGAGATACAAAATTCTACGAAAGCGACACCTAATAGATTCTTAGGCATTCTCAGAATGCAATCGCGTCAAGCTCGATAAGGCGGTAAGGTTAAGGTGAGATAAGGTCAATTTTTTTCTTGCAAGTTTTTTTCAATCTCTTCACGGGATTTATTGAATTCAATTCAATTGAAATCAATTTTATATATCAGAAAAAAAATTATAAAAAAATACATAAATAATGTTAAATATATTTTTTCAGTGTATTTTTATGCGGGTATATTAATTTATGTTCCAATGTATCATACAGCGTCACAAAAGATAAAAATCGGTCATTAAATTAGCAAACAAAGTAGGTGTAATTAGCAATTAAGGTACTGTTACACATACTCATTAGAAGCACGAACGCATACAATTTATGGTCTAATCATTAGTTCAGCGACACGGTGTGGAGGGAAATGAAACGGCCATTAATATGAATATGGCAATGTGTAACCACGGCGTGACTTCTATTATATTAGTTAGATTATTCTTACTAGAATGAAATAGAGTCCGATGACCAGTCGTACGCAAAGACCAGTTTGAACTGCTAGAAATGGCGTGTAAATTTGGAGACTTAAATTAAGCACTGGGTGTCTAGAGGCTAATATGATGATGGTTCTTATTAGGTACCTGGTCATTAGTAGTAGCCGATGCCATATCGCCACATAACGCTTATTGAATTACATTAGTAATGAATAGCAAATTCTAATTTTTTTTATATGTTTTCGGGTTTGAAATTCGACCTCCTTTGCGGTGTTATCCCCTCGTTTTAAATCACAATTTTTACTTAGTAATATCGGCTCAGAACTTGTTCTATAGAAAACTTGAAAATTGAAACATGCTAACAAAAACTTTCAACGTGTTTTTGGATAATATTGAAAATTGTGAATTATCGGCTTAGGATAAAGTCAAAGATTTCAGATCACAAACTTGTCAAGCTAAAGTTCGTTGGGAAATTCATAAAATTCACTTGATTTATAGAGGGCTTATTTATTCAGAGACATGACGTATCTAGGATCTGGATCATAAGATATTGTACAAGTTGAATATTCTGAGAAAACTGTCTGATAAATTGTTTGAGTTGAACAGCTCAACAACTGAAAACAAAGGGCAAATTAATATCAGCGCTTAAGTATCGGTAATATGTTTATCATATAAATGAGTGTAGTAGCATCACTATTATAAAATAAGTAAATAGTATTTTGGTCGGTCAGCTTGCACAAGTTTGTCAATAAATCTCAAAACTCGTTCTTCGTTTTTTAAATTAACATAATGCCATATATAATATATAATTCTGCTTTAATTAATATTTGGAAAAATAATATAGTTGTTTGTACTGAATTTATTTATTTATATCACACACATATGAATGAGCTGAAAGTGATAGCCAACCAAGATTCAGTTAAAATTATTAGGTTGGGAGATTAAAATTTAACCTATAATACTGCACAAAATAACAAAAATAAAATGTTCTACGATTAGAATTATAATACGAAAAATATATATATTACCTATGTATTATCCTACGTTACCTGAACTGTACAAAGCCTCCAGCATTTGACATATAAATATTATAACTTTTACACTTTATACATACCATGTTATTGTTTTGATAATGTTGTTATTTTTTATTAATTGTATTAGTTTATTGACATGTAATAATGTTTTATGAATAAATGTATTGTGTTGTATTGTATTGCACACAGCAATTTAGCCAATCAAGTTAATGAACATTTTCAATTATCAATTCCTGTATGAATCTTGACTATTCTTACTGGTTATGAAAATAAACACAAGAATGTTTTATGTAGCGGTAGTACGAAATTTGTTAACGGTAATTGCAAAAAGATCATGAAATAAACTGAATTCACATAAACTGAGGCGCACATTATCATCATACTATTACAAAATATGTTTTGTCATATATTGCACGAGAGGAGCCTGTTTGAAGCGCACTTTAATCTTTTCACAACAATGGCTAGAGAGTCAGTCACGATTAGTAGCAGTAGGAGTAGTAGTAGTAGTTTCTTAGGAACAATACAAGTACAAAGTGTGTATGTAGCCGAGTACCTATGTATTAGGCGCATCCTATTAACCGAGCGTTCATCACAATCAAAAAGCGATAGAAAAGCGATACAGAGCTCTAGGACCTAAGTTCCAGTTCAGATGCAACCAACAGCACATTAACCTTGACTTACAAATGAAAGGGCATAAAATATTTTTCGGATAATCTAAAGGTAATAAAATTGTGATTTTCTTACGACCCAATGACGAACTCAATTACCGCTTAAATTCCGATTCCATCAACTGAAACCTTAGTGAAATTGCGTTTCAAGCTTTTACCGCCTTCTTATTCACGCCTTTATTAATTCGAGGCCGCACCTTTAGCCTAATTAAGGTCTCAGAATAGACGATACAATTAGCCAGACAGTGTTTGGGAATATTGTTCGTGTTAATATCCGGTTTTGGGGGCCCACGTTGCTCGCGTCCGTAAGTGATTACCCTTTGAATCCCTTCACGTGTCCCCCGGGTGGAGTAAAAGGAGCAAACCCAAGTAGCAGTAGAACTTGCGCCAATTTCGCCCGGAGAAGTACTGCCACCACACCTGGTAATCTGCCGCCAAGCAGTGATGCACTCGTGTTGCTGTGTTCCGTTGGAAGGGAGTGGGTGCCGGTGAAATTGCAGGCACATGAGACGTAGCATCTCCGTCTCAGGGCGATGGACACAACGCAATGCGACTTGGGTCATCTCGTACTTTGGTGGAGAGGACTTGAGTCGTATTGTTCTTGTCTATGGGCGGTGGTTACCACTTAATATCAGGTGGGCCGTCAGCTCATGCCGTGGTGCTGGTGAAGTTACATGTACAAGAGACATTACATCTTCAAGCACCAGAATTACGGCAGTAGCTAGCGAAGTTAAAATATAATAAAAATCATACGGGACGAAATATGACATACTCCTACTTGAAAATTCACAAGCCAGGAATCAGGACATAGATCAAATGCACAGAAAACTTCAGCTCAATAATAAAAATATCTGCATCGATACCCGAAGGGGTTGACAAAGACAAATAAATTGTCTGGCGTGTCGCCAGGTGCTTTCAAACCAGCAGCTAGGCACTAACAGGTATGGGATGTGGCCTGATCAAAGATTGCTCTGTTTTCAAATGGGAACAGTATTGTTGCTACTTTAGCCAATTTTTGTAGAGATTTAACCACTCCATTAGTTACTGTATCTTCTGTGCTATGTATTAAGAAGATCAATGACAGTTAAATATTGATAATGTAGTACTGTTGTGCCCTTGCAAACATTTTATGATTCATAACAGGCTTCACAGAATCAATACTTCGATGTAACGATGTTTTTTGTTACAAAAAAAAAGGTTAATATTATTTTTATACTTAACGAGCAAAAACTTTAAATGGAGCAAAGGCTGTTCTTTGGAGTTAATGATATTTAATATATAATGGTTCAAGCAATTATTTATAGCATATATTTTATTTAACCCAACATCAGGGCAAGTAGTTTAAAACGGTCGTGTTACTTTTCGTATCTTTAACACAAATCCGGCTGCTAGCGGCAACACCGGAACAATGCAAACTTTTGTTGTTCGGGACAGCTCCCGAAATAAAAATGTAAATTTGTTCTGTGCGGCTTCGAGGAATGTGCTTTTGTAATTCCAGACAAGTATTCGAACAATCAGACGAATCGAACGACGATCGGTTCTTTGAGCCGGTAATTTGTCACGCTGCGGTCTTCACTGAAATGGGGACGCGTATTCCAGATCTTCAAGTAAAGTTTGAGGCGTTTCGTCTGTAAACTGTTTCAAATGGCGCCTTAAGCTGACATTTATAAATGCTTATCGAAGCCTTTATAGAACTCCAAGTAACACCTAATGCGAAGGTCATTGGTTCAAAATAAGACGTGGTCTTTTTACATTTTACACATTTGTTTTTGTTATGTGGACATTTTTTAGTAGGTAAGTACTTAAAATATCCACTTTTTGAATGAGAAGAAAATAAGAAAAGAAGAGAAAAGAAAACTGTATGAAGACGCTGTGGTATACAGTAGTAGGTATTGACATAGCATTACTCTCGTACTCTCGTGTTTCGAGAATAATAATGTTTTCTGATACGTTACTTGTGGCGGTTGTCCTTGACTACCCATACAGACTTTTAAGACACAGATTCGAACAATCAGAGGAATCGAAGGTTCTTTAAAGCAGTAATTTGTCACGGTCTCCACTGAAACGGGAACGCATGGTAACTGCAGAACTTTCAACGCTATTTCTTGTCCTATTTTCTTACAAAATGAACTTTTGTTCCTGACTGCAGAAATCATGTAATTTTTCTGGTAATTTGAAGACTTTTTTGGTAATAGTTCGCAAGTTGTTAAGTAAGTTGGAATGTCGTAAGAAAAAAATGACCTTAATTGTTACTAAATTCAGAAAAATATTAAACTTCATGTATTACGCATCTACCGCTATTAAGTTAGTTTTCAAAAAGAGACATGTTCTATGGAGGTACCTACTAACTAAAGCTGCCAAATGGTCGTACAATGTCTGACAGTTATGCTCAATTTTACCAACAGTTTCTTTTTATGGTAATTAAGTGAAGTGGCAGTTGGCGCATCTGATGTTAAGCGACATCGTGTGCCAATAACAACATCAATTACGACCTAGATCCTCCGCTAATTAAGTCAAGACTTGATTCATTTTTCCCTTGACTGGTACTCATAGTTGGAAGTAACCCTGTCTCCTGCGCTGTAGGTCGTGGGTCCGATTCCCACCCAGGACAAACATTTGTGTGACGAACATAGGTGTTAGTTATATGTCTGGGTGTTAATATGTATTAAATGTATGTATCGTATTTAGAAAAAAGTAAAAAGTATTATATCAGTTGTCTGTTTCCCATGATACAAACTACGATTAGCTTACGTTGGGGCTAAATGCGCTGTGTGAAATGTCCCCAATATATATTTATTATTATTATTATTCAATTCTGATGATTTCCGTCAATCTAACACGTAAGGTGAACACCATATATGGCAGTTTCCCTGGACGCAATCTTCACGATGAGGCCAGTTCCTAAATCATGTCATAATATCTTACCTAGATCCTCAGCGTCTTCGCTCCACTCGCCAGTGCCCACCACGAGGACCGACATTGCAGCCACAGCCGCACCGAAGCAGCGAAGCACCTTCGACCAAGCACTGTTCCACAACATCACTATATACTATACACTTTATCTCGTTGGATTAACAAATTAATACCTACTTATTCTATTTGGCAACAATTTTATCACTATAGAAATTCAATTGCATACTAGATTTTGATATCTAACGACCAGCATATTTTTTCGCAGATAAAATCTGTTTTGCTGGTACATTGTCTATAAGTTTTTCATTAGAATAAGGTAACTACGCACTTTAACGAAATTTACTAATATCTTGATGTGTCGTATATTCATTATTATCAATGTCAATGACTTTTCTTAGTGTCAGTTCCAAATATCAGTCACAAGATTATACTTTCCGTTCATATTTGTCTCTTTTTCCACTGGTATTGTACTAGTCTTTCTAATTTTTCTTATTATTTGGTATTTACTCAGTTGTTTACTAATAACCTGCACATGTCATTTGTAATTTTAAATTAAATTGCAGGTGCATTAGATATTACATCCCCGTCTCGGGGTGATGGACGCAATGCAATTCGACTTCAGTCATCTCGTAATTTGGTGGAGAGGACTTTAGTCGTATTGTTGTTGTCTATGGGCGACGGTTACCACTTAACATCAAGTGGGCCGTCAGCTTGTTCCATCACTTAAATCACATACAAAAATAGTCATTTTTACAATGTTCGATTTAAATGCCCTTTTCATACATTGATTTTTTCATTAAACTGTTACTCGTAATGAGATGCTGTTTTTTTAAAGTCTGTGATTAAAATTTGATCTTAATTTTTTTGTCTGCTTTATGTTTAAATAGTTTCCTTTAGAATAGTGTAGTGACACGCACGGGGAGTTTCGGGACACGGTTAAATATCCCGTTGAATTATTCAGGAGTCTTTTAGCAACGAAACGGTCCCAGTCCACCTGCAACAAAAGTACATAGTCCCTCATTTACGTAGTACGTATTTAGTCTATGCAAATAGACGGAATACATAATATCAAGGATGAAAGGGTTTAATACTATTAAATATACACAGTGGAGGCACTATTAATATTGAGGTACATTTGTCTAAATAATGCACGTAAAAAGTAACCTTTTGAGTGGACCGGCTCAAAGGCGGTCATTAGTTACTCTTGTATCAAACAAGGTATTTTATACCAAACAATACAAATTAAAATTTATCATAAGTATGTTTTATGTTAATTTTTATATACATTAGAAAAAGCTTTCAAATAGAGCTCAAAACTAAACAACATTGTTTTTTTTAAGATATTAAGTTCTTAACAACAAATTTCTTAACAAAACAAGAAAAAAGTTTACGAGTAGGTTCTTGTGGCGTTGCCTGCTTTATTTTTATTGTTCAAGTGCAGATCAGCTTGCCAAGCACAATCACTCTCACTATATTACTTATTGACAGTTAAAATTAGTATTCAAAGTGAGAATTTTAAATGAATCATAACTAAATGGACAAACGTTTCACTTTTTAATAGTTAAAAAAAGAAACATTGAGCAACATGCAAACAAAAATCAAATAATAGCAGCGTAAAAGCACTTATAGTATCAAAAGACCAGAATTGCGCAAGAACGTAACTTTTTCTTACGATTTTTGCTACTACCAGCAAGTAAAGGAAATCACCGTTTATTTAAAAAGGATTCTCTTGGAGAAAAATGTAACAAAAGCTTTCAGGCAGCAAATACTTCATCAAAGGAGACTAAACTACCCGTCGGTCGTTACTACCGGCGCGCTAATATAGTTTAAAAGACATCGTGCATCTATTTCTTGAAGGCTTAAGCAAAAGCTACACACAAATAAGCTTCGTTTAGCACATACAGTGGTGCTCTGGTCACTGATATAAAAATGAGTCGTGCATGCGAATGTCCTGTGCAAATTCGTTTGGATCCCTTAAACTATGTATAGCTCTAAGCGCCGAGGGAAGCTTTTGCCTGCGTGCCAGAATTGAATATAAGTCATGGCATGATTTATATGCCTTGCTCTTTTTTGCTGTCGGTGACGATACAGAGAAGTTGAAAAGAAAAAGATAACTAATTAATATTGGTTATTAATTTGGCCACGGAGAGGCTTTCAAATGTCAGATTTGTGGGTCGCACAAATTCTGCTGCTGTCTTAGCTACAACATCTAGAGGTATCTCAAAGAAATTTATCCTCTCCCAGTAAAAGGAACTTAGTCTTAAGTATGTTAAGATGTATTTATTTTCAACACTAAATATTTTATTTAAAATGTTGTCCATATATGAAGGTTGATTTAAAATATAAATACCTATTACTCAAAAATGCAAAACAAGAAATAAAATTAACGTCTAATTTTAGGCGGAAACATGAAGTTATTTGTACACGTAAAAAATAAAATTATTAAGACAAATATTCTTGAATTTTTGCTTGTTATAAATTCAAGAAAATACAGATTAGGGATATACTCACGAGTGATTTATTAATAATCGACTTTTAAGTATCTGTCGTTACTGAAATCCTAATCATTAACTGCCGCAACAAACCTTCCCTTATTTCCTTAACCTTATTTCGCAAAATGGCAAAAGGGAGATTATTATTACATAATGTTTCATCAAAAACCTACTGATTAAATACATTTCCCTAATTAAAAAAGAATGATGGTTATTTAAAAAATACAAAGGAACAAATCGAGCTAGCGATTAAAACACATGAAGTATTCCTTTTTTAATATTATATAGTTACAGACGAACCATTAAACTATGCTCTTTCCTGTGGCGTGATAGAAGACTGTTTAGGGTAAAAACACTGATACGACTCATGATTAAACTGGTTTATCTAGTTAGATAAGTGTTTTTGTGGTGAATAATGATCGTGATTACACAAACATAATTCCCGTAAATTCTATTCTTATAATGATGTCTTATAACGATATGCGAAAGTTTATTAGTTAGTGCGTCCTTCTTTTAGGTGACAACGGATAGACTTGATATTTTACACATAGGCAGTTATGTTAGTAGTTATATATTAATTTATATTTCTGAAATATGCAGTTTAAAGCAATCATAAAAACACTTATTAAATAAACATTCACTTACTTCTACGAGTTTCGACTGATGTCAAGAATCGCTTCGCTTAGGTTACGCGAACCCTGCCAAGCCATTTCTTTAAAAATTCTATGGAAATAAAGTTTTTGACTTTGACTTTGACTCTGCATAAATATTCAGACCTGACAATATTGGTAGCAGTTGTAATATCGTATTCTTATACTGCTCTGTTAAAAGATTGTGAAAAATCAGATGGATAGTTTCCTTTAATATTCTTTACACTGAATTGTACGCAGTTGATTTTACGTAGATGGTCTTATACCTAATAAAAATAATTCTTAGTATTTTTTGTTTTGTAATATTTTATTAGATTCTGGGATGGAACAAGTTTTGTTTTCGTTCAATTTCACGCGAGCTTTGAGCTCCTAGCATGGATTTGGGGAAAATTGTTTGATCTTTTCAGTGGAAGACTAGAGGCCTTGTTGACAACGCATTTAAGTTGGCTTTTGTTTTTACACAACCGACGATACTTGTGCGTGACTTTTGGCGTATACAAGTTCCACATCTTTATACAAACAAGAGAAAAGGTATGATCACTTACTCACCACAAAATCTCTGAAAGGCGTTCGAGGCGTTCGAGTCTAAAATTATGCATGTTCCTTTCAGGACGCAAAAGCTCGATAAGGCAGAATTTTGATAATCTATTCCTAAGACATCGAAATTTAAACTCAAAATTGGACGATAAACTACGCGGATGTATTCATATCTGTGTCCACAAGTATTTTACATACAGACAGTCCATTCACTCTTATTTGTAGATAATAGGCCTGTATCGTTGCAATAGAGACAGACATAAGGAAAGCTGAAACATGCATACCAGGTGCGCGCTCGTGATTTCATTCGAGGATTAAGTAAGACAAAGTATTCCGTTGAAATAAATAAGCCGAAGCTAGGATTTCAACGATTTTATTTTATCTCAGTGAATTAATGGAAAGAGCATATGGCCCACCTGAAGTGTAGTGATATTCCTTTCTCCTCTGCAACAGCCGTTTCCCTGCGATATTAAGATTAATTTCACCTAGATCGTAAACCATAAAAACCGATGCGAGCGCACTACATTCCAGGGCAGAAATAGATTAGCAGTACTTCCGTAGATGTCTAGTGCACTATAGTTCTATTGCTAACATTTACATTTTTAGATCTAGCTCGCCTGTTTACGTAATCTTAACTAAAGAACATTTGCATTACCCCAGTAAGAAAGAAAACATCTTCAATACCCTATTGAATCTGTCTCTGTTATACCCAGAAACAACTACAGGTCGTTCATAGCAGCAGAGTCAGTAAACATCAATTGAGACTCATTCCAAGAACGTAGGTACAGTAACATCCAGCTCCAGTTTCGGAATTAATGGTTTTGTAAAATCTTTTAGGGTAGGAATACCTGTAAGCACATTTTGAAGGAAAATACCAAATGTTTAATAAAAATAGTAACCTCGAAAAGGGGTACCTTAGTTTCGGGTCAGCACTGCGGCTTCGTACCCTTGAGTCGCTCCAAATTTGCCCGAACCGTGCATTTTTTGGGATATTAAAGCATAATCACTCGCCAACCTAAATACCTATCTAGTTACGTATGCAGTCACGTCGATCATTATTCCGTAGTTGCAAGGAAAGAAGGATAAACTATTAAATGCACTAATATTTGCAGGGATATGAGTGTTTTAATGCAGCTTAAGATGTTTCAAAGAGCTCAACATTAAACATATGTACAATTTTAAAACAAAACATACTTTAATGCTATATGTTCCAGTGTAATTATAGAATACACAAGTTATTATTTATGGTTCTTATTTTTTTTCACTAAATTAATTACGTACTTCATACAGTAACCTAAATTAATGGGGTACATCAAAATAGCACGCCAGACCATTAGATAGGATTTAATTATACATTATTATTACAATGTAAATTGACATAGTTCCATTCTGTGGATTATAATCACTGTTTTGTTTTGTTTTTTGACAGCTAATTAGCCTTAATAAAACAATGGATCGCGTCTGACATTTCAATTAAATTTGCGCGGAAAATGACATGGAAATATTTCGTAATCCATTGAATGATTGATTATGCTAACTAATTGGATTTGCTGTGAATCACAGTTTGATCCACTGTTGAGCATTTGCCTCTTTCAATAAACGCCACTGTGCTCGTTGCTCTTTGTATCCTCTTTCTGCCAGAAAGTAGTCTCTCCAACTCAGGAGGGGTGCCCTACGCTACTTTGCCTACTCACGGCCTATTGCCAGAACACGTCTGCCCCCACTGCTTATCGGTTCTTCGGCAAATGTGACAACTGCCACTTCAGCTAGCTTATCCTATGGGTTATTTCGAATCTATATTAATAATCTCATAGTGGATTTTATCCTTAAGAATGACTCCAACGACAGTCCACAATCTGAGGATATTTTTGGATCGTACTAAGATTAGTATTTTTTTTTTTTTTTTTTTTTTATGTAATTGAAGGCAAACAAGCAGACGGCCCACCTGATGTTAAGTGGTTACCGTCGCCTATAGACATTTGCGTCCCCGGGGATGCCAATGCTTTGCCTACCCTGTAGATACCTCTTTACATTTTTTTTGAAGTTGCCCATATTGTACCTCGGCGGAAAAACCTCAGGAGGAAGCTCATTCCAAAGTTGACAAGTGTTGGGCAGGAAGGTGCGGCCATAGCGAGTTGTACGGCAGGCCCACTTGTCAACAATGTGTGGATGAGCTTTTTTTCTGTGTCGAGAGGTGTGGTGGTAGAATCTCGATGCAGGAATTAGATCGAAAAGCTCCTCAGAGCATTCCCCGTTATAGATCCGATAGAACACACTGAGTGAGCCAACGTCTCTCCGCTGACTCAGTGACTCCAAAGGATCGGTAAGTTTGGGATCGTTGACGATTCTAACGGCTCTTCGCTGTAAGGAGTCAAAGCGAAGCAGCTGGTATTTGGGTGCACCGTTCCAAAGATGTGAGCAGTATTCCATGTGCGGCCGGACTTGTGCTTTATAAAGCAATAGCCGCTGGATTGAGGTGAAATATTGCTTGGAACGGTTTAGCACTCCAAGTTTTTTTGAGGTCAATACAGCTTTAGCTTCAAGATGACTCCCAAACTGGACCTCGCTAGAAACATCCACACCTAAGATCCCTAAACTTGGCGAGATCGAGAGAGGAATGCCTTGAAATCGAGGAGCGACCGAAAATGGTACCTTTTTTGTGGTAAATGCACAGGCCTGTGTCTTGGTTGGATTGAAAGTTACAAGATTAAGGTCGGTCCTCTTATTTAAATGGAATGCTTCCTGCATGGAGGGGACTGGAACTCTCACAATAGTTTCGGAACACGCCGATACTCGTGGCATCGTGTTTAGCGGAACGTTCTAGTGAGAGGGTGGTCGCTAGCCAGACGAACCGAAGTTCTACCACCGCGATTGACCAGGTTAGTCGCCTTTTACGACACGCTGCCTGGCGGCGAGAGAGATAAAAGTATTCTTTCTCCGTCTCTCCACGGATAAAAATTATATATTATATTATAATATAATTATTATATTTGAAGTTATTTCAGAATTCCCAAATTATTGTTTGATTTATCAGAGCTTTTCTTGGTAACTAAATACACAAAATTCACGCCCTTTTCACTTATGGGATAAGCAGGTCTTGTATAGGTCAAGTTTCAACTTGTGGGTTACAATATCGCGGGAAAGTTGCGTGGCAAGTGATAAGCATATTGGCACCATTATTGTTTTCCCATGAATAAGTTAACATTTTCTTCAGATTTCCAATATAACCAACAAAAATACCTAAAAATAAAGCGTCTGAATGTTGTGAATATATAAAATTCTCCCTCCAATCAAGTTGTTTTTTCCCGTGTAAGTTACGTAATAAGATCGAAACGATGCTCATTAAAACTGAACAAAATAAAGCTATCATTGGAAAATCCCCCAAATGTATTTTTATTAAACAAGGACTTTACTATTAAAGGCCAATATGCAAAAACAGCAAGAAATGTGTGGGCAACACAACAATAAAAGTATCATAGTTAAAAATCAACAAATGAATTTTATTGGAATATCTGACAAAGCTCAAAGTAGGAATGTTCCTACTAACACCCCCCCCCCCTTCCCCACATACTCTTTTAGCAATTAAAAATTATCATTATCAACTGGAAAATAACTGACTATGAATGACATCGATTTTTTCAAGTTTACTTGTAACCATCGTACCAGGACAAATTGGTCCTTTTGTTAAAACAAAATTGTTAACTATTTTATATAATAACCATAAAAAGTTATTCAGAACCCAGTGCAGTACATGAAATAAAATAAATAAATGTACTTTTATGAACTTGCCGTCTTTTTAACAAACAGAATAAACTTAATAACGATTTAACTGTCAGTTTTAATTAATAAATTGTGGCTAATTACACGCGAACATTCAAGAAAACTTGTTAATATAATTGACGACCTAACATTTTCCGTGAGGTAAGCAAGCAATGTGGTTCATGCATATTAACGACTGACGGAACTATTGTAAGTGAAAACAACTTAAAAGTGCCTAACATACCAAGCGAGCGGTGGAGTCATCCGCTTTTATTGACTTTAAATGGGAAACTAGCACATACACTGAAGTAACACAGAGATTTGTTTTTAATCACGATTGAAAGTTTGTGGGGTTACGTGTAGGCATGCATTTCGTCACGGTCACGTGCGACCTATGCCGCGTCGCGCGGTGTACTGGGGTTACGCTTGTAGGGCGCGGGCCGCCCGCCTTCAGGTGAGGCGGGTGAAGTTAGAAAGTTTTGGATGCGCTTTTTGCGAGCTTTGAGCTGTAGTTTGAAGCGCTTTAGAGTTTGGATATGGAGATCAAAAGTTCATTCATTAAATTAAATTCAGTGTTAGAATACTGCGGGCGAATGAGAGATATTTTGTAAGGCTGATATACTATCAACATGTTACCAAAGCAGGGGACACCTTCTTTCCTTCTTGTACCCCTTTTTTCCTTATACATATAACATTGGTGTATCTTTAATTTATCACTTTGTTTGGAAAAAAAAAAGAAAAGTCTTTAACAATCTATTCAACATACCATCACGAACAAAGTAACAAGATATTACTAATGATAATAATATGTAAACATTTGACTTTTTGAAATAATCAGGGGAATTATCCTCCCTGAGAAGTTTCACAGATCAGTATAATCCTCCTAATGACTTATCATATATAACTGAGAAACATTGAACTGTATTTAAAAGCTTATTGACTCAATAATTATCCTTAAAAAAATTAAATACAATTTAAATTTAGAAAATAAAGAACGCCTAGCCAGACCGAAGCAATCATATTTGACACAAATTATTTGATAAAAATCTGCTAAAAAGCACTAAAAGTTTATAGGAAACGGGAAAAGCGGCAAATTTGAGGCTGCGCGTAACTGAGGTCGTTATGGCCCCACTCAAGGATTTCATTTATGGCTCGGTGTTCGTATTAATTAAGGATCCAAATTAGTGCACTGACCGAAGAACTTTCCGTTCACTTTGTCAAACCGAATCGAGTGCTCAGCATTATCTACCAATAAATGGGCTGGTGATCATGGCTAGTATTATTTCTTTTATGTGGAACGTATCTGTAATTGTTTCGCAATAAAGTCTGACAGGCTGACAGAGGTAGTATGACGCATGACTGGCCTCACAGCTCAGTTGGTAGTAACCCTGCCTTCTGCGCCGAAGGTTGTGGGTTCGATTCCCACCCAGACAAACATTTGTGTGACGAACATAGATGTTTGTTCTGTTTCGAGGTGTTGATATGTATTATTAGAATGTTTTTACAAAAACATAAAGTACATAAGAATTATATCAGTTGTCTGGTTCCTATGATACAAGCTATTTACGTAGCTTACTTTGGGGCTAGATGGCGCTCTGTGAAATGTCCACCAAAATTTATTTATTAATGTTTTCATGAAAAGGCCTTTACTTATTTTTTAATATGAAAATAGCACATTACAAGAACTTAAGTGGTAACAGTTGTTTTGTTCAATTGCATTTTGTATATAGGTTGTGTATGTAGGCACTGCTGTGTGTTATGTAGGCACTTTTGTTATTTTTGTTTTAATTATAGTTTGGCTAGAAGAGAAACTAGATTTTTGAAACTTCTAGTAACAGGGAGATAATAAGAACCCCTGTTTGCCGAATATGGTAATAATAATAATAATAGCAGCAAAACGACAGCAACAAGGGTCGCGCGACGGCATAGAAATTCAAAAGATTCAATACAATAGCTTACGTTATCATATGATGGCGCAGTTGCAAGCTTGCGCAGGTTATAAGAAATATTACATTGGCTATTTGAATCTTATGCGCTCGTATTCTAGCGAACGTCTGCACCGGCTTTTAATGTGACTTAATATTTTAATATGTACAAAAGATTAATATTTTTGTTATGTTACCACTGAGCTATGCTGTCACTTTAATCAAGTAAAAAAACTGACAATAAATACATGGATAATCAGCGGACTTTACATATTTTTCACAGTAAGTAATTTAACAAGGAATTAAGTTAAGCTAGTGTGTTACCAGCACATAATAAATAATTCATCGCGCTGAAGTATGCCCCAGAAAATATAATCTCTAGCGGGCTCCACTAAGTAATGGTACATTTCACGCTCGAAGGCGTCTTTAGAAAATGAGTTCCCAAATTGCAAATTAAGATAGCTAAGAACATTAATTTAGCTTATTGTAAGAAAAAGTTTTATAATAAAAATATTTGGAAATAGTATGTTTTAAGTGTAATAAATTTTGAATGAGGAGGGATTAGTTTTTAAGAATTCACAGATATTATAAATATATATTTTTATACGGTGTCTGTTGTAGAGGAGTAAGTCCTGCCTTTAGTTATCGCGCTCGTGTTGTTTTTTGTTTGCCGCACTGACGCAACTGGTTCAGTTCAGCATTAAGCTGAGTAGGATCTGTTGCCTGCACGAGTTACGAAATAGTAAATGTAATTGTATTGTACTGTACTTATATATAGTATATAGTATACAGTATATAGTATACAGTATATAGTATACTTTCTACATGGTTAGATACAAGTAGCATGCGAGAATGCTGGTTAATATGCTGCTAATCAATCATAAATTTAAACCAAATTTTTAAACTTTGTTATTTAAACGTTTTAGTTTATTTTTACAAAACTATGTATTAAAAATTAACTGTTAGTATTTATATGTTTTCTAAATTATGTTAAGTATTTCTTCTTATTTTCTTGTCGGCAACGTGAGAGTGATTATGTATGTTCCTATATTTGGGAAGTCACTGCTTCCTGTAACATAGTTTCTGTAAACTAAAACAGGAGGCAGAGCTACAACAGTTATATGTACCCTTACTTTGTCAATATATATTTTTGTATTGTATTGTTTTATGGCACGCTGTGTGCACAAACAAATGTATTTTCTTTCTATTTTTCTATCTACCCGACCAAACTATGTACAACGAGCCCTATACCACTTAAGTGTTGCTATTTCTAGGACAACTAGTACCAATTATTCTGTAATTAAGGCGAGCACAGACGGGCGAATCCGAATTGAATATTCCCACGTCTGATTATGCATTGCCCCGGGATCGATTCAATTGCGGTCAATCATTAGGTGTTTATGCCATAGGTATGACTAGCTAAAGCGTAGAAAAGCTAATTTACTAAATATTCTTCAGTATTCTTTTGTATAAAAATGGAAAATATGGTCTATTTAGTTTCAGTTAATATCAGTAATTTCAGTCAGTTAATTTATTTCATTATTACCTATAAAATCGTAATAAATCTGGGGGCCCACGTTGGTCGCGTCCGTAGGTCTGGCCCTCTGAATCCCTACACGTGTCCCCCGGGTGGTGCTGGTGCGAAAGGAGTTACCCAAAGTAGCAGTAGAACTTACGTACCGCAAGTAATCCTAATATAAAAAGCAGTTTTTGAAAAACAAATTACTAACATTTTTTATTTTGATTTAAGTGGAGTGGAAAGTTTATAGAAAGATCAAAAAGTCCATACACACAGCATACAACAGAATATCATCCACAGCTTACTTTTCATTTGTAATATCCAATAGGCAAATTTCTGGTGGAATCATCCACACACCAGCTATTCTGTAAGCGCTACAGCAGACTAGTTAGATTAACGATTAACCTACAACGGTTTGCTGCGATTTCATGAATATCAGTAACATGGCTTTTACACTGCTATAAAATTTCCAACTGTGATATAGTTCTAAAAGTCATGCATGACTGTGACTCAAGTTTCTATTTGACAACACGTGTGTCCTTTTTATTCGTACCTTAAGATTGTAAATGGTAATGGTTTCTGAAACATAAAATACGTTTTAACTAATTTTGATCCCTTTCAACTCAGTATAAATTAATTAATATCGCCAGGTGTTGAATATTGAATGTTTAGAAGGTCAAAGGTCAATGTTGGCTAATCTATCTATCTGAAGGTCATGTTAGCTGTTTCAAATGTCAAACGACATATCTTGTCATATTCATGACATAAACTCAATCTGTCACAATACCTTCATAGTTCAAGTGTACTTAACTGATCTCATACTATGGATTAATCCTTATTTGTATATAAATATAGTTGTTAGTTCAATAACTAAGACTGTTTTTTTTTTTGTTTTATGTAATTAAGTCAAAGTTAAGAGCAGCCTGTGTTAAACGTAATTATGGTCAACAAAAACCCAATGCGACATGGGTCTTCATCTCTTGGTCCCAATCTCAGGTTTAGAAAATGTACCGCTGTGACATTAAATTGGAATAACTTTCATGTGCCTTTTATATTATTTCAACGGGAATCTCACCAAACGGCACACTAATGCATAATATGCGTTTACTGCTTAGTAGCAGGAATAGGTGTGATGGCAGTGCTTACCCGGACGGACTTAACACAAGTTTGAAAAAGTTGCTTTATCATATCAAAAATACGTGTATCAGTACAGCAAAAATGTAAATAACTGATAAAACTCCTACGAATATTACAGGAACCACAGAGCAAAGTACTAGAGAAAGGGCATACACCGCGTACAGGGTGAACGTTATATGTGCAACGAGCATACTGTGGCACACATCAACTGATTTGCACATGTTAAAGCAATAAGGGCTTTGGAAACAGGCGTCAAACTTAGCGATAAGTACGCGTGACCTTATGTTTTGAATATTATTGTTATACATTTCCAAGTCATTTCTTTATGAAATGTATGGAAATAATTTTTTTGACTTTCACTTTGAACGAGTATTCAGATGTAGCTATGTATTCTGTAATATGGACACATCACGTAAGTTTTATGGGTGAATCCAAATCCAAATTACCGTTTTTTTTATTGTAATTAATAAAATTCCCCTGAAAATTACCCGTTTAAAATATCAAACCAGCAATCAAATCGGCCAGCAGTTATAACTTGGCAATCTCATCATTTTAGGAAGGCTGCCAGCCAGCGGAGTGATGTCCGGGATGACCTGTTATTTATCGATGACCTAAAACGTTTATGAGGGATTCGTGCCGTAACTAATCTTCCCGCTTCCGCTGTCGATAATCTACAATATCGTGCCGTGGATGTAGCGAGTTGCGAATATAACGGCGATACCATGACTGAGCTGTTTTTAAATCTTTTTAGTCATAGTTGTATAATTTATTTAGTTCATGTGTTTATAAAACCGTCGTTAAAATAAGTGCGATTTAAATTTCAAAAATTAGTACTTTCAACGTTTTCCAAATATATAAACTAGTGTTTAAAATTAATATTTCAATCCAGGCATTGTGGTCTAACTCCCTCAACAAACGGTTTTGTTAAATGCAATCCTATAAGGTATTAAGATTGAAACATGAAATCTTTTGCCATGAAAACGTACATCACAATTCATAAGAAAAAGATCTCATATAAGTTTTAGGCTGGCATCACCAAAGGACAAGCAATCTCTTATACTAGAAAGGTGAATAAAACTAGGCAAATGCACAAAAAAGATGAGTCTTCGTTCCAAATGCTCCATAGCGAGACCACGTGCTAATCTCCGCAATTAATCGCCTTCTACAATAATTATAAGAAAAGCAAGGAATATGTTGACAAATAACATTAACCAAAGAATCTGTTGTCATCCGTTAGTTCAGTCTTAGTTTACTTAAAACTCAATTTTACTTAGTTTTCTGAAAAGATGTAACATGATACACCGTGATTTGTAGATGAACGTGAAAACAATTCTAGCTTAAAACTAAGCGATACATTGCTGGAATTTTCGGATGCCTTCTGAACACACTACGTTGCTAATACGCAACGTATTACATTTTCATCTATTTGCGGATCACACACTTGATATGTATTGTTTATTAAAGTCAAAGTCAAAGTCAAAACTTTTATTTCCATAGAATTCATAAAGAAATGGCTTGGAAACGTCAAAATTATTCAAAACATAAGGTCACGCGTACTTATCGATAAGTTTGATGCCTGTTCAAACCCTATCCGACCCTCCACGGGGAAGAACAGGCAAGAAACTACTATTACTAGTAGTTATCTGTATACAATGTATTTGCAGCAGAACTGAGGCATTGGTTTTCATACAAACAAGTACAGATCATCTATCTAACTACTTCTTTAATCAGTGGTTATCAAACAGTGCATTATGATAAGTTACCTGGTCTTTCTTAAGTTTGGGATAAACAATGCGTCCTTAAAAGGATGGAACTAATTGAAATTGTAATTAAAACCATGATATTTATATCACATTTGTGACTTATCACAATAAAAAATATAGTTATTATGATGACTTTATACATGTAAAATAAATGTATTAGTTTCGGGGCAACTTTATCGCCCACGGCATACCCCATCCACAACAACGCAATACTCCTTGAGAGTTTTCTTACCTATGAGATAACCCATGTCACATAGCATAGCGTCGTCCTGATATATGAAGTGCCTGAATAATCTTGTCTTATGTGTCAGTAATTTCACTAGCAACCTTTTAAGTTAAGTCGCCGCGACGTTTTGCGTCGCCATGAAAGAAAAAACAAATTTGTGACCCTATTCCTTTGTTCCTTCGATGTCGGGGTAGGAGGAAGACTCAACCTCTTTTGTAGCTTGAAATAATAAAACAAGTATTATTATATCAAAACCAAGGAGTAGTATAATAAAAATAATATTAAAGTTTATTTATTTGGATATCCACTTATAAGGAAATTCATCAGCTAACAGCATGCAAATTGTCTTTCTTCCGAAATGTAGAAAACATGGAGACTGGGGATAGATGATTAGGACGAAAAATTCAAGCTAGCAAAGCACTTTGAAGATTTACATTCAAGTTACTAAATACAGATTATTATGTGAAATTTTAAACCAGCCAGGGCCGTATTTTAGGGCAAAATGCCAATTCAAAGGGTTCACCGTCAATCAAACTGCATGAGTTGAGTGCCGCACGAAGAGTCTAAAGTCCTAATCAGGTCAATAGATATGTACCGGCATCTACATATTTTATATTAGATATCACTATTTATCTCATTTGTAAGATAATGATAATCTGGCATGTTTTTTTCCGGAGAACGAATCACCTTAATCCAATTTTATTGTTGTTAAGTATACAATAGGAAAAAGTTAATATGTTATTATAAATACGGCTCTGCATTGACTCCTGCACTAACGGCAAGCTGGGGTAATTTAGGTTAATCCCCAAAACTCCAGTATAAACTAGGTAAAAAGGTTTTTAAGACATTTTAATCCCTTATTAGTAATTTTGTTGTTTTAACCCTACCTGCCACAGTAAAGATAAACTACTTTACTCATATAAAATGGTCTAAACACTGTGGTAGAATTATTGTTGTATTTTTCTCTGTATCGGTCAGCTTCAAGTCAGGACAACAGAGATAAAACTAAATTTTAGTAATTGTTCTGTATCTTTTGATAAAAAAGGGTACCAAACCAATATTAATTTTTAACTCTGCGCGATCTGAGGCGCACTTAAATCCTTTCACCACACTGGCTCGAGCGAAACAGTGACTGGCACAATAATAGTAACAGAAATATTTAAATTAACAACACATTTGTTGTTTGAACTAACAACAAAACAGTTGGGAAACAAACAATGATGACCAACGTAATAGGTAAACCTATTCTGTGACGAGTGATGACTATCGAACTCTATAATTGTGGTTTCACTACTGATTTAGATAACTCTCTACTGTGTCAGCCAGCGGTTGTTCTCTAAATCCCAGCAACATTGTTTTACAACTTCGGCCGAAGGGTTTTAACACCTCGTGACAAATACATTTAAATTCGGGATGCGTTTTGCCGTTTCAATTGATCCGCTGTTTGTTGTGTGACGACATATTGTTTTAAATTAAATCGCGCTGTTTGTCTTTTGCTTAGGTTTGTTTAAAAGGACGAATGGTATTAAAATTTGCGCCTCTTGAATAAAATCTAATATATGATTAATTGATTTATATATGTTAAATAAAACGAAATAATAAATATCAAAGTCATACCTACATTAAGCTTGTAATGGTATTAATTTACTTGTATTCATTGTTTTGTTAAATTGCATGCAAATGTTAATTCTGTGACAGGGTAAAGTGTTGCGTAATAGTACATTTAAAATAAATTAAACTGATTTACTAATGATTTTCCCAAATTGGTTACTATGTATTCGTACTTGGCCATATTTTGTGTAATTGTAAGGATTATGCCAACAGCCTTTTCCAAACAAGATACGTCGTAATTCGATACAAATATCACTCCAAGTTATTCATATGAGAATTCGTAAAACTTCCCTCTAAACTAACATCAAAGTAAATATAGATACTGAAACCTCGTGAAAATGAAGGTTGCAATGGCAGATCTATTTTTTCATATCAATATCGTTAAGCTGTCTCCAGCGTCGCCAATAACGTCTGATATTGAAAACCATCAAACGTTCGATGCTTCATATTAGAAAATATAGCAGCGCATGAGCAAATAATCCATGTTATAGTGGTAAACATCGCCAGTCATTCGGTCCGCTACAGTATCTTAGGCCATTCAATTTGTCGCATCCCAGAGAACCCTACTCAATACGTAATTGACACTGGCTTATCCCCAAACTTAGAACCGCAATTTGTTCACATTTCTGTAAATAGTGACTTGCTATATTCACTCTCTACATATTCCGAAATCTTGAACGAAATACTTTTGTATATAAACAATGAAAATACGAAACCTTTCTGCCCTTTTGTGACACTATTGAGCTTATTAAATATTTACATGTAGTCCGATTCGCACTAATGGAAGAGCCTTTGCTTAGTCACCCATGATTCTGCGTAAATATAATATCAGCTTCGGCCCATATAAGTCCGTCGCGGGCTTGACCTTTCCCGAAAAATTTGCGTCGATTTTCCGTATCTACTTCCTGCAGCAACTGGACTGGCCTGGAGACCTACCCTCTCGGTCACCACTCAAGAGCTCACGACGACGACTAACGACTAACGACTAACGACAACGACTAACGACTCTGAACGTCTACCGCTAAGGAAAACGATTCTTTGGCAAAACTAACCAGCCCATTGCCCACTTCAAGCTGCTAAATATATATTTGGCAGGTATATATTGGCATAGCTTTGATTATGTTAGATGATCTAATTGCATATTCGAGAGTTTAGAGTGACTATACATAACCCCTTTTTGGTTCTTACAGTAACTTTGTGTTGGTAAAATACTCCCATCTTATAATAGTCCAAGTATCGGCACTGTTGCATAATGTAACAAATTTCAGGCAAGTATTAAAAAGCTTACTTTAAGATAATATTTTACGCCCTTGAAAGCTGAAAGTTTCGCTTCGTTCAATGTAACTTTGTTTTACAAAGCCATTAGTCATTCTTTTGTTGGCGATTGTGGAGGCAAATTTTTCACGATGAGACAAATTTTGAGAATAAATTAAACCAGTGTTGTAATCTTGTGTAATAAAAACCAGGGGAAGGAAAGAGTTTACTTTTTTGTTTAGGAAGCGTACCTGTTCTTAAACTTAATTAATTTGGATAACTTTATGCAGAAGTGACCGAGAAGTGAAATGCCGTAATGCCATTGTTACTTACTTTTCTAACTTGGCGCGAAACAAGCACCCGTGATTGTTAAATTTTGTTGAATTCGCGCCATTTGAATAAAAATACTGCGAACATTTTTATGTAAAGCGGTGTGAAAAGTTCTGATAGAGAAATCTAAAGATGTCTCCGTGGCGTTCGTGGCTAAGTTGTGATCTAGAACCCTCCTTGTAAAAGGAACATTCCTAGGTTCGATCCCTGAGAAACAAATATTTAAGTGATGAGCATAAAATTTGGTTCCGGGTCTTTCTACGGCGTTGTGCTGTGACGTTTGCAACAAAGTGAACCACAAAGACAAAGACAAAGATATTTTATTTGCTTGAACATAATGTAGATTACACAGATGTTAATAATATTTTTAGTTTCAATTATGTTCTACTAAGATTAGCATGCAAATGTTAGGGTGAGTTCTAACTCAATTAATATTGTATGTATTCTAATTTTAATCTATATTATAATTTTAAACAATGTAAAAAATTTAAGATATAATATTAATAAAAATAAGAAATAGAAAAATAAAAGTAATACTAATAAGATGATGTCAAAATTTATCTGTCATAAAATCGTTAGTATATGCACTTGTTAATTAATAATTGTTTCAATCTCTCACTATCTATCAGTTACGGGTAATACATAGCAATGTATGATAGTAGGTATGTGCATCCACCATCTCTTGCTATTCAAGTTTACGCCTGTGACCGGGAAAATTAACTTGTCTTAATCAATGCAAGACCCCCCCAAAAATTTTGATATATAATTGTTTTATTCTGTTTTCATGTTTTATTTTGTAAAGGAACGAAATAGACTTTATCAGCATATTATGGAAATTTTCCTTGCATTTATGTACCACCTTAGATTCGTCTTGCCTTTTGAATTACTATTTGTAATAGGAGGCGGTGAAATTGAAGGCACGTGGGACTTTCTATCTTCGTATCTGATAAAACTTTGAAAACTTTTATGGTTAATAACATTATTTTGAGTATCTACCATAGTTAATATATCGTTTTTTTTTCATTCAATGCAGTTTTGGGCTTGGTTATTGTGATAGACAAGTAGTAGGTAGGGATCCCTGACTATCAATCCTGGGGTTGCTGGTTTAAATTCAGCGCACGGTGCAGCAATTAATGACATATTGGGCGCTACGCTACCACGCTACGTCCTGGATTGCAAAATGTAATGATGGAATTACAGACACATGAGACTACCTTCATGTTATAGAGTTACGAGCGTAATATCACGCGACTTGGGTCTTCCCTTACCTTAGTACGGGATGACCCAAGTTGTTATGGGTAGAGATTACTACGTAGCATCAGGTGAGCCATCCGCGCGAATAGTGAAATTTACTAGAACAATAAATCCGTACCGTAGCTTCTTTCACTTGAAATAAGGAAATAGTAGGTAAGTAATTAAGTGCCTGTAATCGAAACGCTATGTTTAACCGTGTTATCACCGCATAATCGTATTTCACATTCAAATAACAGGAGTTATCTGAAGCGGAAAACGAAAGCACAAATCACGAGATAACGACCCCTTGTAGTGGCGAGGAAGTTTTGTAAAATTACAACTTTGTTTAAAGTCATTACTCATTCTTTTGTTGGAGGCACCACTGCAAAATTTTATGACACGAACAACTTAAATTATTTTAACAAAATCGTTTTGTTACAAGTTGTGCAATGTTTTAGCTTGTACAATCTGTACAATTCGTAGGTATGCTTGGATCTTACATGAACAATTTAATAAGGAGCTACACACTTGCGGGCGGGCGGCAGTCACGGTTTGAGACTGACAAAGTTTAAGAGCCGTACAACGCTGGCGATATGAATTTGTCACGTTGTTGACACGTGACGCGGACGCCATCTTGTATACTAGCGCATGTAATAACAGTATGCAAATGGAAGATTTGTGTGTTCATGTCGTTAATCATTTTAGATCAGATGTAACATTTGCAGTTAGAATCAATATTTGTAGTATATTTTTACGCCTTTAACTTAAAGTTAGTCAGTTAGTCGATAATGTAACCTTTCTCATTTGTTGTTGTAATTTTCACTTTTTTTTGTTATTACGAACTAGCTTTAGCCCACCTGGTGTTGTGTTAACCTCTGCCCATAACAACCGATGCGACTTAGGTTCTTTCCTACTAGGTACGACAAGACCCAAGTCACATCGTATATTTCCTAATCGTCTTTAAATTAACAGCAACAGTGTTTCATCATCGGAAATAATCTGTTACTTACTGTTCAAAACGCAGATGAATGGCGCGAACTCTTTGCGTACACGTTGCGAACACATGACGATCAACGCACACGCGCCTTCTCGTCGACCAGTCACCTCGTTCGGACACGTTACAAATCGCTATTGTGATAGCGCTCTAAGAATGCGCCGCGCGGGGCACCGCCATTAGTGTGTAGGCTCATATACAGGTGAATAAACAAAATGGTGGACACACACAGCGCCATCTAGCCCCAAAGTAAGCTAATCATAACTTGTATCATGGGAACCAGACAACTAATACTCATATAATTTTTTCATAAATACATATAATACATATGAACACCCAGACACAACAAACATCTATGTTCGTCACACAAATGTTTGTCCTGGGAATCGAACCCACGACAGCGTAGAAGGCAGGTTTACTACCAACTGAGCTGTGAGCCTGACAGCTAAAAAGTCAAACCTTTAAATGAGCTTTAAGTGTTCATTAATAAACTTGAGACATATAACATAATGAAAAACATATAGAAGTTGTCATGTGAAATGTTCTTTTTCGGTCCTTCTGCATACCTCGCACGTGTCAACAGACCAAATTGTTCAAGCCACAAGTTTTATGAATAGTTGAGGAGATTTCCAGCAGAATATTTTTTCGAAATATTATGTTACAAGCCTAAAATTCCGTTCGGGCCCCAACTCGCTATACACATAACGAAATAAGCATATTGTTTGAACCTGCTATAGGTTGTTTTTGCTCGTAATTGCGCAAACATGTTTTTGCGTTATCGTTTCGCGAAAATAAACCCCTAAAAAGTATTAGAAAAAATATATTCTAATTCGTTCTCGGTAAAAGTAGACAAACTCCCACTTGAAATAAAAACTTAGCGTTCAGGTCTACCGAACGTAGCTGAGCACAATCATCCTAAGTTGAACCTTGCGCGTTACGTATTTACCTCTACAATACAGTAGTTGGCATATTTGTGGGCACATTAACAAGTGAGCATCTAGTGTGCTATGTATTGTATGTATGTATTTACAAAAAATTATAAGTATTACATCAGTTGTCTGGTTTCCATGACACAAGTTATGCTTAGCTTACTTTGGAGCTAGATGGCGCTGAGTGAAATCTCCACCATTATTTAATATTATTATTAGTTCTCTTTCAACCATTTCAATTTCACGTTACATAGGTATCTTTGGAAAGTTCAATAATGCAAAATAATATCATAGATACATATGTATTGTTTTAGAAAATATAATAGTATAGCTGAACACAGGGAACAATGTGTCAAATAAGGAGTACATAACTCGGTTGCAGTAACAAAAAAGAAAAAGGACAATCGCTCGTTTTCGTTTCGTATATAGGAGCAATTTCCCTTGCAAACTAAATGAGGCACGAGTGGACAACACGGCATTGAAAGCGCCAACCGGGTCATTTCCGAGGTGTCATTGTGTACTGCAAGGGCTGTGTCCATTGCTAGAGAATTGCTTGCGGCGATATAAAATAACAGCCCCAAGAGAAGTCACTCAGTATGTGGGTGTAAGAAATAACTGGAAATAGCTAGTCAATTTGCAGCTATTACTGATTTCAGTCTTCTTTCTTCTTATTTTATTGTGGGCAACGTATGAGGTGGTTCAAAGTCAAAGTCAAAAACCTTATTTCCATAGAATTCATAAAGAAATGGCTTGGAAACGTCAATAATATTCAAAACATAAGATCATGCGTACTTATCGCTAAGTTTGACGCCTGTTCAAACCCTATCAGACCCTCCATGGGGATGGGATGGGTTATATATTTTCCTATATTTGGGAAGACACTGCTTCCTGTAACACAGTTTCTGTTAAGTAAAATATGAGGCAGAGCTGCAACAGTCATTTGTACCATTACTATGTATTAATAAATATTTTTATATATTTTTGTACTCTCATTCGGCAAGTAAAGACCGTTCAGTCTGAAGGTGAGAAACTAAAACTTCTTGAAAACTTTATAAAATTATGGTTTAAATATGTTAATAGATTACGCTGAAATGTCACTTGGTGATATCTATAACTTCTGTCGTACTCAACTCATACCCTCTCGCCTACAAGAACATATATATATAACCATGTCATCGATTTAAATACTTGTTACAAGTATCCAGCTTGCGAAAAAAGTAATCCTTCCTTAAGGGGTTTCTTGTCTGTTTTTCTGCATAGAGGGTCAGATAGGGTTTGAAAGGGGAGAGCTAGAGAGTTTATAGTACTACTGATGGAACTATAAGAGGCTGAATGTGAATTTATTTATTTATGAGCAAGTCCTTGGTTTTCAAGAAAAAGTTTAGGTTTACAAAGCAAGTTTTGAATAAACCTGCGAAACTAAAAGAAAATTTCAGGGGAAACTCGTTAGAATTTCAAATCTGTGCAAATCTGTATTTTATAAACTTCTAGCTACTTTTTGTGCATTTGTGTGTTCGGTCATTTTCTTTGTAATTAGAGTAGGTCAGTTTTAGCGTTGGATATATTCCGCCCTCGTACACTTGCAGAAAGGTTACATTAAAGTTCTCGTATATTTGTTAAATAAATTTTGCATTGGATATTTCATATTTACTTTCACACCGGTGATCACCGGTGAAATCACAATCGGTGATTTGCAAGTATTTAACTTCTGAAAAATTTTCAATGTTATAAATTACTCAAAATTTATTTTTGCAAATTTTGTACCTACTTTACATATTACGAGAAATATCTAAAGATATATCCATAGATCTAAAGTTACGCTACGCTAAGCTGTACCAAAACTAATTACTGTAAAAAAATAATTCATGGGGGATCGACCTCATCTAAAGTATAGTACGACATAGCAATATCGATATTTTTTGAAACCTTATAATTAAAGCATGCATTCTTGTGTTCTCTTTTTTATGTGATATAAGTGACGGAAGGAACTGACGGCCCACCTAATGTGGTAGCCTCCACATTGATGACTCAATCTCTCTTTTGAATCAATCCTCTCCGCATCACGTATGAGATGACTCAAGTCACATTGCGTTGTCCATCACCCCGAGACGAGGATGTTACGTCTCATGCGCCTGCAATTTCTCCGGCACCTTTTCACCAAAACACAGCAATACGAGTACATCACTGCTTGGCGGGAGATTACCAGATGTGGTGGCAGTAATTCTCCGGGTAAACTTAGCACAAGTTCTACTGGTACTGGGTTGCTCCTTTCGCAACTCCCGGGGGACACGTGTAAGTTCAGAGGGTAATCACCTACGGACGCGGGCAACATGCCCCACCTAAATTTTCCTCATTCAGTGATTACGATGTTTTCACGTACCCTACAATTACATCTAAACTTGAAATTGATACTTTGCACTCGTGATTCTATCTCTATAGATTGCTCTTGATTTCACTCTTATGCGCTCTATTACGCTCGAACTTCTAGAGAAATGTTTTCTCTCCGGAATAATTGCAGTAAAATAAAATACTTTCAGGGAGAAAACTATTCAGGAGCTATAATTCCATTGGAAAACAATCTGAACATAAGGCCACGTTCACGTGTTCGAGTCCGTCTTCAAAGTAATTATCTAACTAATAAAGTTGAATTCACGGCGGCGCGGCGGCAGTCACGTGCCTGCTGTAAAAAAGGTGTGAACTCGGTAATCCAGGCAGTCTAAGCTACTTGCATCGACAAATTACATCTGACATTAGTGAAATTGAAATGATAATTATACGTTAATCGTTTATATGACCTTCTCTTATTTTTGACTGTTGCTAATTTGCAATCTTAACTCAGGGCGTTACTTAAAAACATTACTTAGCGATTGAAAAGATAACAGAAATTCAGCTAAGCAAAATTGATGTAACCGACCATGCACTTAAGTAGGCACCTATGAGACTCGGAAAGTTCATAGTTTGTATGGATGTATATTTGTTATTTTTGTATGCCAAATTACATAATTTATGTGGCTGTAATTCTGAAAATAAGACGTGGTACTTAATGACGAAAAGGATACTTTTTATCTCGGTACTGCGTGGGTGAAGCCGTAACCAGAATCTAGGTTCATATTTGAAATTCAAAGTAAACACTTGATTTCGATAAAATTCATAAATAAATGGCTTGAAAACGTCTAGAACTAGAGTATGTATTACAAATTTTATGATTCATTGCTAAGTTTGACGCCCATTCAAATCCTATGCGCTCAAAAAAATTGTGTATAAGTGCAGTTACATAAGCTTCTTTAAATTTATACCCGAAAGGTTGTTTTTATTTTTTATCTTCCTCCTCTGCATAGCTTTTCTGTGTAAACAGAGGCTAAAGAGCTTGCACCGAAATTAAAAGTGAACTTTCAGCGAACAACAGAATAGGTTTGACTTAAAACAATGTCCTCCACCCTCGCTTCCCATGTACCCTCCACGTCGCCGTTTACAATAAACACTAAGTCACAGGCTACGGAGAAACCGTTGAACCACTTATTTATTTATTTGTTTCATGTCAGAAACGAGCAAGATAAGCATATACCACGTTCTCAAAACAGTGAACTAATGTGCTGAAACCGACAAGTTCTAGAACCAATTCTTCGAAGGCGTGTACCATCTCTACCAATAGATTGGGCTCCATTAAAGATTAAGAGTCTTTCACTCTGACTAATCAAGAAAAGTCATGCGGTCATACGGATGGAATATTATCGACTTGTAACGCTATGGTACAAATGCTAGGCTAGCGTAATCCACAGTGTTTTAGCGGGATCGTCGGTGGTAGCCACAGATGAGTGTAATCTCCCATAGTGCAGTCGAGATGACACGTTATTATTATTATTATTCTTTAAACGTATAAGTTACGGAACGAGCAAGATGGCCCCGCCTGATGTTAGCGATGTTATGCATATCAAAATCATATGAAGTTAACGAGTCACTAAACTCCTCAGCTGCGTTTACAGTGTTCGTATTCTGCGCAGTTTTGCTATACAAATATTTGGACGAAACAACTTTTAGATTGAGACTCAACTAGAGTCAATTTTCGACGTTTGTTGCTATTTTTTTTAGTTATTTATATTTCTGAGCAAATAAAATTAATGAATAGAATTTATAGCGCGGTAGTTATATTGTAAGCGCTTACCTTTCGTATGTGTGGATCAAAACATGCAACTTTTTGATCTATAATAAGTTCGGTGCCAATTAATAATTAGCTTTTTTATAAGTTTTTGCCACGATTCTTGCATCGCTAAATGTCAATAAAAAATGTAATCATCATTAATTATATATTTTTTTATGCAATGACAATGACGATAGACGCGATTGTGTAAATTCGTATCAATAAACTACTTAACTTTTGAAGTTATTAAAAACGCAAGCAAAACAGTTCTCCGAAGATTTAAAATTGTTCTATTTCCAACGTAGTGTGTACAGTGTTTATCTGAGCTTCACAAAGCTGAAAGATAGTCGAGCGTTTCAAAAACTCATTCAGTAGCACGTCAAAGTGACGCGTCCGTGCCAATTGTGAGTACAATAACAACGCAAAAGCGCGAACGTTCTCAAACGTGAGAATAACTCTTTGAAACGCAGTTCTTTAAGGAATTCGCAAAGCGTAGGTGTTTCTTAATCAGAGCGAGTGAGAGATCTTCCACTTGGCTGGCGCACGAACAATCGTTGTCAGAGAGGTAATATTTCTGCTCCTTTGAACCTCGTGAGCATTTACGCTGTTTATGTGTAGCGATGAGTTGGATTCAGACTTGAAAAATTAACCCTCTTGGAGCTTAGTAAATCCCCTTCAAGTAATGTTTGTATTTTGTACATGTTCTTATATATCTCACTCGTTTTTATGTAAAAACTACAAGTATAATAAGTATATAAGTAACTAAAAGTACGCAAGGACCTATATTTTTGGTCGATTCATTTCAACTATCTATCACAGAAATACTGGCAAAAATATTTTAGGAAAATAATCGTTTATCAATTAAATAGTTAAATTCGAATTAATTTTTATTAATAGTTAAATTCCAATTCTAATTAAAAACTACTAATTAAAAACATAAATACAAAGTTCGAAGATACAGAAGTCGAAGTAGTCACGGCTTTGAACTGCTGGTACTGGCTGTATTATTGACAATTCTAGTAATGATCATTTGATTCAGTCTCGCTTGTGACGGTAGTGTAGGCTTGTGTCCCTGCAGTGGCAAAATTAGAGGCTGCTACGGAGGGGCTTTGTCATTTCTCTTTCTGTCGTCGCATAAGCCGGTAAAACCTATTTTATCTGCACAGTGATTACGAGTACAATGCGATGCTATACAAACACCGAAGTGTTTTTTTACGTATATTTACAATTTACAGATTGCGCATTCAAAAATACTGCAATTACACCGTTTTCTGTATATACCTAAGCGACATTGCTTTCCGATGTAATTTAGCTAATGCTTATGTATCTTATTTCCAAATTTACTTATCCTAAAACATATTCAGATATAGCAAAACATGTTAAAATCTGCTACGGTGTACCCGGTAAGTGAATGCTACACTAGTGGCATCCAGCAGGCGTGCACTAAGTGAAGGCCCCGTTCAAACGCGCGCCAGCAACGCCTCGCTGCACCCCTCTGATGTAGAGTGATTGTTGATGTTTCAATTACAAGTAAAATGGTACTGCTATGAATAGGCTTTGTACGGGGTGGACGGGTTTCACTACAATACTATTTAGCCGTATAATAGCTGCATTTTGATAATGGATAGTGAAGAATATATTTTATGTTTTGAGCGATATTTAGAACATAAGTGGCCGTGTCTTGTCGTTACACCTTACTTGAAATACGAACGTTGAGAGCGCAGTGACCCAGTAGTACAGACTAAGTGATTCAATCTGATGGTCGCTGGTTCAAAACTAAAAGTGTATCAATTTGTTTTTCACTTGGAAAATTTACGTGTTCAATAGATAGATAAACTCATTATGGATACACTAAAATATACAACAAAAAATATTACACAGGAGAAACCATTTTTTCACCATGGTTATTAAATAATGGCGGAATAATGCAACGCAATAATGGTGGCCTTATCGCTAACAGCTATATAACTTACAGGAAACCTTTGGATGGACACGATTTATAAGCAGAAAAATGCAATACACATTTTCAAATCGGTGAAGTGCAAAATTGTGACTAAAGCGTCCTGTCGAAGAACCAACAATTCGACGATGTGACTACTACCAGAGCTAGTAGGGCTAACAATGGTGGATTAAATAATTATATATTCTTGCTGTTTGAGAGTGGTTTAATGGGAACATTAGATGCTGGTAAGGCTTTAACCATGTAGTTTGAACCCCCTGACTTTCAATCCGATGGCTTCGTCGGGCTCAAATCTGGATATGTACCTCTATAATGATGATATTTCAACTGAAAAATGAACGCAACAAACCAATGATTAGGATGGATCGTGTACAGTACAATCAACTGTTTGTGCGGTATTAGTCTGAGCAGAACCGGCACTATAAAAAAAACTCACTGTATAGCAGTAGATCTATGGTTGCCGGTGAAATTACAGGCATATGAAACGTTTTTTTATAGGTAGTTTATTACGAACACAAGATGCAATACAGTTATGGCAGGAGACACCGCTTTACATCAAGTACCCATAAATTAACAAAATTTCGAGTTAGACAATTTTATTTTTCATTTGGATGATAATAATTATTCTTAATTTCAATCTAACGGTTTAGGCTTAGTGATAGAGGCTGTTGACTGGGAATCGACCCCTAAAAACTTACAAACCAGATAAAGCTCATACTAAAGAGATTTTCTCTTGAATTAATTATTAGACCTTATTTTTGTTTTTTTATTTAGAAGCAAACATTTTCCAAGGAAAAATCGTAGAAATTTAACTTCTTAGAATAACTTATTATTTATTCAGTCATAACGAATAAATCGTATTTTCCTACACCGTTTTATTATACTGATAAGCTTGGATTCCTTGGAAAAGGCGTAGAGAACGGTAACGTTGGATAAAATATTTCCTTTATGATATTATAAGTTATGAAAACATCGGTATTACCTATACATGTTCCCAACCGTGTAAGAAATAGATATTTACATGAAGTTCTTACACGCAGCTGCAACAGCGTAAGCATGTGAGATATTAACAGCTCCTACTTTCAGTATTATAATTTTGTCATCGATGGTTATCTATAGGAACTTAAATTATTGCATTATGCGCTTCGAGATACTATCATAGATACGTGTTTCACTACTGTTATTATACAGGAAAAAACTGGAAAAAACTGACTAATTTCTACCATATTCTTAAAATGAATATGATTGAAAATTATATTAACATATTTTATTTCAGCATATATATATTATTATTATTTATGCATATATGCATAGACACATATGTATACAGGGTTACAGGAAAAGTCGTGCTAGATCCGTTAAGGGCGTGGAGTACCCATCATTTCTGACTTATTTCACTATGAAACACCCTACCCTAAACTTAACCCTTTTCGAGATATTCGACTTTTAATTTTTTATTGAATAATGCCGATTTTTAGGCTACGAAATTTATTTTTGTTTATTTTGTGTATCTTATTATTATTATTATTGCATTTTTACATGTGTAATAAGATGCTTTAGGACATCAATCATTAAAATAGTGCATAAGTTAATTGAATAGACCGTAGTAGACAAGTGAAAGTAAAAAAATAAAAAATATATTAGCAAGCTTATTTTTCTCTAAGGGATATCTAAAAAAAATATTATGACACTTGTTCGGCAGATATTTTTTAAAATATCTACGTTTCATCAGCTATCTAACGAGGTATAATAATCTAGGGTTTTATTCAAATGCATTGGAAAAAAATTAGTTTCATAGGCGACAGTGGAGAAGAAAATTTATACTTAGCCCTAAAAAGTAAAATAAAACATTAGGTATGCATGAAATGTCATTTATTAAAGGTTTTCACACAACTTTTTCTTATTCTACAGTTCATGTTCAACATGGCCGCCTCTATTTCTGAAACATTGTCGCATCCTTCTACGGAGACCAGTCTTCACTACTCCAGTGGTCAACGTGGTCCTCATTTTATTTGCTGCATCCACAATCCTTTCTCTTAAGTCTTCCACAGACAAAACTGGATTCGGCTCGCTGTACACAAGACTTTTCATGCACCCCCATACATGAAAATCCATGGGAGTTAGGTCCGGACTTCTTGCTGGCCATGGCAACGGCCCACCTCGTCCTATCCATTTGTTTGGATAATTTGTGTCCAGCCAGTCTCTGACACTTCTCCTGAAATGGGCAGGGCAGCCATCGTGTTGGAACCACATGTCCCTGATCAGGTTGAGTGGCAGATCATCCAGCAAATCACTCAAGTCTGCTCTCAGGAAATTTTCGTAGCTTTCCCCATTTAGATTATCCGGGAGAAAGTAAGGTCCAATCAAATGATTAGAGATAATGCCCATCCACACATTCACGCTGAATCTTCGTTGGGACCCTTTCACTCTTTTCTTATTGGGATTCCTTAGTTCTTTTGGGGCCCAGTAATGGACGTTGTGATAGTTGGTTATGCCATCTTTATCAAATTTGGACTCATCCGTCCACAAGATATTTCTTAGAAAATCTGGGTCTTTCTCTACTTTTTTCCACGAAATGTAATACAAACCCTAGATTGTTAGACCTCGTTAGATAGCTGATGAAACGTAGATATTTTAAAAAATATCTGCCGAACAAGTGTCATAATATTTTTTTTAGATATCCCTTAGAGAAAAATAAGCTTGCTAATATATTTTTTATTTTTTTACTTTCACTTGTCTACTACGGTCTATTCAATTAACTTATGCACTATTTTAATGATTGATGTCCTAAAGCATCTTATTACACATGTAAAAATGCAATAATAATAATAATAAGATACACAAAATAAACAAAAATAAATTTCGTAGCCTAAAAATCGGCATTATTCAATAAAAAATTAAAAGTCGAATATCTCGAAAAGGGTTAAGTTTAGGGTAGGGTGTTTCATAGTGAAATAAGTCAGAAATGATGGGTACTCCACGCCCTTAACGGATCTAGCACGACTTTTCCTGTAACCCTGTATATGCATAAATAAACTAACTTATTTTTCCTCTGATGGTTTGACAGAGCCACAACGTATCTCATGTTATTCTTATACTACGGAAATCTAAATTCTGGGGCCCTTTCTGGAGTTTCTAAACGGGACTTAGAGCTTTCATAAAGTATTTACTATAACTGTATTGAAATACATCATGTAGAATTCTTAAGCTATCAACTCATTTCACCCACAAAAACATTACCATTACAATTATTTTTTTATGAAATTCTTTTCTCTTGGACAGTAATGCCAGAAATATAATAGAAATAAATTTTAAATTTTAAGAGATATTACAATACCACTCAAAAAGGACACGTTTGTCAGGAAAAATATAATTAAGGCCCATTGTTACTTAAGTAATTTGCCTTTTGCGGGTATGAATATACCGAACGGAAACGAACAACACATGTTTGCAGTCATCATCTAATCACAAACTATGTTCGCGGTAGAGCACGAGATACGAGTATACTGAGATATAGGTACGCTATTTGATTTCGAGAGCGCGTTGCTTTGTTTTATGTTAAACTATAATTACATTCATTTACCGTACAATAACCTTCAAAGAAATTTAAATACATAGTAATTACAAAATAGTACAATGAAATCAGTTTGACCCGTTTCTACAGATTTATTGATAGCTTAACTGATTTCATTCAATTTCAGGTGGAATTATTGAAAATTTGTTTTGAGTTTTATTAAAGAGAAAGTGCACCTCATAGATGGTCCTTTTGTGCATTTGACACATGTCTTCAGGCTTTTTTTTCCTTGAATTTCCTTGTTTAAAATCGCCATAATTTTATCAATTGAAAAATTCATTGGTGCATGTCTGCATTGAAACCAGGGACCTTTGGATTGAAAATCGGTATTTGTTCCACTGGACTACCACGCTTTCTATTTCATAGTATTAGAGCAATCACCAAGCTGGCTAACTGCCACCTTCGAGTTGAAAATCAGCCGCCAAAGACTTAACGGCGCTAACGGCAACCTTGTTTGTGCGCCTGCAGCTACGCTTGTAGCTGCAGGCGCACAAACTTGAAAGTAAAAATGAAAAATAATATAATTAAAATCTATTTAAACTCCTACCGTGAGTTTGTAAACACTCGTTCATTTTGATCGCCATCGTTCGCTCATTATGGCCCAGCATTAGGTAGAAAAATAAACGTTTTATGTTACGAGGTCAACATGAACGCTGAAGCTTGGACCCTCATTATTTCTACTGAAATACTTATATCTTATTATTGTTTTCGTTATTAACGTGTATTTTCTATATTTTTATATTAACGTGAGTATCATTACGTTATAACAAATTTTCCAGGTATAATGAATAGGGTATTTTGTGATGAAAATGACGTGCTTTTAAAATATGTTAGATATAAGAACCATTTCGCTTTGTTTCTAGAGTTCTGGTTAAATTTGCTACCTGAATAATAGGTACTGTAGAATTCTTGGCGCCAATCGAACTGTATTAAATAAACTTTCGCAACGTAAACTAACTATACCTATCGCTCTAGGAAGCCGCAAGCAATTGGTAGCGAAGGCGCGTATTTTACCCTCAATTTGACACACTTTAGACGTTTATCGGTAATTGTTGTCATTTTGAGGTGATTCACGCTTCCGCGAACAAATTCCTGTGTTTGAAAGGCAAAGTACAGTTCAGTGACCTTGCGCCAACCGAGGTAAATGATCCTCTCGGTTAGATCAGTTGAGATTCACTTTCGACAGATAATTGAAATCACAACGGCCAATAGGCAATTTAGCTTAATATCACTGAATGGCATTGCGCCAGAGTGCAAACAAGGTGAAATCTCCAATCAGTCAGATGCTGTTTGCGAAGTGGCCGGTTACTGCGAACTGGCACTTATACTTGAGATGAGGGGCTGTCTGACCTGAGCCGCAAGGTTATATTGTAAACAGACGAGATCGATTCGATCTTTATTCATCCAAACGCTTGATTGATTCCCTCAATCTTTACATATGGTAGAGAATAAAATAAAACCCAAGCTGAGATTGAAATTTAGCGGAATTTTATATAGTAATAAGAATACTTTTCGTTAAATATAATTATAAAATAATTATATGTCAAACAGGAATGTAAATTAACATTTACCCCACAACTCTATGTAATGGGAACGAGTAAGTGATACCCCATCATCAGTATCCGATAGGACTACAATTTTAAAATATAACAACGCCATTGACTGGCCTCACAGCTCAGTTGGTAGTAACCCTGCCTTCTGCGCTGTAGGTCGTGGGTTCTATTCCCACCAGGACAATTATTTGTGTGACGAACAGATTCTTGTTCTGTGTCTGGGTGTCAATATATATATTATATGTATGTACAAAAAAAAGTATTTAAGTATTATATCAGTTGTTGATACAAGCTATGCTTAGCTTCTTTGGGGCCAGATGGCGCAGTGTGAAATGTCCACCAATAGTTTTGGAACGAAGTTCCTTATCGCGCGTTGTGAAAGGGGGGGCTAGACGGAAAAAATTCTTACGAAAAGTTGTCACGACACTTTTTGCTATAGTAAGCTATTGTAAGCTGTGCGGCGCGCGCATGTTTCTCTGTCTGTCTCTCTCTCTCTCTCTCTTATTACATTATATTTGTTAATAATAACAAAAATATTATAACTTAAAAAAAAAAAAATTTTATTACAATACCTTCACTAATTAATCGAAAGGAACTTCGTTCCATCCGGGTGTCCCTTGACACCTCTCAAGTTTTTTTTATTTAATGATACAACGTGCTCGAATTTTTGGTGAATTTGTTGTTGTGCACGTTATGATTCATCGACATTGTAATGCACAATGTGGAAAAGGCCCATTGAGGTTCTGCCTACCTTTAGAGAAAAAGGCGTGTATGTATGTGTGGATTCATAATATTACTTGATAACTACAGTGCATAGACACCAGCCTATTCTCAAGAACTGAGCATGAATGCATGATTTAATTTGTATTGGTGTTGGAGATGGACATTGAAAACCTACCCAGTAATCGCGCCCTGAACTGCCAATAAGGACGCGACACTATGAAGCGAAAGTGCGCGCTGATTGGTCCATTTTTATTGTTCCCATACCCCGCTATCCTTGTCACTGTATGTCAGTCGGTCGAATACACTCGCCATTTTAGTTATTCACATGAGATTGCATTTTAATTTATGAAATTCCCAATCCATCCAGTCAAGCAGAAAAGTCAGTAAATAATACCATTGTTGTGTAGCCATCACGCCGCTACATAATTTGGTCCTTCGAGCCGGATTTAACGAGTATTTTGGAAAATCACATCCAATTTCATCGTACGGAGTGACCGTTGGACTGACATTTTGCTACGTGTTTACGTGATTCGAGGACGTTCTACAAAGTGAAACAACGGACAATATGGTGTGCTAAGGAGTGGACTATTCACGGAGCAGATCGACAATTCAGCTGGTTGTGCCATTGTCAGCACAGCAGTCTGTCTTCACACGCAGTCAGTACCTGCCACGTGAGTACCCCTATTTTCACAAGCCACCAGGATGTCGTTAGCATCTAAAGATGGGGAAGGAACTAGTAAAAGTCGCGATAGATCTCCTTATAAACATTATAAAGACGATAAAACTGAGCAAATCATGCGTGATTTAGTTAGAAAACGCGGAATAGTTAAGGGTAGGTTGACTAGATTCGCTAACCATTTAAATAGTCAAACATCTTTCACCAGTGAATCGAGAATAGACTTAAATTTACGCATTAAAGGTGCAGGGATTTTGTTTTCCGAATTTAATGAAATTCAATCGAAAGTTGAGGAAATTGTACCTGACTCTGATATCGAAGAACAGTTAGACCAGCGTCAGGAGTTCGAAGACAGTTATTATAGCATTCTTTCTCAAGCTGAATCTATTCTTGGCAACTGTGGAGAGGTACCAAGTGGTTCTACATGTCATCATTCTAATAAACCTGTGTCAGTTAAATTACCCACAATCTCGTTGCCGACATTTGATGGTGCTTATGAACACTGGCTCGAGTATAGGGATACTTATTTATCTTTAGTACACAATTCCGCTGATATAAGCAACATTCAAAAAATGCACTACCTGAAGTCTTCATTAAAAGGAAATGCACAGCAGGTGATAAATTCCATAGAAATATCATCAGATAATTATTCTGTTGCATGGGAGCTTCTTCTAAATAGGTACAATAATACTAGGCTTATAGTGCATAGTCATGTAAAGGCATTATTCTCAATACAGCCACTGTCAAAAGAGTCACCTTCACTAATTAGGGCACTAATAGATGTGATTATCAATAATCTACGCGCATTAAAAACTCTTGGTGAGCCTACAGACTCCTGGGATACACTGATAATCTATATTGTTGCCTGCAAGTTAGACAAATTAACGGAAAGAGAGTGGGAAGAGCACAAAGGTTCGTTGTTGTCTGATTCCAAGTCTAATTTGAAGGTCAATGATCTAATTAAATTTCTTAAAGACAGGGCTGATTTGTTGGAAACATTATCTTTATCCCACAGTAAAGATAATAATAATAATAGCACACAAAGTAAAAAATCCAGCTCAGTTAACACTTCACAATGTAATGTTTTCTCCAATAAGCCGCCGCCACCATCATCAAACCGTAAACAAACAAACAGATTTGTATGCGTTGTGTGCAATGGAAAACATCCAATTTACACATGCTATAAATTCATTAACATGGACTTACAATCAAAACTAAAAATTGTTAGTGATCACAACTTATGTGAGAATTGTTTGCGTTCCGGACATGCTGTTCAAAATTGTTTGTTTGGGCCTTGTAAGCAGTGCAGTTTAAAACACAATTCTTTAATTCACAATAATAATTGCATTATGATGACGGCTGCGGTTATTGAGGCGAGCGTTCCCCCCCCCGCCCCCGCCGCCGCCGCCGCCGCCGCCAGCGCCGGGAGCGGGGACAGCCTGTGATGGCAGTGACAAAAATCAGTTCATTCAAGTTAGCAATGTTCATACCGATACGTACTCAAACACACAATGCATAGATATGAAACCGGTTTTGCTATCCACCGCTTTGGTCGAGATTCCCGACAAATATAATATTTATCATGTCGTTTGCGCATTACTCGACAGTGGTAGTCAAAGCTGTTTTGTTACACATTCCTTATGTAAATCGCTAGATATTCCGCTAATACAGTCCACTCATGAGATACGAGGGGTAGGTAATGTAATTTCCCATTCAACGCAAACGTGCGAAATCTTCATTAAATCTCGCATAAATACCTACTCAACGCGCGTTAAATGTTTCGTTCTGTCGGAGATAACGGCTACGCTGCCTGCTGTGCAAGTACAAAGCGCACGTTTTAACATACCTAACAACATGCAGCTAGCAAATACGCAATTTTTAAAACCACAAAATATTGATATTTTAATAGGCGCGGATCTATTTTGGGACTTGCTTATCGATGGCAAGATGCGTTTACCAAACGGTCCGCACTTACAAAATACGAAGTTAGGTTGGATTGTTTCAGGTCCTATCAATAATATTACGCACAATGATAGACATGTCCAATGTAACTTCACACAATCCATGGACAAACAGCTCCGTTCGTTCTGGGAGCTAGAGGAAATGCCCAAGCATCGGGATATACGCACGAATGAAGAGCGGGCTTGCGAGGAGTCCTTCATCACAACTACTACGCGCGAAAGTGATGGTAGATTCTGTGTTCGCATCCCACTCAAAGAATCGCCCGATGTTCTTGGTAACTCCCTCTTACAGGCGGAGCGTCGTTTTCTGTCTTTGGAAAAACGATTATTACGCGCACCTGATAGTTATAAAAAACTATATTCTAATTTTATACGCGAATATATTGATCTAGGTCATATGACTAAGGTTAGTTCTTACACGGACCCTCACTACTTCATGCCGCACCACGGTGTATTTCGCGAGCACAGCACAACTACGAAGCTTCGCGTTGTGTTCGACGCCAGTGCTGCAACTAGCAGTGGGAAATCGCTCAACGATATACAGCTCGTAGGGTCTCCTATCCAAGGAGACTTGCTCGGAATCCTATTACGATTTAGGCAGTTTAAATTTACGGCAATTGCAGACTGTGAAAAGATGTACCGTCAAGTACTAGTAGATCCGTCTCAGCGCGATTTGCAGCTCATCATATGGCGCGATGATCCAATTAGCCCGCTTGAGTTTTATAGACTGAATACGGTAACATATGGCCATGCCTCGGCTTCTTTTCTCAGTGTCAGATGTTTAAAACAATTAGCCGATGAATGTACTGACCCCGAGGTAAAAAGAGTTATACGCAATGATTTTTACGTAGACGACCTATTGACCTCATATGAGGACAAATCAAAATTAATAAAGATTTGCGAAAGCACCGCCGAAGTACTAAAGTCTGGGTGCTTTCCACTGCGCAAGTGGATCTTTAACTTTGAACTCGACGGTGAGTCATTGATGTCACTAAATAGCACGTTCCGAGATTTAAATTTAGGTGATTATAATCAGTGTAGAACCTTAGGTTTGAGTTGGTGTAATGTCGCGGATGAGTTTAATTTTAATACGACAATTGAAATCGACACCAAAATTCCAGTCACTAAACGCATAATATTGTCAACAATATCGCAAATATTTGACCCGCTGGGATTATTGAGTCCGCTCGTTATAATAGGAAAGGTCCTATTACAAAAGCTTTGGTTATTGAAATTAGAGTGGGACGACCCGCTACCTACTGACGTTGTACATACTTGGAACCGGTTTGTTAACAGCCTGTCTTATCTTCGCACTATTAAAGTTCCGCGCCATGTTTTTCAATGCAACGCTACGCGAGTCGAGTTGCACATATTCACAGACGCTTCACAAATCGCCTACGGCGCATGTGCTTATGTACGTACTGTGTGCAACAATCAGGTGATAGTAAGATTGTTAATTTCTAAGGGTAAAGTAGCTCCAATAAAACCAGTGAGTATCCCTAGATTGGAATTGTGCGGTGCACTTCTAGGCGCTAAACTTTACGACACGATTCGTAGTGCACTTACTCGTGAATTTGATGATGTAATGTTTTGGTCCGATTCCACGATTGTCTTGGGGTGGCTACGCATTTCACCAAACTTATTAAAAACTTTCGTGCAAAATCGTGCTGCAGAAATTCATGAACTGACGAATGACTGTCCCTGGCGTCACGTGGGTAGCAAAGAAAATCCAGCTGACCTGGTGTCTCGTGGTGTAAATATTGAGGATTTGTCTTCATCGGTTTTGTGGTGGGAAGGACCCACGTTTCTAAAAGATTTAATTTATTTTGACAAATCAATGCCACGTTCTGTATCGCAACTCAACGAAATTATACCTAATGAACTACCGGAACTCAAATCAAACGTCGTAAATTCATTGATTACAAATAATAACAAAACAGATTTAACTTTCTTTCCGTTTCGTAGGTTCTCGAATTTTAATCGCATGAGTCATGTCGCTGCATACATACTTCGCTTTATCTATAATACGCGCAACAAAGGACAACAGCCGACAGGGAGTATTACTGTTATTGAATTGAAACGAGCTATCAATACACTTGCTAAGTTATCTCAAATGGAGTCGTTTTCAAATGAATACAGTTTACTTAAAAATGGAAAGAATGTTAAATCAAATAATCGAATTGCAAGTTTAAATTTATTTATAGATAATGAGCATATTTTACGGGTAGGTGGTAGAATCAAGAATTCACCTGATTTTAATTATAATAAAAAACACCCAATACTTCTATCTTCGGAACATCATTTTACGCTTTTGCTGTTTAGGCATATACATAACCAGTCTATGCACTGTGGGCCACAAGCATTATTGTACCAATTACGCGAAGATTGGTGGCCGCTGTCAGGTAGGAACTTAGCTAGGAAGGTAACTCGTCAATGCGTTATTTGTACACGCGTTAAAGGGAAAACATTAAGCCCACTTATGGGCAATCTTCCTGAAGAGCGGATAACTGCTAGTTTTCCTTTCTATCTCTCAGGGGTAGACTACGCGGGACCAGTGTTCATACTCAATCGGAAAGGAAGAGGCGCGAGATTAATTAAATCTTATATTTGCTTGTTTATTTGTTTTAACACACGCGCTGTTCATCTAGAACTCGTTAGTGACCTCTCTTCTGATGCGTACTTACTCGCGCTAAAGCGCTTCATTTCACGGCGCGGTAAGCCTTCTAAAATTTATTCGGACAATGGTCGTAATTTTGTTGGTTTAAATAATGATTTTGCTCAGTTTTTATCGAAATGTAAGAGCGATATTATTGAATACGCTAAAAATCAAACTATTGAATTTTCATTCATTCCGCCTTATTCCCCTCATTTTGGTGGCTTGTGGGAGGCTGGGGTCAAATCGTGCAAGTACCATCTTCGCCGAGTTGTGGGAAACGCGCATCTCACCTTCGAGGAGTACACGACGCTGCTATCCCAAATCGAAGCTGTACTCAACTCTCGGCCGTTGGCACCCATGTCTTCGGATCCTCGAGACTATACTCCCCTCAGCCCCGGACATTTTTTAATCGGCCGACCTCTCACTGCACCTGTTTGTGAAGACGACCTGCGAGACTTACCTGCACATCGTTTGACACGCTACAATAGAGTGGAGCAGCTTCGTCAACAGTTTTGGTTGCAATGGTCCAAGGAATATATATCGGAACTACAGACCAGAACCAAATGGAAGGTAAACACCACTGATTTAAAACCTGATACGCTTGTTATTATCAAGGACATAAACCTTCCGCCATTGAAATGGCAATTGGGGCGTATTGTGAAGACGATACCTGGTAAAGACGGAATCTCGAGAGTCGCCGACATCCAGACATCATCAGGCATAGTGAGACGAGCATACACAAAAATTTGCCCACTAGTTGAAGATGAGTGAATGAAGCTATTGTAAGCTGATGCTTTCAAGGCCGCGGGCATGTTGGAGATGGACATTGAAAACCTACCCAGTAATCGCGCCCTGAACTGCCAATAAGGACGCGACACTATGAAGCGAAAGTGCGCGCTGATTGGTCCATTTTTATTGTTCCCATACCCCGCTATCCTTGTCACTGTATGTCAGTCGGTCGAATACACTCGCCATTTTAGTTATTCACATGAGATTGCATTTTAATTTATGAAATTCCCAATCCATCCAGTCAAGCAGAAAAGTCAGTAAATAATACCATTGTTGTGTAGCCATCACGCCGCTACAATTGGTAATAAGAATCCATTTAATAATTATTTAACATCGACACGTGATCCAAAAGCTGGCACTTTTCTGGCTCAGAGATTGAGCATTGCCATACAGCTAAATAATGCCGGTGGGCACAATTCCACCTGTTAGTGAATTGGATCAGATGAGCTACCTATAGATGGTTGGAAACGGTGTGTAGTAATGATCCTAATTGATTTTATTATATTTTATAAATATTATGTACACAAACATTATTGATTGTATATAATTAAGATATATAAAAGTAAAAAAAACCTGACAATATGAAGTCATTTCATGTTATGTTTCACACCGGGCCCGGAATAAGGCCCCTTTAGTGTAAACTCCTCAGAGCGTGCTACTGATTCCATCAATCAGGGCCGCTGTGGAGATAGGGGCAGAATCAGTTGCGTTAACTAGATTTAAAAGGATTTGTTCTCGTACTTACAGATTTTATATTGAGGTTGCAGAAATTGAAAATGTATTTTGGGCTATACGAGAGATATATTTGGAAGAAAGGGTATCTCGAGGCCGCATCACGGGATTATAGTTAGAGTTACATTCGAGTATGATATAGACTTTTGCACAGAAGGTTATGCTTTTTCCAGTTCCTGAAAGTGATTACTCACTCTTGGCTGTTTTTTTTTAATTTAATCTTTGCACAATATTCTAGCCAAGTTTGATATGAGCAAAGATAATTTAGTTACAACCAATAGAAAGATAGATAACCATAGATAGATAGATAGCTAGATTTAGCTACAGATAAGCGCATCTCCGTTTATTCGACAGAACAGACAAAATTACGTTAATAAGATACGTATATATATATAGATAAGATAGGTTTCTTAAATGAAGATCCTTATAATTATTTTAATTTAGGAAATCTCTCTAGGTTACAAAGCTTAATTTGTAATAATATAAAAAGTATTATATAGAATAATACATACCTACTCACATTTATGTAAACTGTTAAATATTTTATGACATTGATTTGATTTTAAATTCCTAAAACATGAGCAAAATTACAAGTAGTAGACAAAGTGGAACCATCAGTCTTCCAGCTTCAATATTAAATATCCGGAAATAGTCCCAAAAACAAGCTCACAGCCTTCAGTTATTATTCAAGTCAGTTCATTATGCCGCTGCCCCTTCTGTCTACACTATGATTTATAGAGCATTTAATTTTTATGGTGGCGCTAAGTGGGCTTTTCAAGGGTAGTCATCTTGGCTAATGTAAGCTGAAAAGTTAAACAAATCGTCCTCAGTGTTGCTTTTAAAACAACTTTTGTGATTTTATATAACGTGTTTTGAGAATCGTTCAAGTTGAAAACTAGTTTACAAAAATTAGTGATAAATCACTTGAGTTATATTATATATATTTACATTGATATATAATATATAATATATTTATTATATACCTTTTGAGATAATCGGCAGAAGCCCTCCTCAATCTGAGTCCTAGACCGATGTCAAGGCGCTGGTACATCGACACAAATAGCATCCCATTTTATTTAGATATAATATGATGTCTTTTTATAATTGCAAAGTCAACACGCTAAACTAATATGACGTCATACTCGGTTGAAATCGTAACTGAACAGGGAGCCGTGCCAAGATATCGCGGATTCACAATGCCTCAGATTAACTCAGCCGGCAGCCATCCGTAAGGGCTGATATGTATATGGAAAGAGTATATATATCAATGGACGTAAATAATAAATACAGCTACAATGTTCGCAACTTGTTCTAATTCCACCACCAATCAGATGTACAGAGCCAGAATGTATAGAATGGTTTTGGAGACCCAAAAAACAAATATACATTTCTCACCCTGGTCGATTTAGTTATTAGTAACGTCAGTTTGAGAACAGCATCATCTGTATAGTTTTGAACGAAAGCCAAACTGATTACGAGGTAAAATAGTGTTTTTTTCTAGATATGACGTCAATCTTTTTTTGCAAGTTTCTCGAAGATTTTCGATAATACTGAGAGTAGCGATATAGGCCGGTACTTACGAGTAGACGGCAAGTTTTTATCACTGGTTTACAGATATAATGTAATATTTATTTAATCTTTATGATTTCTGCAAACTACGTAATAAATGAGTTTTTATATTATTACTTGTGGATGGCGGACCCTGAACGAAAAATGTTATCTAAAGATATAAATCAGTAATTTCGCATCCAATCGTTACATTGTTCTATTGCTTGAACATTGTATATTCTGTTCCTGTCTTATCATCCGAATTTCCAAATCATGACGTTTGCGAGGTAATTAACATTTCTAAGAACATCACTCTGAAAATTAAGCTAAAACGTATGAGATGTCTTTTTCAGTTAAATATTTAAATTGTCACACTTTATGACATAAATTTTGCTGTAACACGTTTTACAATGAATATCATACTTTTGTTTCACAATTTCGTAAATTTCTACAGTATATAACATATGTGAAAATAATTAGTAACAGTAGAGCTCGTGCCAAGTTCATCCAAGGAAGTACTGTCACCATACCTATTAGGTATATATTCACATCGAGAGTTGCAGGCGCAAGACGGTGAGTCTCAGGTTATATAGGGACTCAATTCGAATAGTTATTGTTGGATGCCATACTTAAGTAACATAAAAAAATGACGTACCTACTTCTGGACTCGTAGGCTCTAATTAGTTAGTAAAAAACTTAATTCTGACTCAGTTATTCGTGGGAAAGCAATCGACTCAGTGCTTGCATGAAAGTAGAACCCTCGAGGAAAAGTGACCACACGTAGCTCTGTCTGCCCTTTAAAGGCCTTACATCGTTATAATATGTCATTGAATGCCATATACGCTCACTTGTTTAGAGTAGACCTCTGTAGCCCCTGGAATGCGAATCGGGTGTTCTTTTTATTTTACGTAATACAGTTACGGAACGAGCCGACGGCCCACCTGGTGTTAAGTGGTAACCTCGGCCCATAACAGCCGATGCGACTTGGGTCCTCCCATACTAGGTATGACAAGACCAAAGTCGCATCGTATGCGCCCGTAACTGTGAGACGTGAAGGTGGAATGTCTCATGTGCCTGTAATTTCACCGGCAACCACACCTTTCAAACCGGAACACAGTAACGCGAATGCGTTACTGCTTGGCGGCAGAAAAGGGCATGGTGGCAGTACTTCCCCGGACGAACTTGGCGAGAGTTCTACTGCTCTTGAAGTGTTAAGGATATGATTCGATTAATCGCTAACTTTGTATAAATTAAAACTGAGAAACGAATTTTAAAGCGGCTTCAAAAAAATAATTTTTACCCTACTATATTTTTAACCCTTTGTTCGTTAAGGTTCCTGTGAAATATACAACATCCTGTTTTTCTATAATGCGATCCAAGAATCAATAAATAATGGTCGCTATCCCGCCTTTCCACTTAACTAGAGCCCTTTTTCTTAAAAGGACTCCAACAACATTTGATTCAATTTATGACCAATGAGAAGCAATTAATAAAATGCTATTATGAGCCGTTTAGCAGAAACTAAGATAACGTTCTACTTGAACTGAATGCCCGCCTTTTATTTTCTTTTGTTATGGATTTTAGGTTTTCCTTAAGAATCGATTTCTGTCAAATTTATTCTGTTAACTAAATAATATCTCTGTTGGTCGTAAATAGGAATCAAACTAACCAAGCAAGAAAATAACACAAATGAACGCACAACCCTAGGATATTTTACACAGGGTTTTATAGTAATTCAGTTTACTACCGAGAGCAGTGACTACATCCTAACATCCCACCTTATAATGGGATTTTTCCCACAAAGCACTGGAAAATGGGGTAGTTACCTGTTAGCACGCACCTAACGTTACACGGCCACTTTGCTATTACCTACGTGGATTGTCACTGAGTCTGCTCGTGACACCTATTGTTATGGCGTCGTCGAATACGGCCTAATTGTTCACATGAGCTTTGGGTACACCGTACTTTGTTGGGTTTTATTTCATTTTCGGTATATAGGTACTAACTTATTACAAAATAATAATAAAAAAGGATAAATAAATTAAAAAGAGCTTTCGTAACAGGATAAATCAACATTTCACTTAAAAAAAAAAGTTTTACTAGATTATACAGGCTTATTTGAAATACGCTATTAACCCTTATGTATAAGATAAACAGCAAAAACACGATTTTAATATAGGACATGGATTTTCATTTCACTCGATTATGAATAAACAGAATTGACTCTTAAGAGGTAATTAGCATATTACCAATAAACTTTTTAAATAATTATTTATATACTACCCATGGTATGGTTGGAATATACCGTACCCCAATTTAACCTTGAAATTTGTTATCCCATAAAATCATTAGATATTGACTGTCATTTGACGACATGATACAAAATTTTAGTTTACGAAACACATTTCCCGAAGTTCATGTATCTGATTACTGTGACTTTAGTATGTTATGAGTATAAATAAAATAAAACTATCTTCCCTGAAGTGTAGTTTTCTCGTTCGAGATGCCAAAATTGGTCTTTCGAACTCCGTTATTATTTCACATCCCTGCAAAATTATTCCAAAATTCAATGGTAAAGCGAGCATGACGTTATGTTTTACACAGCTCACATTTGCAAAGGAATGTGAGTAGGTTTGCAGACGGGATGCAACGCGTGTCCGCAAATGGTTGCAGCTAAAGTCAACACAGAATATTTGTTCTGTGGTACTAACAAATTACACTACAAGAATGAGCGGTTAAGTGTAAAATATATCCGGGGAAATCCCTGGAATATGTGATGCAAAAAATCCAGATATTTGAAGATTTGGCCGCACTGTCGCTCCGGAACTCTAATAAGGTACAAGCACGTACAGCTGCAAGCAAAAAGAAAACTCCGCGAAATATAAAGTAGTTTTGTCCGTGGTTGCGCAAAAATATCTGAATCGGGAATAGGAAGTAGATTTCTTTTTTATTGTTTCCTTGCAACGTGCGGTCTGCCGTCAAACTTAGATACCTGCTCGTTGTTTTGGTATTGAAAACGAAGAAGCTAGAGCATTAAAAGTTTGAATTGAGTTTATATCACAGTTTGGACAAGCAAGGCGTTGGGAATAAGATATTCTCACTAATGGTGCCAAAACCAAGAATTGGAGTAGTAAAACTTATACAGTAATATAAGATTGTATTTTTTCTAATCTCTGATTAATTCAAATAAATGAAACTATAAGTTACATGTAACACTTTCAACCTAGCAGTTTCATTATTATTGAATTTAGAATCAACTGGAGTGAACGTAAGTAAATTATATTTTCATTTTGTTGCATTTTTGTAATAGTAAAAAATCATGGTGGGGCAGAAGTACGGGCAACTAGACGACGTTCACGAATGAGATTTTCGGCATGCCCTGGAACCAAAAACTCAAAGATTTACGCAGGAAATAAGCCTCCTTTTAAGCATACTTTAATTATTTTGCCGCACTTGTCGGGAGAGAGAGTAACAAGAGTACTCTACAAGTAGTACATGACATAAACCAGTATAAAAATCACTTCACAAATTGCGGCTCATTACCATCCGCCATTATCATGACACGAGTGAGTAAGCAAATCGAAGCGTACTGAAATATAGCAAATCTACATGCATGAGTTCATCTTTATTCCTATCACGTTTACATCGTAAAGCACTCAGTGCATCTACTGGATAATAGCCGCATCCGTCGTTACGGATTGACGTCTTTATTGCATACTTCTGCGCTGAAACCGACTACCTTTCAGCGGTTTTAAACTACCATCTGTACGTAAACTCGACGCTATAACACAAACGTTTAGGTTCTCAATTTCTCGGTGTGAAAACTATCTAGCATAAGTATCGACGAATACTGCAGTCGCATTCACGTATCTAAGGCCGATATCAGTTGAAATATGAATATCATCGCCGCTATTCGAAAAGTCCGGTCACGATTACCATACAAAGTTACCTATTTCAACACTACTAGGTAATATCAGCAACGACAAACAGAAAGCCAGAGCATATTTAAACGAATGAAAGTGCTCACCATACACGAACAAACATGCATACTAACTGTATTACTGGCATCACAGCTCAGTTGGTACCAACCTTGCCTTCTGCGCTGTAGGTCATGGGTTCGATTCCCACCCAAGACGAACATTATGTGTGACAACAAAGATGTTTGTTCTGCGTCTGGGTGTTAATATGTATTATATGTATGTATTTACAAAAAAAGTATATAAGTATTCTATCAGTTGTCTGGTTCCCATGATACAAGCTATGCTTAGCTTACTTTGAGGCTAGATGGCGCTGTGTGAAATGTTCACAAATATTAATTTATTTTTCATTCGTTAATATTACTTATTCAAGAAAGGCTTTCAATCTAGCATTTTTATGTTGTTAGGTACACAATAAAAAATACATTTCAAAAACAGTACATGCCAGTATCATAGTTGATTCTGTTATAAAGGAAAATACCAGCCAATGAATGGAGCTAAGCCCCTTATCTGATATACGAGTATATCATGTCTCGTTGAAAAGTTTGTGTTCTTGTATATCCAGGCTGGTCTTACGTAGTTTTACTATTTTACAAATCCATACCGGGGATTACGAGAAAAGCAACTCAATTATTAATATCGTAACGTGAAAACAGCAAAATCACGGAAAATTTTCGCCTCTTTGTTAACATGATTTTCTTTTTAAGACAAATATCTAACTAGTAGTCAGACTTGTTCATTTACGGGTGTGTAAGTTAGGGACTGGATGCAGAAAAGAAGCCTGCATTGAGGCGATGTCCAAGTGATCATTCGTAGTGTAAGTTGAGTGTATTGATTTCCAAGCAAAATAACGTTGAGTATGAAAGGTACATTATTATATATATTATTATATATATAGGCAGAGGAAAAACGGCGTATATTATTAAAAAAAGGAAATTACTTAATTACAATGCTCAAATTGACTCAAGTGACAGCTTTTGTGGCACGTCAGCTTTGACCGCTGCCTAAATATATATTTTGAATACTTAGGGCTCAACGTATCCTACGCAAAGGCTCAGAATATAAGCTTTCGAGCTTTCGAATTGGGAAGATTAATTATTGATCCAAATAATTCTGAACTTGGTTCGATCACAAATCCACAGACGATCGCAGTCTATTTTTATCTTCACACTGTATTAATGTACTAAGGTTTAATTACCAAAATCTACGGACAATAAAGAGAGACATTGAATTAAATTTTCAAAATAGACGCAGTAAATCTGATTACGTTCTCTCACGTCGTTGAATTGAAATTTAAAGGTAGTATGTTATACTTAGAACCAGGGGTGGCACTAGGCATCCAAAATATGTTTATGCCGCTATCGTTATTTTCGTTAATTTCTTCCTAAATCAGCTTCCGGCCCACTGATGGGTCTTAGTATAATTGATTATTTAATTACATATGTTTGTCGAACAAGGAAAGAGGGCCTGTCACAATACTTATTTCTGGTGCCAGTAACGTTGCTACACGACGCAATTCGTGTCTATACCTAAGTTGAGCTGGACCGTTAATATTGGCTTTACCGTTGGACATCAAGTGGGCCATCTACACGTTCCGTAACTTATTCACATAAAAGATTGACTGCTATTTCAGCTTGCTAACAGATGCTATGTCAATTTCCTAGACCTCTGTTGGATAAATCCATTGCGATTATCCTTCAGACTGACCAGTAATGATATAGTTTATTCGATTAAATTAATATTTTCATCAGTTTCAAACATTTAGTTATACAATGTAAACATTTTTATAAGAAACAACTATATACCTACCAAATTAAAGTGCGAATAAACGTGTAGGGAAGCCGGCTATTTGCAAAACTAGACAAAAAGAAAGTTATGAAAGTGTATATATAATTTAATTATATTACGTGTTATGTCTTCAAGATGGCACCAAATATTGCGAAAAAATTATAAGAAATGATCTACCTTATACATGAAAGTAGCTCGTAGCGCCAGCGAGCCACGTCACAAAGACGTCTGCTAGTAAATCCAGCTTACCAACTTAAGTGACAAACCTGACTCCAGCCCTGTCCAGAAAGGTAAAGCCAGACGTAAGAGTCTTACGTTAGTAGCTTGGTACTAGCACAGCCCGTGGCTAGCGAATTTGAAAAGCTTATTACCCAGCTCCTAGCTCTAAATGTGCTCTAGTGGGACCTTTGGGTCTTCGTGCTTTGACGGCACGACATTATTGAGATTTATCTCTTGGCGTTTCCCAGATGAGTGTTTATAGGTATCTACCTTCGGCGGCGACCAAAAACGAGACTGAGTAGTGGGTGCACCATTTCTCAAACAAACTATAGTTGTGTTGGGGTTTTTTGCTGTGTAATAATGATGTGCATATTAATTTGTATCTGTACTAGCTGTAGCCCGCCCGCAGCTTCACCCTCGTGGAATTTTATTTTATCACGCACCCCTATTTAACTCCTGGAAGAAATAGCCTAAGTTACTCCTTATAATATCAGTTACCTATCCGCCCATCAAAATCTGTCTAGCCGTTTCGCAGATAAGGATAAGAAGAAAGTAAAATAAAGAAAAACATACATACAAAAATATAACCGTATATATTTCATAAGCATTTAGTAACAAGCTGATTTATAAATAGACTTGAATTTTATTTATTTATATTATTTATTGGCATATTGTTTACTGTCCCACAAAGGCTGTATACAATGCTAAAATTAACTGTACAAAAAAAATTATTACATTAAATTTAAAACTGAATCTAATTTCATCTTACTCTTGTACCAAAAACTCCGCCGGTGGAGGTTTGCACCTGTAAGCTGCTTCGCACACCCCAGTTGCAGTTAACATCACTGCTGAATTTCTGAAACTATAAGCGTCACAGCGGAATATACATCAAAGCACTACTACAAATCGTATAGGTAAAGTCATCCGTGTGGTGTTTTAAGTACCAATTTATTATAACTTAGAAACGCACACATGAAATGTATTGTTCACATGTATAATAAGCTGCTGACTTGCAAGAAGCTTACGAATGAGACTCACATGACTCACCTGCTGTGCCGACTGCCGGGGACAAAGCTAACCAATATTTAATTTGAATACCACAGCACTTAACTACCTTAGTGGATCCAGGAGGTTATACCAGCGCAACAAAGCTGAGCAAAGAGAAAACAAATTAGAGGTATACTATACAATTATTATTTTTTGGTTTTTTTTAAGAAACGGTACCTTTTAACAAAGCTGCAAGCTCAGTAATAGGTAGATCTATCCGCTGTCCTATATTTAAAAGACTTTATGTTTTGAAACGTCACAGGTGGATGGATCGAATATTGAAACATTATACTACTGTGGTATGAAAAACAACAAATATCAAAATCCGGTCAAATTCAAGTAGTAATAAGGATCCCAAAATTAAAGAACAAAATGGACATATGTTATGTATATTGCCAAAAAGCTAATCAGGGATTGTCCGAAATACTGCTTTTTCAATGACAGTGGCTACCTAATTTTAGTTACTAGCACAATGCCTCGCACTGTGTAAGCAATCCATGACAACAATGAAAAACCTCTACGTTCAGTGCATGGCTGGGATAGGAAACTCACTTTATTTCACAGCAATTTATTTCGTCTGCGCTCACCGAAATTGCATTAGGCAAATACGAACCGTCTAATTCTGCCGCATCTGTAGTCCAATCTAATCTTTGCCGCGATTACAATTTTCAGCCTGCTGCCATTGTACTGTAGTTTTAAAAATAGATTTGAGCTGTGATCCTATTCTTAAAGGGTTCAATTAAATAAACCTCGTAGAACGGAATTTTTAGTTTGATTACAATTGATTTTGAATCGGCTCTTAGGCATACTATTTACTTATGGGCCGATTGCAATAGGTTAATAGCATGGTTATTTTCAGATCAGGGCATGTTTGGGGCACAGGTTAAGTTTACGCAGTGCAACATAAGATCAAGCCTCGGTGAAATCCTTACATGAGTTCATACCAGAGAGATTCTACAACATTACATCTATAGCAACAACGTTGCTATGCAACAGAAAGTCTTTCAACGGCTTTAAACCTAGCACAAAAATATTTTGTAAAACCGCCAATTAATCCGAGTTTTACCAACATGATGTGTTGTGGCGTAGCCGTCATATTCAGTCTATAATGAGTTTGGCAGGTGTTGAATAGCAAGTAGTGTATTCTCCATTCCACTACAAGATACGGCGAGGCTACGCAATGCCGTAGCATCGCGTCACCCTTTCTTGGTTGAATTACCTCACATCCGTAAGAAGCGTTTTGCTTCCACTTTCATAATGCGGACCGCCAAAGAGTGTACTTGAGCGCATTTGTTTTTTTTTTATTTGTGATAAACATAAACATTGATTATTGATCATAGCGGTCATAGCCATTTCTTTATGATAGTTCAGTTCACTTCTTCTTCTTTTTCATCTTCTTCTTCTTCTTCTTCTTCTTCTTCTTCTTCTCCAATTTCTTTATGAATTCTATGGAAATAACGTTTTTGACTTTTGACTTTGACATATTTTACTTGTCAAACTATATTTGACATACCTTTACAATGTCATGCAGTTCATATGAGATGTACTCTGTGCAAAGAGTTTTTAAAGTCATTAATCTAATACGTACCAAAATTAAATTCTAAACAATAACGCACCGAGCAATAGTTTAGCTAAGACTACCTACATTAGTATTAGAAATTATTTTGAAGTACGGACACTCAGAACAAGAGTAGAGTCACACAAGTCAAACTCGCTCAAAACATCCTCCACTGATATGTTTTGACGAATATTGCAACACTTCCTTTCGCATCCGTCCGTACACATAACACCAACACAAAACGTCCATTACCCTGAGTTATTCAGTGCGAGCAAATGTATACACACACACACACACACAGTGTAGTGGCATTCTTCAGAGATATCTGGGTGCATTTTGCGAGGCAGCGAAACGCGACGCTTCTTGAGTGGCTGCTTTGTCGCCCGCGTTCGCCGGGAATTCCCCCATACGTACAGCATTACCTACAAACGGTGAGCTTGCGACAAAATTGGATAATCGTAAGCGTTTAGCTGCTTTCCTAATGGGATGGATTTTTAGTTCTTTCGGGTTTCGGAGATATGTTTTAAATAAGTCATGCATATGCAATGCAGGCTTTATTAGGCCTATATTTTTATAGTCAACACGGTAGCTCAAGTTTTTGAAGCAGATACTGGTTAAAATCAGGCGGAGCTGAATTGCTCTTGGAATCATACAGACACAAAGTACATCAAATGTATTGATCCGTGTGAATGAACTCCCTCACCTTACATGCATTATTGATCTACAAAAATCCTGTTTAATTCTATAAAACAAATTATCCCAAGCTCCCTTACCTTGGTAATATCTACGTGTACGTCATGAGCTTAAAAATTCCATTACGCGTTCTGTACGACCAAATGCAGTGTATTGGCATACTTCAGAGACATCTGGGTGCATTTTGCGAGACGGCGAACACGATGTTTCTTGAGTGGCTGCTTTGTCGCCCGCCTTCGCCGGGAATTCCGCCATACATAACACATTACCTACAAACTGTGAGCTTGCGACAAAATTGGATAATCGTAAGCACTTCGCGTAATAATATGGGATATTAGTACGGTCAAGTGCAGGGCAATCAATTAAAATACCTAAATTTAATAATTAATGTTTTCAATTATATCCAATAAATTCGTCATACTTTGTCCCACACTTTGCGTCTCAAACGGTTGTTCGTACCACCACAATGAAAAGATCAACATAATCATAATAAAGTTAATTTATCACAAAGGTTAAACTTAACCAGAAATATTCTCATGATGTAAATAATATATGTAAATAAATAATATATGAAAATAAATAATATATTTTCCTTACACCTTAGCTGACAATAAAACAAATGCTGATAAGATTTTGTCAATCAAAATAGTTATAAATAGATATTTATTATCTCTACCATGGTTGGTTTCTAAATAAATACGGATGAAACCAATCAGGTTGTTAAGTTTAATTTTCCAGTCACGATATCTACTGGAAAACCGGACTCACTCCACGTTCAAGAAATATAAAACTACACTCAGAACAAGCCACAAAGGTTTCTCACCAACCCGCAAAACATCGTCATAAAAACTCTTATATAAAAAGACAACGTAAAACGCAACAACCGTCGGTCGTCGGTTAGTTCAGAACTGCATTAAGGCTCGTTTACAAAATGCAAGTTTATCGTATCTAACAGCAATAATTGCACGCCACACCTATTATGAATTGAAAACATTGTGACACATGTCTATATAAGTGTGTACGAATATGATAGTATATACTATAAATGTAGTACATACATAGTATATACTATAAATAGTGTGTGTGTATTATGATAGCTACTAAAAATGGTAACAAAAGTTAAGATACTCGTATGCACTGCACCCAAAGAATTTACAAAAAATAATAATTTTGTATGCAAAAGTATTAAATAAAAGAAAACCTAGAGCATATCTATGTGTCTATTCAATTTTTATCTATCAATTTTTTTTACAATAATTTTGAATACATTATACTCCATTGACAGAAAAGCCAATACAACAGTGAATGTATAATTGATGTTTGCCCTACAGTATGCAACGGTACTAAAAATTTACTGTTTTATCTACTGGCTATTTTGATCACTTATCTGAAATATAAAGAAAATATCTATAGGTAAAATGCTCATATAAAAAAAAAAATTTCTTATGTTTATTCTTAATTAATTATTGTAACATGTACATATGTTAATTAAAAGAAAGGATCTCATCAGGGATTTCTGTCACTTCTTTCGCATGGAGGAGAACGGATAGTTTTTTCCAGTAGTCAAAACAATATAAGTTTTCACGTCATTCATTAAACTTTGGTTTTAAAACTACTTGAAATAAATCACTCTTAATTCTGCAATAATTTTACAAAGAAAATCGCGCTCGTCCCTAGTACAAGAAATAAAAAACTACCCACTCAGAGCTACCAACGACGCCCCCGCAGCCACCGACAAAATCATTATAAAAAACGCCCCTGTAAAAAGGCGTAAAACGGAACATCGCCCGTCGTCGGTTGGTGCAGAATTGCATTAGAGCTGCGTCGGCGTCGGGGGACGCGGTTAATTTGCTGGTCAACCCTCGTTAACATTTAATTTCGCACCGAGATCGAGGCACACTCGAGTTTATGACGCAATTTGAATCAAATCAACAGGAATGGCGATATGAAAGTGCAGCGACGAGTTTTTTAATGGGGGACGTTGGTTGGGAGTTATCTACTTCTTTACTTCCCACAAATGATCGCGAATTTATGAGTGAAATAGTTAACGGAATTCTATCGTAGTAGGTAAGTTTAAATATTGATGTAGCCATGAGAACATGATAGACTAGCGTTTAACGAGATAGATATCGCGTTCTCATTTAGGGCCTTTCAAAGATAATTTAGGGTTCTAAGAGTAGGTTCAGTTTGAATCCGAAGATCAAAATTTTTATTTTTTTGCACATTGTTAAACTAAGTAATAAAATGTACATTTTTATGCTGCAAACATCCTCGAATCCTTTTTATTATGGTTATGCTCCAGTAAATCAACCATATTGACCATTTAACTGTGCAGGACATTATAGGGCCTTGAGATAAAAAGCAACACCGCTTTGTTTTTTTTTTTTCAGGCGCTAAGTTGAATTACTTCGCTTTATACATCGAAATTAGGAGGCTACAATAATATGTTTCCACCAACGAAATATTTCATCAGCACTCAATCCTATCCTTTAGTAGTTTTGTGTTGAAAAAGTTTATAATAAAAGCGTCGCGTCGTCGAATGCCGGGCACTGTGCAGTTTATTGTTTCACGTGACTTCATACAGGGTGATGGTGAACATAGATTTCATTCTTTAAAACAAATCTTGAACTTTTTAGTTTATTTTAGATTTAGGTGACGGAACGAGCTGACGGGCCACCTGATAATAAGTGGTAACCGACGCCCATAGACAACAGCAATGAGCCTCGTGTACACCGAATTATATACACCATAGTTGTGTACACCGATTTATATACACCAAAGTTGTATTTCGGATATATTTGTCTTAGCTCCCCTAACCAGCATGATCATACGAACGGCCCAATGTATATCATCATTACCTCGTCTGGATGCCACTAATGTGGTAGTTATGAAACGTATCTATTTCTCCTATACGAACGGCTAAGGAATGGTAGTAATTTGCCTCGATCTTTCAACTTGATGTTCTTCAAGTCAATAATTAACAACGAGGGGATTCTCAAATAGCTTTTTTACATGTATCCGATACAAGTTTTATTTTTTATTATTTATTTACCAATATGAATTATCAAAAACAGAAAAGTATGGTTATTAGCTACTAAAAAACCACAGAGGTTTGTGCTAGTGCTACTTATTAGAGTCTACGTCACACAAAATACAAAATAAATTTACAATATAAAAGTACATTAGTAAAAAAGAAAAAATAAATAAAAACAACAATTAATAATAAAAAAAGATATATAATTTAGTTAATGTGTATATATATATATATATATATATATATATATATATATATATATATATATATATATATATATATATATATATATATATATACACACACACATGTAAAAATATATATAGGTATTTATATTTTTTACAAGGATTGACAGTTGTGTAAAAAGTACGATTTTAACTTTATTCTTTAAATTGGTTTTTGATAAGGTATCACGTAAATAATTAGGTAAGCTATTAATTAGTCGAGGGACTACAAAGCCAGTTGTCCTCTCACCGTACGCGTTACTGGTGTGCATTATTTGCAACCGGTTTTGAGCAAAGTTTTGAAAAAGTATTACCAAGTTTAGGTCATTTAGGTCTTTTCAGACAGTTCGTCATCTTCCGTCATTAAAAATAGATACTTGGAAGACTAGTCACATCAGCTGGATCCTACACAAACAAAATACATCCAAGGATAAGCTTACTTTATCAAACCAATCAAATTTTATCCCGAGGTGAAAGGCAAGCACAAAAAGTCAAGGATTAATTTTCCCAAAAATGAATACCCTTTATTTAAAAACGGCATACGAATGAGAAACGTGACATATTCCAATCTCTTTAAATCGTCGAGCGCAGGAATGGCAAAATAAAACTCTTTGTCGAGTCCCATTTCTGTTTAAAATTGGATGTGTTGTTTAATGGCCGTCTTGTTTAAGGAAAGTTTGGCTTTGAATTATGACTAGATAGATTAGACTGCTGCTCCACTGCGGCATTTTGTACCCAGACCCAAATATGTCAGTTACGTAAAGTTTTTATAGCAACAGAAATTGTGCAAGTATGTTCAGAGATTGTGTGGGAAAGTCTGTATTAGTTTCTGCCGCCAAGAAGCACTGTTGAGTAGTGAAGGGTGCATGAGATATGGCCTCATAGCTCAGTTGGTAGTAACGCTGCCTTCTGCGCAGTAGGTCGTGGGTTGGATTCCCATCCAGGACAAACATCTACGTGACGAACATAGGTGTTTGTTCTGTATCTGGGTGTTGATATGTATTATATGTAAGTATTTATAAAAAAATAGTATATAAGTATTATATCAGTTGTCTGGTTCCCATGATACATACTATTTACTTAGTTTACTTTGAGGCTAGAAGGTGCCGTGCGAAATGTCCACCAATATTTATTTTTTTATTTCCGCCTACATATTTTATATCAGATTATATCAGTGACGTGCGCAATACAATTGAATGGGGTCTTGCAATACTGCAACGATATTTTTAGTTAGCACATTATACTAACGAATGTCTTCGCGTCACGTTCGAGACTCATCGTTTTTTTTATGTGATACAGTAACGTAACGGGCCGACGGCCCACCTGATGTTAAGTGGTAACCTCTGCCCATAACAAGCGATGCGACTTGGGTCCTCTCCTACTAGGTACCATAAGACCGAAGTCGCATAATATACGCCCGTAACTCTGAGACGTGTGGGTGGAATCATGTGCCTGTAATTCCATCAATTTCAATCGTGTTATTCATTTGGCATCATCGTTCCACAAGTCTGCTCGTTTAATCCGTTACTATAAGAGACCATACATTTGAATAAAAGTAATGAATGTTTCACATGTAATTTTTTTGGGAATACTGCCAGATTCAATTACCGACGATTGATTACTACAAAAGTTTGCGTACGACTGAAAAAATAGGTTATTTTTAGTGAATAAGGTACGGATCGAACAAAATGTTGGGAGATTGATGTTAGTCCCTCCTTATGTTAAGCGGTATCCTCTGCCAATAACAAAAAAATACGTTTTGGTCCTCCTTTTCTTTCTTTACATTTGTTCGTTCCCTTACTCACACAAAACCAATCAAATCTATTCATACTCCTACCATAACCAGATCAAAGTATGTAGTTACCGGGATCCCCTTCAAGCCGTATTTACATTACCAAATTGACAGATACACTTACATGGTGTTCTTAAATAACAAAGGGGCACTTACACTTTTCTGTGCATTACATTTGTTAGTCAGATGGAAACTGAGAAGGGTACGTTGTCAAAGTAACAAGGGATAATGCACAATGAACAGCGTTTCCTATTTCCAAGACACTGGATTACTATGGAATCTGTGAGATGTGAATACAAAAGATGGCACCGGACTCCTGAAGATATTACCCAATCACTTTTATTCCCATCTTAAGATTCAAAAGACTGCATCCTCAGATGAAAATAATATTTCTTTGAAAATTTCACGTGCAAACTGCACTTGACCGTTTGTAGGGCAATTTAAGGTCGGTCACATAAAAACTAGCAGCTTTTCAACTATCAGTGTGGTGTGATGTTAATCTAGCTACTTCTAGAAGAGTATATGGAGTAGGATCTACTAATTTGCACAATTCAGATTATTAATTTCTTCAACACTTTTTCTACTGAAATCCGTCATGAGACACGCGTCTAATACTAATAAGTGTTCAACGAAAATAGCGAGAACCGGAGACCCGAAATAAAGTGTTTTCATATTACCAAACAAAAAATAATCTTGAACAAATTTCACGCCTGAGCTGTCGCAAATACTTAATCACTAGCTACCGAAAGGATATATCAATATAATCATCCAATATTCCTTTCAAATTAACCGTTGGTGTTACATAAAAGAAGCGAATAAAAGGCGAGGTAAATTAGTAGTATCGGGTTTCTTATCAGTAAATGGTGAGACCTCTCCCCTCGCCCACATCAATCAATCTATCATGACGGGCAGAAATTGAAAGACTGGTGGCCGCTAATATCCTGGATAGATGGTTATTTTTCTCAGGTGATGTAATGTTATGAAGCTACTTATCATTTTCCTTATAGGTGTCGGGAGAGAAATAGATTTCCTTCCCGCGAATTGTATTTTATAAGATATGATAATAAATAAAAAAGTTTATTTACGTCAGTCATCACAAACATACCTTTTTATATTTGACAGTTTAGTCATTGAATGGTTTTGATTTGTTTAGAGAATATATTAGTTTGCTTTAAGTCAAATAGAGAGTGACATCTCATATTGAACATATTTTATGAGATTTATTCGATTTACAAACACACTTTCAAATCGAACGTTGTGGTTTGCCAAGATGAGACGAAGAAAGAGTGCAATGTTGTCATTTGACTGGCCTCACAGCTCAGTTGGTAGCAACCCTGCCTTCTGCGCTATATGTTGCTGGTTCGATTTCCTCCTAGACCAAACATTTGTGTAACGAACATTAATAGAAATTGCCGAGCGAGCTAAATAAATTTTTTAGCAGCATCTTTGAATTTCATGACAAAACCCTTTCTATTATCAGACAGTTGTAATAGAAATTCCGAAATTCATGGCCAAAAGGTCGAAAAATAGACTTTCATTATCCCAAAGCAAACTTTAGTAATAGCATACCTAAACATACCCACGATTATTTATATAACAGCTCACAAAAGTCCCAGAATCCTGTTTAGTCCGCTCCCAGGCCACAATCGTCGGTTATTGAGTTCGGGGCCAATGAGGCGTACTCATCTCGTTTGGCCGGCCCGACCGAACGGACTGGATATATTTAATTTTCAGTTCCTCAGTCCCCGGACTATACCCGGCAATAATCTGAACCAATTAATGATTCTGAATGGCAAAACAAAAAGATGTTTATTGAATAGCAATTTGAATAAGTAGAAGACAGAATATCGCTTTATAATAAATAAATCACTTTTTGCTATTTTCTTGCCAATATCATAGTAAGTATATTATTATGTTCGTAGTAAATATTTTTTATTTATTTGTTCTCACTACGATAAAGTAGTATTGGAATTACACTTAGGGATGTGATATAGAAAATGTGTACAAATGCAACGTATCAATATACGTTGCATTTTTGAGGTATTTTTCCTATTACTTAAGGTGACTGTAGTAGTACAAGTAGCAATTTGAAAGTCGTTACATACAGATAGACATTTGGGTGCTTCAAATGTCTATTTTACCGCTTATTCTGATAAATATCGTCGTAATAGGTATATTTTGTAATTCACTGCCTGGTGGTCTTTTTTGCAAACTGATCTGGATTCCTGTAAAATCTTGAAAAAAAGTGTCTAGAGAGAAAAGTGTTTAGAGCAATCTAGACATGTATAACAATGAAAAAATAATAATGAACACGTGGACAGAGCTTATAAGAACAAATATTTTCAATCAAACCTTATTAAGATAAAACTCGTATTAAGTAAAGAGTCTTTTCAGCTTCGTGATAATGTTAACTTTCTATATCTATATGGTGAAATTATTTCCCCAATCGAGTTATTCCTAAAGGCGAAGTTTACCACTTTTCGATACCGGATTTTCATCGTATTTTATTTTGTTCGGGACTATTTTCGAATGAAGTGAATGAAGCTTTTAAACATTCCGAATTCGAGCGGTGTTTGATCTCAATAAATTCAAATCAAAATCTTGTTTAATTGATTTAAACTTGAAATGGGTTTCAATTTTCATTAAATTTTGTTGTATTGGAAAGTTTTTCAATTCAGAACTTGGTACGGTTTTTTTAATAATGCTCGTTGTAACTAATAACATATATATAGTAATAAAATACATATAATAACATATATAACAATAACAAGTAAATATATAGTTTTTGTTAATAAACACTTAAAAATATTATAATAAACCTAAAGTTAGTGTTATATGGAAACTTTAAAGTTATGACACAATGTGATCCAATTTTTCTTAGTGACTTTTAATTTGATATGGGTATAGATACATAAATATTTTAATGGTTAATAGTTAAATTAATGGCAGTTTAGTCAGGATATAATAAATATTTTAACCATTATAATATATATATATGGTTAACATAATATATATATATAGCTGTTATATCAATCATCTTTTATCAACACATAGAAGAACCAGGAAAGGTCCGAAATCAGACATGTCATAAATTCGTAGTGTGCTTCTAATCGTAATACTGTTTTGTAAAAAAAAAAGATGAAAAACTCGGGAAAACATTTTTCTTGAAGGTGTCGGATAAAATTGCCTTGCAGTTTGCAACAACGTAATCCCAAAGTCAGGTACAATCTCGAACAGTCTCAACATCGCTAAGTAAATACACAATGAATCACTGGAACCGTTTTCCGATAAGGAGAGGCCGAGAGCTTCTATGTTCCGTAAACAGTTTTAAAAGTAAATACTTGAATTCCCTAAACATTGTTGTTTGAGGTATATGGTGATTATTATGAAAATTAGCGGTATCGCTGCAATCGCATTGCTGTTTCGCTCTAAAATATGTGGGTGCTGCTTAAATAGGCACATGAGTCGTTCCTTCTTCAGCTCTCAGGCTGCCAGACGCAATGCAATAGATAGATAGATAAACTCTTTATTGCACACCAAAACAAAGAAACATTAACTGACAAACTATTATAATGGGCACAAGGGGTGGCATTATCACTAAGAGTGATCTCTTCCATGCAACCTTTGGTTGGACAGAACAGTTATTAACATTAGATGGCGGCGTATACTATGGAATATTTTTACACCCACAGATACCACCCAAATCTTCCCATAATTAAATAGGGGATGACTTTAATCGTTTTTCTGTTGTTTTGACCAGAGTATACGGCATACCATCAGGGTAACAGCTCATTTATTTACTACACTTAGTTTATAAAAAAGAACCAGATGAAGTTTTATTTCGGGAAAGCACGCCAATTGCCTATTTCTGGTTCAAGCCATAATGCATTCGCATTAGTAAATTAACATTTATCTCGTTCGCAAATTATTCTGTTATACGAGTTTTTGTTTGCAAATACTTGAAATTGTTGAATGTTCACATATGAATTCAATCTCATTAAACTAAGAGTACTAAGTTTTTAATTCCTGCCTAGCATGTATAAGAGTGTCTCAGTAACCACTTTTACTTCTAGTACATACCTATGCTATTTTCTGTATGTGTTCAGGAACGGTGCAATGCCGACTTTTTGTTAAGTCTATGGTCAGTGTCAGAAGTACAACAAGATGGTAACTTGACAGGCCTCACAGTTGACAGTAACTCTGCGCTGTAGATCGTGGCTTCGATTCTCACCCAGGACAAAGCAAAACGAACTCGTACCTACATCCAATAATAAAAGAAAGCAGAAATTTGAAATTAGTGAATGAATAAAGACCCGTAACTAGGATACATTTAGTTGATCCCAAGGAAATAAAAAAATAATTAAAATGAATTTTATTTTTGCTATACAATCGCAATCAAATCGTTTAATAAAATAAAACTTAAGGAAAACATCGTGAGGAACCCGAAGTAAAAATTAGAAGGCATTTTTTTAAGAGTTTCACCACAGCTGTTTGAAAGAGCTAGTGACAAGTAGTAGAAGTTTTAGTAATGAGAGTACCTACCGTGGGTGCACCCGCCAATACTACGATCGGTAAGTATTTACGCAATGAATCACTAACCCGGTTGGCGATAAGGAGCGGTCGAGAGCGCGATGTAGTCGGGCCCTGTTTTATTGTGCCACTATTTTCAGTCTATCGCCAGCCGACGCAGTTCGGGTGGAAACTCAGATAAAGTCGCGGCCCGCTGTAATATACTACCTAATGTAGAACGGTGCACTTACTGGAGGAGAAATTAAAATCTGTATTTTTGCACTACCGGATGTATGTACCGGGTCCGCTGCGATGGCTTTGATGAGCCTCAATAATATCTGAATAGATTTTCCTTTTTAAGAATGAAATGACTGATACAAATTAAAATGTAGGTAAGGTAGACTTGGATCTACAAGTACCAAGGCTAATCATATAAAGAAATACTTGCTATTATGCTAAAATATGGTACCGTTGTATGTTTTCATGTAGGTTTATCAAAATAGATTACAAGCACTTAGGTACCTAAGATACGTATAACATTATTATATTCTATACTGTAGAAGCTTTTTATTTGAATAATTATGGACAGTTTGCCAACCTGATGTTAAGGGGTTATCTTTGCACTACAACAAAAGCAATACTTGGGTTTTCCCGTACTTAGGTATACGAAGACCGACGTCACACCATACAGCGACTTGGTCTGACACGTACTTAATTGTGGAATATCTTATGTGCCTGTAATTTTACTTTCAACCACACCTTTCAAACCGAGACAGTAACGTAAATGCGTTACTAGTACTTCCCGGATGCATTTAAAATAAGATCAACTGTCTGAAAAGCTATTTCTTGTAACTAAGTAGCTGAATGTATTAGCTGGCTACCCTCACCTTTAGAGATTGGTTCACTGACTTGCATAATGTTCATTTCGTATCTTTTGGCTGAATAGTTTATGGTAATACGTGCAGTGTGTTCTCTGCGGCGCGGCGGTAACAACTCGCTCCTTAGAGCAGTTTCACTCTGGTTGTTCTTAGGTTTTTTCTCAACTCTAGTTAGCTAGATACAACTACAGCACAGTGCGAAAGTTTTCACTGTAAGTATACAAATTCGTTTACAGAGCCTGTGAAAGTAAGCTTACCCGTTCTCATTTGAAATATTGAGTAGCTGGTTTTTTTACGAAACGCAGCTCGTGGATTTTAACTGTTAGAGACTTTATAGATTCTAGGTTCAGTATTAAAAGTGTTTACTTACTTTGCATGTTGGTAAAATACACGGGAAGGAACAAGTTCCCGATTAGATACCCACTTCCAACTTGGTAATTCTTCCGCTGTTTTCCGGTGGCATCACTTGAGAGCCAGTTCAGAATGGAGGCATTGCGTGGAGTTAGATCCCAAAATGTAGGTGGTGTTGCTTAGGGCAGGGGATACCATTAAAATTATGCTCATTCAAGATATGCTTAGCTTACTTTGGAGCTTTGGAGCGCCTATTGAAATGTCCACCAATATATATTATGATTATTATTATTTATGAACAACACCGAGATCTCGGTCGGGCTCCGTTCGCGGGTGAGCATTTGAGCAATGTGTTTGAATGCATGAATAGGGTCTGACAGGGCGCGCTAACTTATGTAATATGGACCTTTGGCTTACTTACTTGGCCTTTCGATTGAGGATAGCTGATGCTTGTTGAAAACGATTTTTATGTGATCGTAACCCAGAAAATTTAACGTTAGGAAACTTATCCTACAAATAATCAAAATACCAAATTTAATTATTTCTGCCAACGAAGATATCAAGCATACATTTCTGAAGCTAAAAGTTAAATTCAGTCGTAAAACTTGGTGTAACCATTTCGTGTTTATATTATTTCTAGGAAAACTTCGTAAAAACGCATAAAACACCGTCCTAAATTATGTCGGCTTGCATACTCCGCGCCGCCCACGTACATCACTGCGACTAAAGTGACAAATATTTTTAATATCCATTCGGATAGAATGCACATCAAAAAAGTAAGCAAAAAAGCGCTTTAGCCGCGGGCACGTTCCCGCGACAGGATGTTTCACACAGTAATGAAATATTTTATAGCGCGGCCTTAACAAAAGACTCGAGGATCCAAAGCGGGAGTTACACAACAATGTGCTTACTCAAATTTCTACTAATTCGCTAGTATGCGCTGAGTTTTATTTTGAATCAGTACGTGGACGCATTTGTGTTTCCACTTTGGTCCGAAAAAACAGCTTACAGGAATTAAACTTCGTATTACTTTTGAGACAGGCTTGGGCTGATTAACAAATACACTTAGTTTATGGGAAAAGAGTGCTAGGTAGAATATTTTACTTGGTTATACAGAGCAATAACGAAACAAATTATGAACCTGAATATAGTTTTTTTTTTATTTCGTTTTTAACTGATATTATATTGAATTGGAATGTACCGCTGGGCTTGCCATATTGTACTATGAATTTTGCAGAACAATACTCTGCAAAGTTCATAGTACAATAAGGCAGAAAATATTCAAATAATATTGTTAACTTCCCTACATTATTTTGGAATAAATCTTGTAAATATGTTTTTGTTGCGGATGAAATTAAAATGTAGATGTCAAGTTAAAAGCATTCAGTTCAACCCGAAATATTCAGGCGATTATACTTTTAAATTAGGTATAATTGAATGCTTAAACTAGTCCAACCTTTATATTCATTTTGAAATGAAACAGAAATAGCATGGAAATCTGGCCGATACGAAATGTTTTGCATTTATTTAACGCGCGCTGCACCGCAAAGGAAACTCGGCTTTGCCGGCGCCTGTCTCCTCAACGCTACGATTTGGTGGTATATGTCGAGGCAGGTTTCTTCAAGATAAGTGCTCTGCTTCCCACTTAGAGACTATAAAATGTGAACTTTATGATATAAATAAAAAACTATAGTGCTAATTGAGGCGGTAGTACTGAACGCCGTAAACGAATTTTTGAAAAATTTGACCACTTGTGTTATGACATGTTATGAAATGAAAACAACATAAGTACTAAAAGTCACCAGGATAAAAAACTCGAATTTTTTTTGAGAAAATACCGGAGTAGGTAGCCAAAGATTTCTTCACCACGACGCTTCCACATACAAAATCATTTCTCCCATTAATTTCGCAAAATTATAGGTGGTAAAACTTTTACAAAGGAAACACATGTTGCCGAGGTATTTAATAGTTATTTCTCTGACATACCTAATATAGTTACTCAGTCATTGAAGTCTTATGTTTGTGGAGTTAGTTCTTTATTAGAATCCAGTGTGTAATGTTATGTTCAATTTTAGGCATTGGTAGTAACCCTGGACTGCGGTCTGGGTGAGTATGAACCCCCCACTAGCGTTTATCATATTATTTCATATAATCGTTACTTAAATGCCTGAATTAGATTCGCATTTTGTACTTATTATACGATAGCAACATAATAATACAAAATGTATATTAATAATAATTATAAAACCAAGCACCATGGAAAATATGGTTAAGAAATGTTTGATATTGACTTCACTTCACTTTGTTTATAACTTCAGAAACATGGCCGTGAGAACGATTCATTTCAGCCTACCAACTCACAGTAGTTATTGGCAGATTAGTAGGCTCACACAGCATCTGAAGCCATCAAAGAAAAAAGGAAGCAAGGGACTCATAGAACCTGTTTTTAAAAATAGTTTTACAGCTTTAGTTTTTTGCAACGAAGTATGTGATAACTTCTAATCCATTCTTAATCTAGCTTTTGCACAAAGGTCGCATTTTAAATCATAATACGTCTCAAAAGTTAACGAAACTTAAAACTATGAATAAAAAATAGAATGACCTTTCTCGAATAAGTACTTAGCCCAGCCTTAAGTTGCCAGTTCAGCTCAGCCGTGAAGTTTCCAAAATGAAATATGCACATCGGAACACGAATGACGCTCGAAAGTTTAAAACTTGGGACCTGTTGAGGACTTGCGAACGAGTACACTGAAAAATTTAAGTAGGTACTGGAAATTAGTTGATAGGACTGTTGGCAAATCTCGTGAATGAGACTATTTTAAAATTTTTGGATTTACAACGTTTCGGCGGCAAATCATCATTTCTCAATTTATATAGAAGCTCCGGCAAGGAATACAATGCTAGTTTGGCTATAACTTCACAATATCACATACCACTACCACCAAGTGGGCCGTCGACTCGTTCCGTAACTATATAACATAAAAAAAGTATATATATATATCACTGTCAAAATTTCAAAAGTAAAAATGTTTATATCATAAATTTTGTTTTATTAATTTATCAGTATAACTACTTTCCTGTATTTTGACACCGATTACCAGCAAGTTCAAACGAAAAACATGTTTCGTATAGTCCAAACCTATGGTAGGATCGGATCTTAGAAACTGTATAAATTTTAAAATGACATTAAAGTGGCAGTTACTACGACTGCATCCAAAAATTCGTCATACTCCGTTCGATGGTACAAACATGGCCTGACAATGTCCGAGTCCGAGCGAAGTCATCTCCCTGTACAAATACTGCTAAGGAAACATGTGAATTAGAGCTAACTAGATGCCTCATGCACACATTTAAATATATTGCACGGGTCATATTTCCTTAAACAGAATTAGAAAATCCGGTTGTTGCTTGGCACCACCATCCGCTACGGGTTAACTTAACATCAAGTGATGTTTGCTTAAGCTCAGAGAGGGTAAAGCTTACCCTGTTCAGAGCTTACTGTACCTCTATGTATACGTGCAGCCTGTGGGCGAAGTATACGCTGGCCATGTACAGCGCTCTAAGAGTGCAGTACAATAATGCATTGCGGGCGGTGCTGGGGCTGCCCCGTTACTGCAGCGCGTCCGGTATGTTCGCGGCGCGGGCGGCGCGCGTAGACTGCTTCTACACGAGTATGCGCAAACGGTCCGCGTCGCTGGTGCGCAGGTTGCGGGACAGCTCCAACACAGTGTTAGCAATGATTGCCGCAAGAGTGGACTGCCCGTACACCAGACACTGTTGTGACAGACATGTGTTTGGTAACACAGTGCACTCTAACCATTAATGTAGGTATAAGTAGAATATATTTTTGTTAATGTTTTGTTAATGGTATTGTGTTTAGCTTTAAATTTTCTTTCTATGTTTTCTTATATGAGTCTCATGAGGTTGAAATAAATGCATTATTATTATTATTATTATAAGCATAAGTTAGTTAATACTTATAAAAAAAAACTGTCTGTTTGTTCTGGCTAATCTCCGAAACGGCTAGACCTATTTAGACAGGAATTTCACTGACAGATAGCTGAAGTTATAAAGAGTAAGTTAGGCTATTTTTACTAAGGTCATTTCACAAATTAATAAAAATAATAACCACGTGCACACTTTTTTAGTTACGAACTGAATTCAACTAGGGAGAAGCCGCGGGCAAGCTAGTGTTTGAAATATAACCCTACTAGCATTTCCGTCGTCAACCTGAGACGTAATGATGGAAAGTCACGTACCACCATTTATTAATTCAATTTCCTTTATACTGTATTAATAAAAAAAAGTGTTTTAAGATAATAAAATGGATAAACATTGACTTATCTACTTGAAATTTTATCGACTCATACCTTTTATTTGTAACTACCTTCACAAACGTGTTTTAGCCCGAGTTTGGGTGCAGGTATGGCACAGCACTATCAAACGACGTCAGCCGGCTTGAAACGGGCGGAATAACCATGATGTTAGAAGAAAATAGAGTATTCACAAAGTTTTTTAAGTCGTAACATTAGTTAGCACCATCTAGGAGGGATTTGACTCGTTGGCGCAGTGTATTGGCTATCTGGACATCTGTTGGCGCACGGTGTTTGCTTTTCATTTCTTGCAGCAACAAACGGCTGCTGGTGGGTGGCTAGATCGCAATCGTGATAGCTTTGAGCCGCTATCGCGATGTCCCGCGCACTTTGCCGGGGAAAAGAGTGTCCTATGCAATACTGCACTTTTAGAGCCTTTGAAATGCGTGGCCATTGGTCATGACATCGTTTTTCTTCCAAATACTTACAAGCAGGTTTTTTATTTTTGAAACACGGAGTCTTTATTATGTTGCTTTGTGAATTTATCACATAAAAATGAAACAAAAACTTTTTTTTAAGTGGCATAGAACTCACTCTGAATTTGTCTAGAGAAGTATTGCTACCATTATACCCAATTCTGCCTCAAACAGTAATGTGGGTAAAATTTCAATCACAGTTTGAGACCTTTCTCCTCATCTCATGGTCGGTCTAGGTCTTGGGTCTTTCTATGCCTAGGTAGAATAGACCCAAATATAGTCTAAATATACTATACCATAATAGTTGGGCCATCTGTTCGTTCCTTAACTTCTTCACATAATTAAACTTAAGTCGACTTCAATTGACGATTTTGTTGGTGTAGAGGGATCCGTACCATCTTCTCCAACGTTCTAACGTAGGGACACAAGCCTACTATCGATAAACGAGAATAAATGAGCGTTTTAATGTGCCACGAGTCTCTGGATTTTGTAGGTGTCAAATGCCTTCAAAACATTGCCCTAGGACATACCGTTTTTGAACGGGATATTTCGCACATACCTACCTAGATTTTTGAACGAAAAAATCCTTTATGTATATCTGAATTTAATCTTGGGGTCTGTACCACTGCGCCAAAACGCTTACAACCTTAATCCTAATCTACCTTATTCGAGTAACCTAGTTTGATAATCAGCGTTTGATACAAACCACTAATAGGTAAATTATACATATACGTATCAAGATGTAGGTTGACTTTGGATGTCACAGTAAATCAGTCAAATTTGCCAACACGTCCAACCTGGTGATGAATTCCTGTGTTATTGCATTCGACAGTAATTGCAATATTGAATTCCAAAACGGATCAGATGACGAATTAATTTCTTAATTGGTCCACATAGAAACAAGAGGTTGTACTGATTATATTAAAATATCGACTTATTTCACAATTGTTAGAGATGAGATGATTCCCCTAGCATTCCACTGGGTACTTAATGTCTGAAGAGCGAGTAAATGACAATTTAGATAACTTCTAGCAACATTAGACGTAGTGATTGTTTTATGTTATGACTTGTTCGTAATGTGATGTGTGATAGTAATTAATCGCATGTTGAAAAATGTTTATTATGGTCGTAAAAAATCGCCGAAATTTCCTCATTTGTTATAAATATTAATACCGCTTTCATGTTCCGTAAAATTCCGTCAATTGTTACTTTCAGCACTTTATGACCACTAGACCATAATCTCTATATTAGCTAGAATAAAAACTGTAACGTGTAGGTATACCTATGGAATTCTCTGTCCGTGAAATTCAGGAATCGCCCTCGATGACGGACCCTGTAAACACGAGCATTATGAAAAATTCCGCCTTCCTGTTCTAACGTTTTGCGATCCTATAACTACTATCCCATTAAATTATGTAGATGCGATCACCCCTGTTTTATAGACATGAAATTACCCCCTCGAGTTCCATATCTTTATAAGATGCTAAGTTTATCTCACCTTCGTTTTAAACAGAGTTTGTGGCGTACCTATACATTTTGTTGTGACAGCGAATATTACAATTCGTATGAATTGTAAATATAGTATTAATACGTAGTAGATAGGCAACTGAGCAATTTCATTAACATGGACGGATTAGAGGCTAATTAATAACTTTGACAGACACAAATATTGTCTTTCGTTTTTTTCTTATTGCGTACCTATTGATGCGTATTTCTTATGTTTTCAAATAATATTGCAATGAGAAAAGACAGGTCACATTAGGTGCATGCAAGCAGTGGTCACATCGATTAAACTATGGCTGCTGGCTGCCTGATGACGAAGCGACATCGATGCCAGCTAAGGAAGAGTTGACGAGACTACCTAAGAGGAAGTAGGAAGAAGGGAAGTCTATTCCCAGCAGTGGGACACTCCATACTAATTAAAAACGATTATTAATCGCTATTCGTTGCAATCACAGTACATTTAATTAGTTTTTAATTAATTAACAAAACCTTAAAATATTACCTATAATCATGGTAGTTTTCAGGGATCCTTTTCCATACTGTCATTTCTTAAAAAATCTTGCAATGTCTGTTTGATATATCGTTCAAGCAGGTTGTTATTCTCGTCGTACAAATGGCTAATAATATCCGGTTCTATATTTTCCTTATGATGCATTCCTTCTGGCAAAGATCTATCTCTCGTTCTGAACGCCGAATTCGGCATTTGATACCGAGTATGAAGTCTGTTGTTAAACTTTATGTGCCGATTATACGAAGGCATTTGATACGAGTTTGTGTGAAGTAAATCAGCTGAATGCATTGTTACGTTAACGTGAGAATTATTTGGTCCCATATTGTCATCTTTCTGATTGTTAATGCTGGGTATTGTTTTTAATTTTGGCTTGAGTTGAGCTCTATTGGCAACTTTTACCAACATATACTTGAAGTCTTTATACTGATTTTGATGTCCCCTGTCTATATAATTATATTTTGGCGGAGCGTACCAAGGCTTCGAAACACTTGTTTTTTTAAGATTCGGATTGAAAAGTTGCTTAAGAGGTCTCACACCTGCTTGTACAGAACTTGGGGGAATCGCAAACACTTGAGGTAATCTCGCACTTATCGTGAATGGTTTATTTAAATTGTTCGTCTGCGATAGTTGATTTCTCAGAGCATTGAATCGGCGGCGGTTGATGAAGACGAATGATCTTTCACTCAAATTGTTCTCTTTGCCCGGCGTTTGAAATAACTCGCTTTCGTCTATTCTGTTAGATTTCTCCAAGTTTATGTCTGTCATATTTTTTTGTGAACCGTCCCGGTTTTTATCTGATAAAGTTTTATTGTAGACCTGCAATGAATCAGATAATTTTGAGGCAATACTTATATCAATACTTTTAGTAGAAATATAACTATTTAATGCCTAGTTAACCCCGGATACAGCCACCGCCCAAATGGGATATAAATAATGGATGCATAAATATGCTGCAAAGCTGTGATTCATTCACCTTACTGTTTGCCGGTGAAATTACAGGTCCAACTCAATTCAATTCAATACATTTATTGCTGTCACATAATTTCTGTCCTAAAAAATAAGTTGAATAAAAGTTATTCAAATAGGTACGAGCGCAATGAAGCCATTAGTTTTTAATTTGAAATATCTAAATAAGTCTTTCTAATTTCCTCTTATCGTAAAGAACTATAACTTCCAAAATATGAAACAGCCTCTTTCTCAAGTAGCCGAACGGAAGTTACGTTGTCAAATATACGTAGTTGAGGCGCCATAAAAATAAAAGTTGGCTTATAATAGATATTCTTAATCGTTATGTACTTAGTAATTGTTACATTGAAAAAAGTCAACAAAAACTCACCTCCAAAGTATCGGAAGGAACAGTAACTCCGGAACTGAATCCAATAAACAAAGGAAGTAAAACAGCAAAAACCATCTTCATTTCCTCTTTTAAAAACTATAGAAATGTACCACAGAGAATATTATCAGCACTACGATACTCTGTACTGTCTTCGTGTGACTACAGGCGCGAGTAAAATCACATATTGATATGGATGTATACTAAGCAATAATATGTTTGTTTTAGCTCGTGACAAAGACAATAGTAATTTTATTGTATTGCCGTGCGTAGGAATTCGTCAATGTCATTCCTGAAGAATGCATAGATTTTTCCTTGGATGTTGATATCAATACAGTATAAAAAATTATCTGCACCAAAGTCATATATATTCTATAAGCTTTAAGGAATTTAAAAAAAATCAGATTAAATTGTTTTTTTTTTATTATTTAGGAGTTTTCATTCGTAAATACTTCGTAACACATTTTTAAAGAATTTCATGACATCCATTTCGTCGTATCCACTACAATTTTTTACGATGATTTGAGGTTTCATGTTATCCTCCTGTTCTAATGACCGCAGTAAGTAAGACATGCAACCATGAGGTTTTTATTTTAGGTTCCATGGAGGGTTGGGTTATCGAATGTCAATCCCATGTGAAAGAGCAGCATACGCCTGATGACACCATGCGGTTGAAAATACTAACTTATCTCTCTAAAATCTAGTCTGCATTTTAAAATTCGGGGTAATGAATCAACCTTACGTTTGCGGGGCAGAATCTGACATGTGCGGTGGCTCTAAGTGATGCAACAAACAGACAGATGTGACCAAAAATAAGAGTAATTTTTGGTCACATTACCTATAGTAATATTTAGGTATTTTAAGAAAGTGCTTCACTGTTGTCAACACTGAGCCCGTGAAGTTTATTTACTCGTACGTATTTTTTTATCATCTTGAGTGTTTGCAATCGATAGGCACCAAGATACAATAATACGTGCTTACTCACACGTCTGATAATGTTCGATAGATTGACCACAAATGTGTTCTAATTTAAACAGGCAACTGTCATGGAAACCGCACATAGATAATATTCGATCTAAACTAATTTTAACAGGTGCACTGCGTATGGTGTGGTACCTTTGAAAACAAGTTCTATATATGATCTACAGTTGTATGGTGTTAACCATAAAACTGTTTTATTTATTTATGTTAATAAATAATTTGACTAAAGTATGGGAAACGGTGGCTAAATCAAATTTACAAGCTTTACAAACGGTTCAAAATAAGATTATTCTAACTTTATTATACTTTTAAGATTTATAATCCGCCGCCAAGCAGTGATGCACTCGTATTGCTGTGTCCCGATGGAAGGGAGTGGGTGTCGATGAAATTGCAGGCGCATGAGATGTAACATCCCCGTCTCGAGGTGATAGACGCAACGCAAAATTCTACTTGAGTCATCTCGTACATTGGTGGGGAGGACTTGAGTCGTGTTGTTGTCTATGGGCGGCGATTACCACTTAACATCAGGTGGGCCGTCAGCTCGTTCCGGCACTCAAAAAAATAAAAATAACCTTCTGGTCGGAGGAATAGTATTATTTGCTGTTTGCTCAGTTGGTATAACCCTACCTTCTGCGCTGTAGGTCGTGGGTTCGATTCCCATGACAAACATTTGTGTGACGAGCATAGATATTTGTTCTTTGTTTGGACGGTGATATGTATTATATGTATGTATTTACGAAAAGTTTTTAATTATTATATCAGTTGTCTGGTTCCCATGATACAGGCTATGCTTAGCTTACTTTGGGGCTAGATGGCGCTGTGTGAAAAGTCCACCAATATTTATTTATTCATTTATTTGTAATAAATAAACTTAACTTTTTATCACAACTTAATAAATTACTGGCCAAATATGGCAATAATTTCGTGTAAGAGAGCGTGTACATCGATGCCGTACGAAGCGAGGGTGTTCACCTCGGCCTTGAACTCCTCGTTATCCCAGAGAGCGTTAAATACTGCGTCCCAAGCGTCGCTCTTCAGGTTACCGATGGCAGTGGCGAATTCTTCATCTTCAGCCATCTTTTGCTCGAAGAGGTCGGCCAATTTCTGTTTTGGGAAAAGTTCTATGCAGTCGTTGACAAAAGAGCCAAAGTCTTTGCCGCTCAGTTGATGGCGGGATCTTTTCTGGGTAAGTTCTGTAAGGAAGAAACGTAAGTTGAGACGTATGAAGGACCCATTAAGTCTTATCGCAATTAAGTAATTCGCATTCCTAGTTGTATATAAATGTATTTCTTGTTCTCTGTGTCTATTATAAATATAAGAAATATGAAATTGCGATTGTTAATTTTTAAGCCTTCACGCAGCTATGGTTTCCAATTGCATTAGTAATTTCACTTGTTATTATTACATATATTTATTTTATTTTTTATTTGTTTATTTGTTTGCTATCTATTGCCTTCTCAAAACTCACCAAGCATATCGTTGAACAGATCAAGGAAATAATGGATGTCAATGTTGTCGTTTTCTAGGAAATCGATCATCTGTAACAAGAAAAAATATACCTATTATTACTTACTAAGTACCATGAAAGTATTTACAAGGTTGCAGCTTAGTGTAAAGATACGTCTACAGGGTGATAATATTCTAAAGACCTCTCGAGGATAGCTTTTGTACCTACACCATAACCAGTTAACATCCGGTGGGCCGTCAGCTCGTACTGTCACATAAATCACATTAAAAAAACAATTGTTTTGGACACTTGAAATTTCGATGTTTTCGTTGAATTTTGTGCAAAATACATGTCAGTATTTCGCGCTTATTAAACGTGATGGACGCAACGCAATGCGACTTGAGTCATCGCGTACCTATTTTGGTGGGAGGACTTGAGTCGTATAGTTGTCTATAGGCGGCGACTAGCACTTAGCATGAGGTGGCAATTTATTTATTTTATTTTTTATTTGATATAGTAACGGAACCAGCCGACGGCCCACCTGGTGGTAAGTGATAACCTCGGCCCACAACAACCGATGCGGCTTGGGTCCTCACCTACTAGGTACGACAAGACCCAAGTCGCATCGTATGCACCCGTAACTATGAGACGTGTAGGTGGAATGTCTCATGTGCCTGTAATTTCACCGAAAACTCAATGATCGATTAGTACACATAATTTGATTTCTTACCCGTTACTCTCGCTTGTCGACAGTCGGCCGGGACAGTGAACACTTTGATGGATAAAAAGGTACGTGACACACTTAACTGGGGAGTAGGTAACGATTGGTTACCTGCTCGAGTTAAGCGGTAACCCGTGCTCATAACAAATGTATTACGGACGCGGTGGCATTGCGTATTTCGCCTTGAGCCCTGAATCTGATCGAATGCGTCCATATTGGATTTGTATTCATTTCAGGGTTGTAGCTTCTGTTAGTCAATAGATAATAGAACGATTAAACAATTGACAAATTTGTAGAAAATTATTGTTTGTGTGTGTTACATCGTTTGGACACAATTATAGTGATAAATTAATCTTTTTCTTTACATGTACTTTTTAAATTCATTTTCTTTACGTTAGTTATTTAATATTTGCATACCGAGTTTAAACGGTGAAGTGTGTATATCTAACAATTTCATACTAAGACCTTTGTACAACCATAATTATAGCAAATAAATAATTTCATTCATTAATTTCATTTCATTATGAAGAAAACTTTATATCCAGTTATTTCTTAAATAAACAGCTTTAATAGTCAGTCGACTTAAAATTAAAAGGTCACTGTTACAAGCTAGCAGTCTGGCACCTGTTCAAACCCTATCCTACCCTCCATGTGGAAGCACAAATAAGAAAAAACCGTCGAGGACTATCTATTGTTCAGTTATTAACATTTTACTTTGCTTCTTTGATTTCAGGTAGGTACTTGTCCTCGAAACAAGACAGGACAGTGGGGCGTTATAATCACATGAAATAGGTAATGTTATTATGTAAGGATCTATGTTAAAAATAGTAAAAAATAGATAAGTACCTACTACGGAATATTATACTAAAAATCTTTCATATATTTCATTAAGTGAATATCTTATTAACATTTTAAAAAGATAAATGTTAATACCAGAAAATACCTACTCGAGATGTAAGTAAACTCTTTAAATTATTAATTCATGTTTAACTTACTAGAACTTAACAAAAATGGGATTGAATGCGTACAGTGCTTTTTTCTTGTCTACGCCGAACGCAATCCTTAGTTCAAATTACTGATCGACTATGTGAAGCATTTAGTTAAGAAAAACCACTGAAGAAGCCATTAGTTTGAATGTTTGGACGATTTAATTTCTGCAGCGTTGTCAAATTGTAACACGTAATGAATATCTATACTGTTAAAAATCTGAAATCAGGTTGTTTCGAGTTTCACTTAAAACTTACATGACTAATTTTGGTGAAACTTAGAAGAAATTGATTGTTTGTTATCTCGCTATGATGGCGGAAGCTGAAGATAAAAAAACAGTTGGCGTCAGGGGCAAAAGCTAATAAATAAAAGTTGGCAGATACTCACAGCTTCAAACTCGGGCAGATGCTCCATCTCGTAAACCAGGTCTTTGAAGCTGTTGTTCTTAATGTAGTCGAGGGCCGCATTGAATTCATCGAACTCAACGTAGTGTTCCATGAGATGGGCGATATCATGGCCGGACTCTTCCATGATTATATCCAGGAAGTCATTGAAATGCTCGTGGAACAGCTTCCTCGGCTGAGGAGCCGCGAGCCCAAGGCCGATGATGGCAAATAAAACGACTGCAGATTTCATCATTGCAAACACTGACTCAGTGAGTGTGGAAAAGTGCGGAGTTTTATAGGTGTCTATATAACTCCGCATTATTCGATAAGATTAAACTCTCAAGATGTCATGATTATCATATACACGTATAGGAGATATGCGTTTGTCCACTTCAGAAAACACTCATTTTGGTGACTCCAATCGAAACAAGGAAATCCATGAAAAATAGTAGTACCTAGTAGGTACCTAATCTCACAAACTTTCGCATGAAGACACAATTTTGCTTTGTTGCAATGTTTTCAGGTTACATAAATGCTAATAGTACCTATGTAATGGTAAATTTTAAAATTTGCCTTTCAATTCAATTAAAGCCTTGGTTTTGTTTCGAAACTTTACATGGGGTATTTTCAATTTGCCAATGTAGCGTAATAAGTTAGGCTTACACGACAGGCAACGTGGTTCAATATCAAGGCTCCAGCAGTAATTATTTAAAGAATATCTTTATTTTATAATAATATTTATAGCTTTAATTTTCGTATTATGATTTATTAACATCAGATATTTAATGTTCATATTTTGCATATTGCAACACATTTTGAAACATTACTTATCGATGACAGCTTTACCGTACTGTCACATGCCGGCAATTAGGTACGAGTCCACCCGCATTCAACAATTAATTGTAGAATATCTAACTTTCTTCAAATAGTTAATTGTCTTTTAATTTTTACATCAGAATGGATGTTAACAAAAGTGCAACGCTCGGAACCCCATCCAAGATGGAACTAACTGGATTCATCGACGATTACTCTCAACTCAGACTTTCATATTATCAAAATCACGATAACGATTCATTCGGGACCTCGGACTTCGATTTCCAGACAAGTGAATCTGGTCTGCAAAACGACACTTTGCAAACAGAACTGAACGATACCGAGAGAAGCAAGATGGCGATTGAAGATGGTAACGACACTTCGCAAACAGAATTGAGCGATACCGAGAGAAGCAAGATGTTGATGGAAGATGAGAGACAACGGCTCAGAGAATATTACATTTCCCAAATCCCCGATTTTCCCCACCCGTCGATCACGGTGGCGTCCATAATCGCATCAGCGTCAGCCAAGATGGGATCTCAATTTAGATATAACGATAGAATAGAGCAAGGCGTGCAGAAGACTGATTCTGAGATGGAATTCTCGCCGCAACGCAGGTCCACGCTATTACCGAAGCGTAACTTTAATAATTAAGATGTGAATTGTGTACCTACTCATATTGTGGACTTTATTTTGTAATTTAATTTATACGTGAATATGTACGGAAGCAGAAGAAATATTTTATGTGATTAATTTTTTATGGCAGCTTTATGGAGGTTTAACTGAAATTAAGATTTTTTTCAATTATATTCATGTCGTCATTAAAATTATTATATAGGTAAGAAAAAATCTTTTTTTCATGTTTTTAATACCTATCGCATACAATGTAAGTACCTACATTCATCTCGTTACTAATTATAAAACTATTTGTTCGTTTCTTAGAACGAAGTTCCTTATGGCATGTTACACTCCAGACACTTGGCGAATGAGAGAAAGGCCGAAATAAGTGTAAGATTTCGACCTCCACTAAACTTTTGCTGTAGTATCTGTGTTTACAAGCGTAGGGTAGACAGGTTCAACAGTAACACTGACTATCAGTCGATATCTCTAAATCTACACATTCTTTTTAAATGTTCTTTATTCTTTATTCTTTATTCTTTATTGTACACAGAGAATAATAAATACAAAAAAGTCATAAGAGATACATGTACAAAGGCGAGCTTAACCCTACAAAGAGTTCTCTTCCAGCAAACCTTTGAGGCTAGAGAGAGGCGATTTTATAGAGGTAGGATGTGTACATATAATAAAGATAAATCAAAACTAATGTTCTATTATATCGTACTAATTAATCGAATTTCTATATTCGTTCTGTTAAAGGATATGGAACATGTTGAGAATTGGATTCGAATAGAATGAGGCCTGTCTGCTATGGCGTATGAATCTGTATAGACGGTATAGTAATGCGCCGTGTACCACAGCCTTATTACCTGTCTTCACTATTTATTATTTTGTTCGTTTAATTTCTCTCAAACGTTGTTCATTTATTTCAATGGGCCCTTACTTTTACATAATACGAAAAATTTGAAATACTTAACTGTGTGACTTTTTAAGTAATGATGCTTTCTGTGTTTAAAAGTTCATAAATTAGACGTAAAACCGGAAAATTTTGAAAATCGCGAACTAATCGCGAGCAAAAGCTATTAGCTAACTAAATCTTAGATGCTTATCTTCGATAAAAAATTTAAAAAATCTCCCAAGTCGATTAGATAAATATTTCAATTGGATCATTATAGTTGATGTGCAATCTAAAAGCAAGTTATCTAGAGCAATAGTTTAATATTTAGTCACCCACACCCAGACAAAATAATTCTAGTCTACAGCTACAAAAGAGCGGGAAAAATATAAACCGCATAATTACTGTCGCTAGTGATTTCCCCAGCGAGACGACACAGGACGCTCCATAACAGTGCTATATTTTTTTATTCATGCTATTGGCTATTATTTACTTGTTTTTTCTCTCAATAAAGCTAAATTACATTATAGTTATATTACATGTTATCATATAGAGGTTCAAGTTCTGGCGATATCTTGGCTAGTCTGAGGCTAACCGCGACTGGTCAAGGAGCTAAAATTATATACATAAGGGACAAAAGCTTTTGGAGCTCACTTCAAAGTACCCTAAGTTCCTCGTCTACCTATAAAACCCCACTAACAATTAATCCCTCTAAAACATATTTATGATTCGATTAATATTAAATTAATATTGGAGAATGAGTGAAATATAATAGTATGGTGTCAGTAATTCGCTGGACGATTTTGCACAAGTTACACTACCTGAAATAGTAAAGTATGTTTGTTACTCATAAGTTTTGATATAATGACGTCAAACTTTTCGCACGAGAACTCGTCACAAATCAGTGCTCAAACCGACCAAGTATTTATCGATAAAACAAAAAACGAATAAAATAGTTTTAAACTGGAAATGCACTTTTATTGTAACTGCAAGTCACGTGATCACTGACCTACCCAAGAGTTGATTTGTTCAACTTCTCAAACATATTGAATTCTCCCTCCGGGGTATTTACGACCAAGGAAGTCTGAAATAATGGAAAGCTAAAATTCCCCGGGTGTGGACACTATTTATAAGGTTTTTAAGTTAAGGTAAACTGTCAAACAAGTTACCCCGGGGACGAAAACTTTCCAACTCCACTGAACTTTGTAAACGTCTTTATTTCTGATTTTATCGGGACGCCATTGGCTCCGTTTATTTTAGTGGAGAATTAAGTCGGTTTAAATAGAACGTTGCTTTGGAAAAGTTTGATAAAACTAATAACTATGATAGGACTGATAGAAAATTTTATTTATTTGAGATTCTTCATATTTGACTGGCTGGCCTCACAGCTCAGTTTGTAGCAGCTCTGGTTTGGGCGCAAAGGTCGTAGGTTTGATTCCCACCAAGGGCAAACATTTGTGTAAACATAGATACTTGTTTTATGTTTGGGTCTTACATTGTATATATTTACAAAAAAATGCTACACAAGTAGGAGCTATATGCATACAATAGAAGAATAAAATGTGGCCAGTCATGGATTACCGGTATTTGAGGAGTGTTTTTCAACTATTTTTATCGATAAACCCACCCCTTACTGTGACCTACTCCACCCTCCTCCACTTTGTTCAGTAGATTAATAACCATCAATGCAGCATAAAATTGCAAACGAACTAGGTTTTGCATTATGTTAAAAATGAAGGATACGTTAGAAATGCATGTATTTTTTTGTCTGTAACTATTAAGTTTCATTTAATGTATGATTTTCAAATGAATAATCTTGGAAATGTCTTTTTCCTAGGTCTGACGTATTTAGTCATTCTCATCAAATATCACTCCTCAATATGGGTGATTCATTACAGGAGATTGTTGAACTGTATAATTGATATACATAACACAAAAGCTATTGATCTATTGAGCGTGCCAAAATGGTACCTGTCCCAGCATTGTGCTGCTAAAAACAGAGAAGCGCTGGTTTTCCGACAGGGTCTAAAGTCTCAGGGTCAGGTCGAAGACAACCCGTGAACTCACTTCAAAATTAGAGACCAAATTTTAAAGACTATAATAATAATGATCAAAATTAAATATGTACTTAGAATAACATACATTCTCGCATACTTATGAATTGATTTATAACTATGGAACATATATCGAACAATTCTGTTATATAATTATAGCACTTAAAAAGAATAAAAAAGAAAGATTAAAAATAATTTTATACCTGAGTGTGCCCACTGTGGAAAGGCCACCTGTGACGTAGTTTTCACTGGTAATGACGAAGGCGAACATACCAGCAGGGAATCGATGCACTTTTTAATTTAATACTTTTATATGAATGTTTCATAATAAAGTTCAATGGGGCAAGGTTTTCTTTCGCCCTGGAACATGGAAAAAATGTGATTTGAATATTATTTTGTAGGTTACGTTTCGTTGAAATATATTAGTGCAGTTTATTAAACTTATTTTTGTTTATTACGACAGGCTTACATTTGGCCGCAATCTCGCCTGATGTTAAGTGACGATGCGGTGTACGATGTAGCATGCTTGTCTAGAAGATATATTCCTGTTCACTCTCCTCTTGAAGCCTTTTCTCGGGAAATACAGACGCAGACAAGGAGTTCCACACTTGGGCTGTCCGCATTATGAAAGTGGAAGCAAACTTACTTTTATGAAGCTTAATACAAGCTGGCCAGCCAGTGACACAAATAAATTGTATTTTACTGAAAACAAACAGCGGACATTGCTAACAAGCCTGCACTTACTGACAATTTCAAAATTGCCATGGCGTTGTTTCGAAATGATCTAGCTACGTACGAATATTTGCCATAAATTGACGAGAAAATGGCGCAACGTTCCTTCAGGCTTCGATGCAATTTTCCCTTGTAGTAGCCGTCACAAGGATACACCAAGCTGGGCGTCGTCAATTAGCAATCGAGCGAGATTGCACGCGTTGAGCGATCCGCCATCTGGAAATGTGCTTTTGGCTAAATGGCACAGGTGGAAGCGAAGCACAGGGACGGTATACAGTGCATTTTGGTAGATCATATTTGTTAGAAATGCTAAAGCCATTTTTCAAATTATAATGTGTAACTTGTTCCGATATTGTTGATCAGTGTCCGATACCTCATTTGTGAAAATAGTCAATACAGGATATAGCTCTAGTCTAGTAGTCTCTAGGTATTCATAACCCTCATTACTCATGTCATACTTATGTCATATTCTTTATTTTTATTTTTGTTTTAAATTACTAATAGCTAAAACAAATTTAGCCTCTAAGTAGCATAAGACAATATTTTATATATGTTAAGACTATTCGGAAGAGAACTGTGTCCCGGGCCACAGGGCCTCAACTTTAATTATGTATATGTACAATCTATGTCCCAATAAACATTCATTTCATAATACAACTAATTGTGTCACTGGTTCTCTCAAACCAGTGTGGGGAAAGGATTTTAAGTGCGCCTCAAAGAGGCTCTTTCCGAGCAATCGCATCCCTAGTTACTTGGTCTTTGAGCTACGAAGGAACGAGCTACACAAAAATAGTCGCAGGAAGTGTCACGGATTGTATTATTCCGCCCCACTTTGGTCTCCCCTTGAATCGTCCCTGTACAGGCAACGAGAACGGTACAAACTAATTGGTGATGCAGGGAGCAACCCACGCTGCGCGCACTCACAGACGCACCGACGAATGATTTCAATTACCTAATTACATTTCGGCGCATGGTACCTACATGTAGCTTATTCTATGTCGTTCTCGAAGCTCAGTCATTTCGGGGCAGCTGTGACGTAATTGCATGATTGCTTTGCAACCTGCTAATATTGTGAATCAACTTCGGTGTTTCTAGGTCATAAATTATGAAATCACGTAAAAAATGTAAAGGAATCCACTTCAAATATTTATACGGACGAACATTATTCCGAATCAATTAGAAGGGTAGGTAGGTACTCGAGGGTAAATATCACGCTACAAAATTAAAGACTGACTTGCCTCACAGCTCCCTTGGTACTGTCTTCTGCGCCAGAAGCCGTTGATTTGATTCCCATCCAGGACAAACATTTGTGTGACGGACATGGTTTTTTTGTGTCTAAGTGTTCAAAGTAAAATTCACATAAGATAATTATATTAGTATTTTAACAGTTACTTGATTCCATAGTAAAATGTCCGCCTACTGATATTTAAAATAAAGGCACATCAGGCGTTTTATCATGCCTCAGGGTAACGACACAGGAACTTGACCAGATAGTATCAAAGTTAAGTAGTGTAAGACTGTCAATGTAGCTGTTTTCAAGTCCGAAGAATTCCGCTTAGGATAAAATGGTATCATGATCGACGAATGCAAGGCCACACGCCCGCCTATATAGTGCACTTTTTTTTATAAATTTACCAGCAAGCTAATACCATTTTTCCCTAATTAATTCAACGGTGAACACGTCGACAAAATTGTAATATTACTTGTATATTACAAAGCAAACAAATTTGATTGTTCTCCAAAAAAAGCAGATATTCGTGTAATTTCGCGACTCTTTTATAACGAGCCAAATTGTGTCACTCGTATTTGGCCCTCATAATTGAAATCTTTGACCTTCATATTCTGTATAATAGGTTAAATCAGCCGAAACGCACCTTTGGCTGTTAAGTCATGTTAACATCAGAGTCAACATTTTAATTCAAATAACACACTTTAAAAAACTTGTTCCATCATTTTTGATTAATTTCCATCCACGTTTCGGGTGTTTCGTGCAGTCACCCTCCGTAGATATAATGATCAACAGCGGAACGAACTTCAAGTGGCAACCTAATCCCCTTCTTAGCTCCAGACAGAGATCAAAGTTCGTTCAAGTGGGAGGGTCGACTCATACTTGACACCTGATACTAGTTAAAAGTACCTACGTAATAATACTACCAACTGTAAGTTAAAGATTCTCAGCTTGCGAAATAAGTACTTTATGTTCGTCCCATTGCAACTTAGGAATTTTTATCCTCCTCGCTTTCTAAAAGGTTTTTGTCTGAACACCAGCGCTGAGTAAAATTACTCGGCATATGCTGAGCCAAACCCTTTTTCGGCACAGGAGGCACAGGTACATATTGTTAATTTTTATCTTGTTTTTTTTTTAGTTCATTGCTCCTTTGTTTATTTGAGTCCTGTGTGCTGAATAAATGTGTATCTATTTTAGACAGTCTTTCATAAAATTTCACTGTGGTGCGTTAATAGGATCTCGCGACGGTGGTAACTGATATAGACGCCAGGGTAGCGGCTTCTATTCCATCAAATCTTTAGACATATGTATCTCCTGTTTTTTTTATGTGCTTGGGTATTTATTTAGGTGATACGATGTATTTAGTAGAGCGTGTTGGCCTAGTGATACTGACCCCGAGCTTCAATCCGTTCAAATCCCGACATGCCCCAATGATTTTTTCGGTTTGAAACATTTATGTGCTCAGTACCACGTTCTCAAAACGGTGAAGGAAAACATCGTGAGGAAACCGACATGTCTTAGAACTGAAAATTCGAAGACATTTTTTTTTTTATGTTATGTGGAACGAGCCGGCGGCCCACCTGGTGGTAAGTGGTAACCTCGGCCCATAACAACCGATGCGACTTGGGTCCTCCCCTACTAGGTACGACAAAACCCAAGTCGCATCGTATGCGCCCGTAACTATGAGACGTGTAGGTGGAATGTCTCATGTGCCTGTAATTTCACCGGCAACCACACCTTTCAAACCGGAACACAGTAACGCAAACGCGTCACTGCTTGGCGGCAGAAATGGGCATGGTGGCAGTACTTCCCCGGACGAACTTGGCGAGTTCTACTGCTCTTGTGAAAAAAAAAAGACATGTGTCAAGTGCACGAAAGGAGTCTCTTTAAGGCGCACTTAAAATCCTTTCACCACACTGGTTCGAGAGAACCAGTTACTCGAATAGATAGACAGTTGTTAAGAGTACGTCGGCATCGGCGGCCTTCAGAAATCGGGAACCAGGTCGAATTCAAACTGAATACAGATGCTTAAATGCCCGAGATCGAACAACATTTCATTCATAAACCTCAGGCTTTGTTACTGGAACAAGACATGAAAACTAAATTAAAATAACGTTATTGGTTTGCTGTATTTATTCTAAGTTATAATTAAGTGAGGTTTACAATTATTAATTATGTTCAGTTCCATGAAGTATGGGGCTCTTCACGTGAAGTGAAATTTAAGTCAGCGAAAACTATTTAAGTTTAAATCAACTACCCGCAGAAAGATTATAAGAAAACTTATAGAATAGCATAATTATAAGTCACTCTATTCATAAGCTATACTTTTTTCAGAGCTGCAAAATTCTATGGGATGATTATCCTGAAAAGAAACAGCTAATGTAAGCCTATCTAATCGGATGCTCCATAATGATGGATTGCAATAGACCCACAACAACCTGTATATGCAAATTTGGCAACCATTGCATCCTTATTATGTAAATCATTATGTAAATAGCCTCGGTAGATTTGCCTAATCCGCGATCGTTTACGGTATGTTTTTCTTAAAACCGCGATACGATTTCAGGGCTGAGATTTACCAGAAGGTACTTCACGTAATATTGGGCTATAGATAGATAGCTACGTCTAGGGTTGATACTGAAAACGTCGACTGAATTGTTCACAGTATTATCATTACTCTGAGGTATTATAATACAATGCATAAATGATCCTGAAGCGAATCTACTATAAAACTGTTCCCAGGAAAAACCTGTATATAGATTTTTTTTTTGTCTGTCTGTCCCTTTAAACATAATAAAGGCTGACACCACCCGATAGATTTTGATGCAACTTAGTTATTAACTTAAGCAGGAATAACATACAGTACAGGAATGTTAAAATGTAAGGTGATACTTAATCATTCCTAACTTGCGAAGTTTCAAAATAAATTATCACATAACATAATTACCAAGCATACCTGCTTACCAAAATTGAAAGCAAAATATAATTCTAATGATAATGCAGTTAAAACTAAATTATAAAACTGTAATGGTTGTAAGATCCAGAAATCACTGATTCTTAAAAAAAGTAAGTCTTGTTAAAATATCACCATAAATTTTTTATGTAATTTGTATGATATACTTAATATGTAGTTTACAACTAAGAGATCTTTAGTTTATTTTGTTAAAATTATATCAGTTTATACTATACAATCATAAAATAAATAACTGTAAAAATAATTATCTACTAGTTTTAATACCTAAAAATTCGAATGAAAATTTCTTTGGTATAATTTTACCTGGCTGCAGATTTTAGAAAAAGTTTATCTTTATCTGAATTAAACTGCTGAATTGTTTGAGATGAAATGCCGCTGATGATTTCAACACTATCCATGTACATAACATGAAAATCATTCCACTGTGAGATGAGGTCAAGATGGCTAGAAATGACTGTACTTTGTTTTGTTTTTTTAAGTAATGTATCGTCTTCTTTAACTGAGTTTCACACAAACAAATCCAAAACTACCCATTAATAAAGGTGACCTCATAAATATATAATATAGTAACTTTTTTTAAAGCATCAACAACAATTAATTACCAATGCAGAAGTCATAATACTTTGATATCATATTATATGATATTCCTTTTCATTTGCTTATCCTTGATCACCCGACGCAACTGTAGCATCTTTATTTAGAGTTTCTTTGAGAAGTGATTTAACTTCAGAATATACTTTCTCGATCATCATCAGCCGTGGTTTTGTATTCTGAAACACAAATTAGTACAGCTTAGATAACACTAATGTACATATAGACATAACATTAATTTCATAAACATAAACTTAATTAACACAAAATGGAAATAATAATGAGCAGCCTTGTTAATCTCATCTATTCCTATTCCATCTATTCTATTCTTATCTATCCCAAGCATTCATTGTGTTATGAGGATCTATTTAAAATTATCTTGATGGAAGCATGTTGTTTACCAATTGTGCTAAGTATTACTAGTTCCAATTAAAGAACCCAAGACCTCAAAAAAAGGGGAAAATAAATATTACTATTGACACCAAATCATAACCAAACCTCTAATGTTCCCACAAGTGAGAATGAGTGGGCATGCAATTTTAACATTCCCCCCTCACAAAATTTTCTTAATCATTTTGACAATTTGTACTGGGCACATAATTTTTTCATCGCAACTCACTAATGTGCCTGGATTTCAACTAGCCACCTAAAGATTTTATATGGTGTCTTTGATTTACAATTACATTATTATTCAAACATTTCTCTTAAACTGAAATTCTATTTTGCAATTTTTATATCAATATTAACACATATCCTACATGTCCAGACTTCTTGGTGATTTCATTACTATAATATTTATCCTGCCTGCCAGGTTATTGAGGGGCTCTCAGGTTATTGAGGAATGACGGAAGAAAGTTTTAGCCGAGTTATTCGAATGTTTGTCCTCGATGGGAATCAAACCCACGACCTACAGCGCAGAAGGTAGGGTTACTAACAAACTGAGCTATGAGGCCAGTCAAGCAAGTGACTATGATTCATGTATTTTTTTAAGAAATATTGTTTTACCTGAAATACAGGCACCAACTTCACCATATCTTCAGGATTGTATTCAGTATTAGGCTTGACCAGTACCGCGAGGGAATACAATACCTGGTTCTGGAATAAGCATATTTTATTAAGGGAAATTTATTCTTATTATATTAATAATACCCTGACTAATGCTGCTTCAACTATGGATTTTAACATAACAACAGAAATTAAAGAAACTTTTCTTGATTATTTCAACTGTGATCAGTTAAAATCACAGAAGCAGAAGTGTGATAATATCTGAAATGAAGCTTATATCACTATTTCAATGAATGGAATATTTGTTAATGCAGCTCATACATATGAGTTTATGAATATTTCAAGTAACTACATTTATTATTAATAATTTTCAGCCTATTTTGTCCCACTGCTGAGCTGAGTCCTCGTGTTTATCCCACTTATGTATCTTAAGTTGCTGTAAGGCAGATTTTTAGGTAAGTTTTGAGTTGTCTAGTATCCATGAAATGTGTAAACATACCTTATTAATCACTTCATGAAGGAAAACATCATCAACACTATCCCATGGTATGAATTTGTTTTCCGTGCCACAAACAAACTTTACTGAGGTTTGTATTCCAACTGTCGGAACTACTTCCAGAGACTCTGAAACAAAAAATATAATAATAGCAGGTTATGGTTGTAAAATCGACTTTTAGAGCCTCTAGAGATTTTGAGAAAATTTTTCTTTTGCTATATTATTGAGAGTTGGTTATGTGACTTAACCTTCCCTCCCTCAATTAGAACAGAACAGAATAGAATATATTTTTATTTGTACACCATAAGTAAAAAATACATGCAAAAATACTGCTATAGACATACATATAAGTGGCACAATGGGCGGACTCATATAGCAATTTCTTAATATAATAACTATATTAAACATATACAGAATATAATGAAGAACATGATTTATGTAGTTAAAATTCTGTAGCCAAGCAACGTTCATAATCCAGACGATTTAATTTTATGTGTGGGACAATTTTTAAGTACAGTCATTGAATTACAAATATCTGAAGTAATCATTTGTGAATTACAATATTGGCTCAGAGCAGTCTGTTGTCTCAGAGAAATTAACTAAATCAAATTAAATTTAATTATTTACCTGTCTGGACACTGTGGCGAACCCAAAAGAAAACAATAGATGCTATCACGACAAATATGTAAGCAAATGTCATTAAACTAATACGAATGAAGTAGAATGCGACGATATTGATTAAAACAGCGATAAACAACGCTGATTTAGACCAAGTTCGCCTTTTTTTCTCGGATTTGTATGAGATCGTAAACTTTCTCGATTTTGGAGACACATCGCTTCCATCTACCTTCAGTGATAGCCTGAAACCGTTCACATTATCAAATTCTATCATAGAATTTGGAGGCAGTCTTAATCTGGGCAATAAAATAGCTTCTCTCATTTTTCTAAACTTAAAATGATTTGAAAACTGCAAATGTGCTATTCGTATCCTTCCACCAAATATTTGACAGTTACATTACATGTTACATGATCAATAATAGTGATGCACCTAAATCAACGAACTAATTAGTTGTTATCGTTGATATCCTAGTGTCAACGATTAACTTAACCGTTTATAATAATGTCCATTGAAAATAACATCATAGATAGCGCGGCGGTCATGTCATAAAATTTAAACTCTTAAGGAACTTATACGATTGTATGAATTTTTTTTTTTTTAAACATTATTAAACATCTGCTTTATATTATTGGTTTAGGTAGTTTGCTAACGATATTTAATTTTGTTTGGATTCGTTTTTTCAATATGCGATTGATACTTTGTGACAAGTTGCGAGTAAGTTAGGTACTATTTTGAGGTAAATATTTTATTTAACTGTGAATTGAAATATAGTTGCAATAAATATCCGAAAATAATATAACAAAGTTTTGACGGCACAAAAACACGGCTAACTACAAACCTCTATTCAGTGCTGTCATAATTTTATTCTTATTCTATACTACAGATTAAAATAAACACTTTAAACATTGAAATGGAATACCTTCTTTATTACCATTAGAAAAATCTCCCCGGGTTTTGTCCCAATTTAGACCAGGATTGCTATTTATTTCATTTTACATCTACTATATATATATTAACATATAGTAGGTACCCATATATTATATTGTTAAAATACCATGCAAATTACTGTAAGCTTTCCAGCCACATTTGTTCCTTATTTTCTTGGGGATCCTTGCCATCGCTCCAGACTCACGGCGACTCAGAACATTAATACGCTTTGTAAAGCTAAAGCACAGTGCAAAGTATGGAGTGGGATGGAGTGGCGTGGAGTGATGGTAAAATAAAAAAAGTTTAAATGACTGAAAGTTTTTACTAAATAAATGAAAAGACATTGGCGTTCAGGTGAATTAAAAGATCTCATCAATAGACAATCGTTATTTTTTAATTTACCTAGTTTACTACTTATAATAAAAATTAAACCACTCGTCACTTAGGTAGTGGCATTTCTGCTAAAACTGCTGCTTGTTCGGGTATGAGGGCTTCTAGAGGCATCTTCCAGTGATTCTCTGTCCATTGAATTCTATCCAAACCAGTTGCCCAATGATGTATTCGGCACCTTACATTCACCTTTTCCATATTATTTATCTGTAGAAGAGAAAATAATTGTGTTATTGGCATTTTGACTAGCTTCACACCTCAGTTGGTAGTAATTTTGCCTTCAGCACTGTATTAGATTCCCAGCCACGACAAACATTTGCGTAACAAACATAGATGTGTGTTCTGTCTTGGCATCATTATCTATACAAATGTATTTGCAAAATATATTTACTAGTATTCTATCAGTCAGCTGGTCACCATAATACAAGCTATGCTTAGTTTGAGGCTAGATGGTGCCATGTGAATTGCTCACCAATATTTATTTATTATTTCATTTTACTCTAGTAATCAATGCAGATTCCAAATGAATGCCCAGAAATGTGTTCTTAAAGTGGGATATGGTAGTAATTTGACAGCAGGTGTTTTGAAATTTCAAATCAAATTGAAAAGGGGAGCATATAGCAATTGTGAGTTATATGAAGGAATCAATAGGCATCATCCTTTTTTTTAGTTTTTATTAATTGGTTTTCAAGGGCACTGTAATATTTACATTTATTTTTTTATTTTTTCTATAGGTGGCCATTTCACACAGTGCCATCTAGCCCAAAGCTAGCAAAGCATAGCTTGTATCACATGGGAACCAGTCAACTGATATAATACTTATACATATATAATACATGTTAACACTCTGACATAGAACAAACATTGTTTGACCACAAATATTTCCCTGAGTGGGAATCGAACCCAGGACCTGTAGCGCAGAAAGCAGGGAGCTGTGAGGCCAGTCGCAATAAATAGTTACTTGAAAATCTTAATTGTTTGTATTTTCGTCTGTAACACTTCAATTAATGTAATGTAGAACTTACTGTTATGGTAACATAAAACTCCTTCTCCTGCAGTGATAGGTCAGGTCCTTTTATTTCCACAGGTGGCATCTGTATGGCATACTCGGGAACCACAAAGCCAGACTTGCGGAATGATGCCCTAATATGCCAGGGTTCTAGAGTCCATGGTTGTAGTTTGCTCATTGTTATTTGCAGGACCAAATTAGACAGGCAGTTTATTGTCTGTGAAATTAAAGTTTTATTTCATTATATACTATATGTGCAATCCTTAACACTATCATCTGATGTGCAGATTAAGTGTGACTAGTGCATTCTACACTACTCAAAGGAAAATGTAATTATTAGTATATTTATTTTTTATTTCAGGCAACACAGTAATGCTCTAACCAATACAGGGTCCATAGAATATATAAGTGAAACCTAGAAAATACATATAAAATAAAAACTCATGAATTAACTAGCATGTATAGTCTGCGAAGTCGTATGCGAAGGTATAATTGTATTACTAGCTTCTCCCCCATAGGCATTCTGGGAAAGTAACCTATCTTTCATCTAGGTATATACTCGCTTAAAAGTAACAACAAAGTTTTTGTTAAATAATTTTTCATAAGGCGTATGTTCTACTGCTAGTAAATGTTTGTAGAATAGTGGGATACAGATATTACTGTATAGAAAGATTAAAAAGATCTCTCATATCATTTTAATGCTACCTAATTTATAAACGCCAGATAGTGGAAAGTGAGAAAGTGTAATGAAAAATTATTGCTTTACCCTTTGCACATACGGAGAACTAAATTTCTCCTCATCCTTCGGTTTGTTTTCATCAACTTTGAATTTCAAGAAATTATCAGGTGTCGCATATACGGCATGGCCAGGTAGAAGCAAATCTCGGTATGCTTTCAATGGACTCATAGTGACCACATCGCCAACGGAGCCGACACCTGGAACAGATATAAACTGAAGATACAGGCTCATGTGATGTTTCATTTTCAAATTTATAACTAAGTACCTTTGAATGACCATCTAATTAATGACTTGGTTGGTGGTTGCAAAGCTGGTATTTCTAAAATAAATACATATAAATAAAAGTGTCGTGTCTGACTTTCTGGTCACAATATACAATGGTCTTCCCACAATTTAGTATTGGAAAACCCAAGTTTTAGTAGTATTGTGGGCAAAGGAGACCTCTTAAAAACAGATGCACTGCAAGCTCATCAGATAGATAATCTATTTATGTATACAATGTCATTTTAATGCAGATACATAAAAACTAAGCTTAGTTATATAAAACAAATCTATGTAACCGACATCCCATAACCTTACATGTTCTGATCAATATAAGTTAAATGTTCCTCGAACTCGTGCTAGCTTTATAAACTGGCCTTACATCTCAGTTGGTAGTAACTCTACCTTCTGAGCTGTAGGTTGTGGGTTCAACTCCCACCAGCAGAAACATCGGTTTGACAAACATAAACGTTTGATGTGTGGCATTCCTATCGTTCGAGTTAGCTTTGATTTATAATTACACTTCGTAACAACTTTTTATGCATTTAGTGTAATGTTTAACATTGTCACTAAACCATGATGCATTATTTATTTGCCACAAAGGTACAAACACCATAAAGCACATACACCACTGAAAATATGTTTGCTTAAAAATAGTAATGGATAGTCCCAGCAGTAAAAACCATACCTTCAACAAATTCCTTCAGTATAACTTGTATATTTGGTTTTTTCACAATATTAGTGTCTTCTACAAGATCATACACAAAATGCCTTCCCCTCATTTTTGTAGGTTTGCCTCCTTTCTTGTGAAGTGGTATAGGCCATCTCCGTTTTAGTATAAAAGTGTTCTGCAAAATATATTGTTGAATCTTAGTAACACATATTCATAACAGTCATGATAATATTGTTTCTAGAGTGGTTTGGATAAATAAACCCACATAAAAAAATCGAAGATTTAGAATACCTACCCTTGTTTGTTGTGTAAGTAGACTTGGGCCTATTAGAACTTTGTTTATCAAAGAACTTAACCCAAACATTGTAGATTATTTCGAATACTTTTTAATGAACCAATTATTTACACTTTTTAGAATTCGTCCTGTAAAACCTGAAATTGAGCAAGATTCAGGGTAATATAGAGCATACTATTTTCCAATAAAAATAACCATATTTATTCCATGGCTAACCTTACTTTGAAAGTCGGCTACATGTGAAGCTTATGGGTTTGTTTTCCCATAGAAGAAAAACAAACTGAAGAAACCTCACTTCTCTAAACTGCTAACTGCTATATTTATTTATTCTTATAAAGATTTTTCGGGTTTGAACGATAAGAAACAAGTTCAGTCAATGTAAAAAAAAAGGATTCAATCTACCCAAAAAAGGGCTAAGATGGCAACACTGAATACGAAATCCGTACTAAACGAAGCTTGAAAAGATAAGGGATTCGAGTTTAAGTTTTGAAATTTAATGCGTAGATTCTTGTCCCTCAGCCCACTAACAACTAACTATTATTTTTATTTAACGTTAAAGACAGAACAGGTAAACAGGTGCTGCCAAAAGTTAAAGGGAATCCCATGTGGTTGAAGTCCACGCGTCCACGCCGTTGTTACTAGTGTGTTGTTGTGTATTTATTTTATTTTTATTTTTAAAGAACGTAAAATCCACATCCATTAACACAATAAAATCTAAATTAACTTATCATACAGCCAATAAAGGATTTACATATTTTATATATTTTATTATACATCTCCTCTGTCATAGTTCGTAGACGAGTGTGAGACAGCAAACAGCTTAGTATATCTTGTGCGAGTACTCGGAGCACAAAAACGCAAAACTCTACTTTTATGTAAAACTAGCTGACGACTTCGTCCGCGTGGAATTCGGTTTTATCACGCACCCCTATTTTACCCCTCGGAAAAGTAGCCTATGTTACTCCTTGTTACATCAGCTATCTGCCAGTGAAAGTCCCGTCAAAATCGGTCAAGCGTTTTGAAATTAGCCGTAACAAACAGAGAGAAAGATAGACAAAAATTGTAAAAAAATGTTGTTTTGGTATATGTACCGCGTATACATCCATATGCACTCAGTAAAAAGTGGTTATTTTAATATTACAAACAGACACTCCAGTTTTTTTTATTTGTATAGATGTAAAAGATATTTTTTTTATAGATTGTAAATTGGTCAAACCACAGATAATGCAACGAACGATACCGTTCCTAAGTAATCTGTGCTGTATAAAGATGAGTTAATACCGATATTTTACAATATCACTGATACCAATATATTCATTGAGAAGTATTATAATACCTAAACTAATATTGGATATCACTGATATTCATGATATTGGTGGCTATACCTAATACTATGAATACCCATCTACCTTAATATTATTATCACGTTTATTGTGAAATTAATATTAATGCCTATTATGTATGCCTTTCATTAATCTATCGGATTTTGTTGAATTATTGGAATCAATAAAAAAAAACGATCAAACACTATTAGGTAGTTACATAAAAGTTTACAAAGAAATGTGGGTGTAAACAATTATTCAATCAATTTATTACAATAAATAAAGAAAAATGTAATAGGCATAACATAAAACATAGTAAGTAAAATGTAATGTAAATTATGTAAGTAAGTCAATGATATTTTTTTATTAACATGTTTGTCTGAAGTAAGTTGAATTTCAAATATCCCGCCGCCGCCGGCCCAACCACTCAAGCGTCCACCCCGCGCAAACGACACTCGCTTCGCTTCACCTGTCCGCGCATTAAACGTCACATTCGTTTTCTACAACCGCGCGAGTAGTCTACAAAAACGATTAGGTACTACTGAGAAACTACTGTAGCCACAGTTGATTAAAAAATACTCCCGAAAAGTTCAAAGAATCGAAAATCTAATGAACTTCAAAATAAATTACTTAGATTGATGACAAAAGAAGAAAATAAAGCTTAAAGTTGGGGATATTCGAAAAAAATGTCGTGTATCCTTATTGTTTCGAGTTTTACAAGAAAATATGAAAGTTAATAGGAATAATTCTTTTATGTAACAGAGTACAGATATGCCCTTTAAAATGATATCATAATCTCAGTATAAATATTAAGCTTTCTCACAAAAAAACAAATATAGAAGTACTTCCCGCCGGGTCAAGAGGCCTCGGGCGACGTAACCATCCATCCATTCATCCATCGGACGCATCTCAGTATATTTCGTTTGTTGAATGGTCTAGATGTAATGATAGTGAAGCATTATCTTATATTTAGCATTTATTTTTACAAAGATACTATTATAAATTTTCAACAACGTACAATCACAATCAATTATAGCGTCGAGATCATGTAACTTTTCGGACCAAATTATTTTATGAAAACCTTTCGGGATCGTCGTCATTATACATATTTCGAACATAAAATATCTTCACGATTAATTTAATGTACCATGTTCATTACAAATATCGCAAAGAACCAAAAAAAATACTTCATTTTAGTTCGACCACAAATTCACAAACAAGAATGGCGAACCGTCACTTTAACTTTTTTTTTTTCTACATATTTTGTTTCTGAACAGGTACTATTCACTCTCACGGATGCCAAATTTAATATATTGCCATCTAGTAATTTCCCCTTGAACTATTAACAACTGATTGAGGCGCTGTACGCGCCTACATGACAAAATAGTCCTTAAGCAATGCACAAAAGACTCACTTTCCCTACGTAACTATTTGTCTCGCTTGTTCTGATCACGTATCACATATTAGCGAATCAGAGTGAGGCATAATTTACACGAAGCCCGCCGACAGATATATCAGCCAATGAATAGTGAATATGGTAGAATACTGATATTATACGACCGATATTAAACGCCCGCTAATATGGTAGAGTGAATATTAAGTATTAGCATACCAGATTTCGTGGGATTACTGATACATGAATACACGACATATCACTGATATCTTAGCGAATACTAATATATCGGACTCACCCTTAGTGCTGTATGCTGTGGTGGATGAGAAGAGAAGCTGGCGTCGGGAGGATTTTATCCTTTCTTTCTTCGATAAATGTTAATGTTTTATAGTATTTCAACTGTGAGTTATTGTTTTTGAAACTGGGTGACCTGTAAAACTTGTTGCTAAGAGTATTTTATAAGCCGTGCGTGCGTGCTTACAAAATGGAAGATGACAATTCCGACATCCAGGTAAGGTTATTTTATCGATAGTCGCACATCAAGCATAAATTTATGATTGATGTACAATGAAAGTAAGGTAAATAAGTGCTTACTTTTTATATTGTGTTATTGCAGAAGTGTTTAACTGACGAAGCGATGGAGACCGACGAAGGCCCGCTGATAAATGAAAACTCAAACGGTCTCTCGCATTTGTTGACGGAAGGTGAATTTAACAGTGTGGACACAGGTGTAGTGGACGAATCGTCAACATCGAACCAAGGCTTTTTGAATGCCGTCGAACTATCCACCGGTAGCGTGGGCGACTATTTGGAAAACAACACGGGCGGCTTCAATGCGGACTCATTCGACGTTGGTGACAATGCTGTTACGTTTCCGAGTGATTCGTTGAACGCTCTCGACGGCGACTCACAGTTCAGCAAGCCTGTCTCCGACACTGATGGCGACGGTGATAATGCTGAAGACAAACATAAAATGGAAAACGACTTTGATATCAGCGAGTCAGAAACTAGCTGTCAAATGCCAGGCATGGATGGTCAAAGCAAATCAGATGATGATAATACTTTGAATGACATAAATGATCATATAAATGCATCAAATGAGAACTCTATAGCTGCACCTGAAGATATTAAGGTAGATATCACCATGTTTTGATAACTTATCCATAACTTAAAAGCTATTGTGCATATTTTATATAATTTTTTATTTGTTCAGTTTTCTGAACGGGAGGAGAATCTAACACAAGTTGAGAAAAATAATACTCGCTTTTCTGAACAAGAAGTATCGGAAGAGCATGAAGAAACTCTCCTACTAAAGCAGGAACATCCATTACAATCTAATCAGGATGCTGCCCCTCCTCAAAAACAAGTAGTCCCTAAAGTTGAAAAGCCAGAATCTGATGAAACTACTGAACCCACTGAAGAGGCACCTCTGTCAGCAGGTATAACAAAGGTATGTTACATCATGTTTAAATGTTTAAATTTCAGCCTCTAATGTTTATTTTCTTATCCATTCGTTATATAAATACAGGCTTTAGCAATATTTTTTATAGTGTACTCTGAAGGAAGTGCCATTATTTTGTGAGATTTGATTGCAAAATTGTGTTTTTTTATGTATATAGTTATGGAACGTGCTGATGGCCCATCTGGTGTTAAGTGGTAACCTCTGCCATAACAAGCAACTTGACTTGGGTCCCCTAGTAGGTATGACAAGACCTAAGTCACTTTGTATGCGCCCGTAAAACTCCCAACAAATTCCTAGAACAGAACTGTGACACACAACTAGAAAGTGTGCCCTTGTGTGGTCACAGAGTTTAAAATTTAATATTTCACTTCCAATTTATACTTATGTTCGATTTCTTTGATGATTTATATGGAAGAACAACATTTTCCGGGTCAGCTAGTATGTTCATAAAAACATATCTAATTTTGAGAAAAAATGTGCTGTTCATAGCATGGACACTACAAATACAAATAAATTAAACAGCACAACATTCTGATTGCACTGAAACTACAATTTGCGGTGACTACAATAGTAGTAATAGTAGTAGTAGTGTGGTTAATTTTGTGTTTACCAGTGTTGCATTATTCTAGGTTAAAAAAGAATCAGTTGTGGAAGCAAATCCAGGACCTCACGCTCATGAACCAGAGCCTAAATTGGCTGCTGACATTAAAAAGGAAATCAAATATGAACACGAAGAAGAAAATGAAACAAGCAAAAAGAGCTTGAAGGTAACCTCTGCTTAAATTATTCTATATCAAATTTCCTTCTAACATTATACAGAAAATTATTAAATAAATATAAATATGTTCCTTTTAAGTATCACCTGTAGTAATAATAATAATAATATTGGTGGACAATTCACACAGCGCCATCTAGCCCCAAAGTAAGCTAAGCATAGCTTGTATCATGGGAACCAGATAAATGCTATAATATTTATATACTTTTCTTTTGTAAATACATACATATAATACATATTAACACCCAGACACAGAACAAACATCAATGTTACAAATGTCACATAAATGTTTGTCCTGAGTGGGGATTGAACCCACGACCTACAGCGCAGAAGGTAGGGTTACTAACCATCTGAGCTATGAGGCCAGAGACCTATATACATAGTTATTTATTGTTTTAATATGATTACAATAAATACTTTTTGATGCAAATTATTTATCACCCCATTAGGTGGGTGGTGCAGAGGAAACTGAGAATGTGTCTGAGGATGAGCTTCCTGAAGTCCAGAAACCAAGTGTTAAAGATGCTGAAAATGTTTCTGATGACGAATTACCTGGACCTAAACCAGCTGAGCTACCGGCAGACACCGAGGTTAGATAATAGGACTCAGTGTAATGCCACAATCAGTTTCTTCATATAGTTTTAGATGTAATTTTTCAACTGTTAATGGTTAATCATCCATATATAAATTTTTATGAACTTACAATTCTCAATTTATATACAATAATAATTTTGCCTTTAGGTTGTGTCCGAGGATGAGCTTCCAGCATCTAAAAAGGAGCCCAAAGAGTCTCGCAAGAGGAAACCGGACGGTGAATGCGACGGGTACGATCCTGGCTCACCTACATCTGAAACTGAAGGCTCCAACAAGAAACAGGCCATTGCAAAGGTATGTGAATGCTGATGTGTGAATATGTCCATCATCAATTTCAGCCTATTGGCACCCACTGCTGGGTATAGATCTCATATTTTGTTTGAAACTATGCAGTCGGACCATTGGAAATGGCCTTTAGTTATATTTTTTTTATACAGGCTTAAGAAACCGAAGTGTTCTTGCATATTTCTGGGAAAGCAATGGTGGCAATGAGCTTGTAAAGTGCACTTGTCACGTCTATGTCGGCGAATCATGGCAACTCTTGCCGTTGACTACGGAAGGTTTTGTAGCTTATCTTCTCTGACAGGAGACACCAAAAAAGCCAACAATATATATTTTAGCCCTTTGCGTCTACTTAAGGGTTCTCTCTGCCTGAATTGTGTCCCATAGTTAAATGAGGCACATTTGGGATGTTTCATTGAGAAAGTAATAGTCGTAATGATAATAGGACCTTCGGCTTGCCTTAATTGGCCAGTCGGGGGATGTAGTCGTAAGAGCAATATGCTCCAAGGTGTTAAAGGGCATAACGGAAACGAGTTCTCGAGATCCAACAACAAGTCGAAACACCTTCAAAATGTCTAGGATCTGCAGTTAAAGATATACATTGTCAAGTTAGTCAGTCAGGAAATAATCTTTTTTAAATGTAATTATGATGATGGATTAAGGTAGTCATTAAGGGTTTAGACTCCTCAATTAGCATGTTCTAATGGTTTATGTTTTATGTTTGAAAGACAAGAATGATGTATTTAAATTGAAATATGTAATCATCATTATCATAATAACACCGGGTGAGCCATTATTCTTGCAGGCCGCATGAATCAAGTAGTGTACCTTCATTTTATAGTAGCAAATCCATTGTACCCCAAATTGTAATAAGAGGGCTTCCCTCTTTACAGAATGGTGAAAGCAAGCCAGTGCCATCTGAGAAGAGATCGTCAATTGATGAAAAACCCAAGAAGAAAGTATTGCCCGAGCTCGACAAGTACTGGAAAGTGGTCAATGACGACCCAGCAGACTTTACCGGCTGGACGTATCTGCTGCAGTATGTAGACCAAGAGGTATGAATAATTGTTATCGATGAAAAAAATATTAAGTATTAAATCAGTACATTCTAAGTGCTAAATGTGCCAATATGTAAGCAGCGTCAAAATCAGAACTACAATCGGAAGACCGAAACCGGAAAGACTTAGGAATGGGATAAGAGGGAAATGGATAATGTTATTAGCGAAGAGTTAAGAGTGATTTAAAGTGTGTATGGTATATAATATGGAGATTGAAAAGCTCCTTCAACAAATATATTGCACATTACCTTAAATAATTTGTGCAATTATTTTAATTTAAAAACCAAACAACTAATCCAATTTTGATGAAATTTCTATAGGACCAATCTGAATGTACTTTCAATAAAAAAAAATACAAATCGTTCTATAAATGATGGAGACCAGAAGTATCAAACATAAAAGAAATACAACCAAATACAAACCGCCTCCTTTAACTAAAGTATTTAAAAAATTAGCGTTGCAATAATTTGAAATGATGAAAACCATTGCTAATCTTATTGCTTTATGAAGCGATGAGAACTGAACCATCGTGTCGATTGGCATGGGCCAGCTGATCTACTTACAGCCCTATCCCTTGCATGGTAAAGTTCAATATATTCTTAATATCAGGTTGTGTATGTGTGTGTGTGTGTGTGTGTGTTTAGAGCGACGTGGAGGCGGCCCGCGAGGCGTACGACGCGTTCTTGTCGCACTACCCGTACTGCTACGGGTACTGGCGCAAGTACGCCGACTACGAGAAGCGTAAAGGAAGTAAAAAGAAGTGCCTCGAGGTGAGTGCCGCATGCGTAGTTAGATCGCTTTCATATTTATAAGAGTCTACTATTAATATTTTAGTACTCTGCTTGAAACTGAATTAAATTGTTCCAATTGTCATATATTGGATTGTCATGTTTTAGTCATAACTGGTATTTTGCAAATTGTTTGTTTTTCCCAACAGTGCAACGAGGGCCTCAATGTCCGTAAGGCAAAGTCACCAGATCGCACCGGAGAGTTATTTATAAGTCGCATCGATTCGGTTTTAGTGATACATTTATTGTGGTGTATATTTTATATTTTAAGACATATATTGATTATACTCTGTACACGCAAGATGTATTGTTATACTTGTTACATGTACTTATATAAATTTCGTAAGTCACATATTTATTGATATTGAGTGGTGGAACATAATTTAAGTTAACGGAATCCATGATAGCATGGAGAGGAAGAGCCGGCCTCGTATAAATCCGTAGTCTGGCGTTAGAATGGAAGACCGCTCCGGGACGAGATCGGCGACGTCGCGGCGATTGCGAACAGGTGTAATATGCCCAGACAAACATTATATTATACGATAGATTACGGCGAGGCGTTGCGTCGCGTTGCGTCGTACTTCCGTCGGGTCGCGTCGTGCGACACACCGACCCGACGTCTCGCCGCTTCTAATCAATATTATGGACTTACAATGCTATACATTATTCCCTTGCTTCATAGTGTTGTCGGGTGCGGCAACGCTCGCCGCCCGCGGACACCATCTCACCCTCCGTACGTTTCAGGTGTTGGAAAGAGGATTGAAAGCCATTCCACTGTCCGTGGATCTGTGGATTCACTATCTGAATCACGTTAAAGCTACCAGGACTGAAGACCACGCGTACATCAGATCGCAGTACGAGCGAGCCATAGGTGATATACTCAGACATTTGCTTTGAAATTGTATTAATGTTAAAAAAATTATATCTATAAAGTGTTGTGTGGTCGTTTTCAGAGGCTTGCGGACTTGAGTTTCGCTCGGACCGCCTGTGGGAGTCCTACATCAAGTGGGAAGCTGAGAACGGGTCCGCGCTGAACGTGACCAACATTTACGATCGCTTGCTCGCCACACCCACGCTCGGATACACTTCGCATTTCGACAAGTGCGTACTCTACTATACATATGACGGGGCTTCGCTTCGCTTTCACACTGTTTCATTATGATTTGCGATATAAATTGATTGAGAAATGAATAATTTACTTAATAAGACTGAAGTAAAACAATATTGCTTCCTTCTTACGATTACGAATTCTTACGAATTCTATGGAAATAAAGTTTCTGACTTTGACCTATTTATTTAGGCCTCACAGCTAAGTTGGTAGTAACTCTGCCTTCTGCGCTGTAGGCCGTGGGTTCGGTTCCCACCCAGGACAAACATTTGTGTGACGAATATAGATGTTTGTTCTGTGTGTATATTTATTTATTTATTTAAGATCACCAACAAAATTACATGTAAATACGAAGCCAATAATAAGTTTAAAGTTTTTGAAAACACATAATTTCACTTACAGGTAGTCATAGCATGCATTACAGATTTCAGTACAACAAACAAATAAAAAAAAAAAGTTAAATTAAATTGGGCACCAAAACTAGGTTTAAAAGTAATTAAATTAGAATTAAAAACAAAATTAAAATAAAATAAAATTAGTGATTAAACGAACTTACCTGTAAGTGAAGTTCTATCATAATTATGCTCGGCTTGTCCGAAGAGACTAGTGTTATGCGTATTTGTTATACTTGTAGTACCGCTTAGCGATCGCCATTCTTTTGCACTTATTTGAGGGTACCTGCAATCTCCGTGACAACATTTTGTCATTTTTTATGGGGTACTCGCAATTTTCTTTGTCACTGCCTGCCGTCTTGTTCGTCATTTAGTTTAGAGTCAGATTAATAATGTTTCACAACACGGGTGGGTTGTCGTTTGTAAGGAACTGTAAAATGGGTGGGTTGCTCTAGTCTCTTCGGACAAGCCGAGCATAATTATGATAGAACTTCACTTACAGGTAAGTTCGTTTAATCACTAATTATACTCGGCTTGATCCGAAGAGACTAGTGTTATGCGTATTTGTTATACTTGTAGACCTTTAGAGCCTAAAGGTCTCAGCACACATATGGGATCGGAAAGGGATCGTAACCGTAACGCCTTTCACCTCGCTGTCAACCAGGCGTCAACCTACCGTATGCACGTAATGAAAGCGTATCAGCAGCGCCTGTACGTCAACTCGGCTACGGCTAGGCGACACCGCGCTTACGCCTCGCCGCCCGCTGGCTGACCCCAGATCAGTTTGAATCCAAACGTTAAGTGTAGCGCACGGTTATGTCTTGGTTTACAATACGCGAGTTGGCTATCATAGCCATAGTACTTGATGAAGAGGAAAAAGAAAATAGCAAGAAAAAAAGAAAAAGATATTGGGTACACAATATGAATAAAGCAAGGAGTACTGAAGGGGAATTTCGGACTATAAAAAAACATTTGATGGATGATGAAGAGAAATTTTATATTTATTTTCATATGCCGAAATGTCTCTTTTATAACATATTGCAGTCTATAGATGAATGTATAAGGAAGAAGAATACAACATTCAGAGAAACAATATCGCCCGAAGAAAAACTAGCTGTAACGTTAAGGTGAGAAATGCATTTGTTTTTGGAATTTTTAATCTGGTCTACAAAAATATTTGTACTATAAAGTGTACAAAAGAAAACTCGGTTCCGGAACTCCGAGATAGATTAATTTTTACCCTCTGTCGATAAAATTATTTGTTTTAGAACGCAACCCTCATTAACGATCAGGTGTGTACGGTGAGTGTACGTGTTATGTCTGATGTGTGTGTGTGTATATTTTGTGTGTATGCGTAAGGTATGTTAGTAACTGCAACTTTTTTTTAGTTTAGGTAAAAAAAAATACTCATAAATCACATATTTTTTTATCATTCTAAAAGATATTATAAAATCAAAAAATTATGGCAATTAAACAAAAATAGCGCTACAACAAAAATACAATCATTGTATAAATTAAAGATTGTTTGAAGTATTAAGATCGTCAGCATTTGACGCGGCATTTTCTTCTAAGTTTGACATATTAAAATCATCAATGTTTGAAGCGCCAGATGTTGATTGTATCTCGTGGCTAATGTTATTTAGAGTGGTACTATAACCTCGAGGCATGTCATCTTCTCTTTGGGGAATGTAAGGGTTGCGATAACTGTAATAGCTTTGTTTCTCTGCGATTTCTTTTAACTCCATTTCCGAAACTGCGTTATATATTTTACTTTTTATAACCGCTTGGTTATATTCAGAAAATTTTCTAACCGTTGCCGCAATGCTCTTGAAAAATGTTTCTATCTCATCTTCTTTTTTGGTTTCGTTGTGATGTAATAAATATTTCATTAAAGTTTGTGACGCTGAATTGCTCTCAACTTTTTTTTTTGAAATTTTGGATGTAACTGAAGATGCAGAAGACTTAGGACGCGGTGAAAGTGCAGATGTTTCCGGTTGTAATTTTTCTGTAGACTGAATTATGTTTTCTGGAGACTGAATTATGTTTATTGAGTTCTGTGAATCATCATTATCCAAGAAATTGCTAATATCTGAATCGTCATCATAATCAACCGAAGAGATCGTATTTCTTTCTTTGTAATGAGGTACTAAAAAACTCATTTCATCTTCAAAGGTCCACTTTTTCGTCGTCGGGGCTGCCTGACCACTCTTAGTTTTACGCTTCTTCATAGCTCGTCGGTGAGACTCTCTAAGATTTAACCAAGTTTTCTTGCATTCAGATTCTGAAATAAAATAAATCATGGTTAGTCACACATGCGCATGTAGTTACATAATGTAGGTATGTGTGAAAGGGAGTACGTACACACACGCATTCACATAAACATATACACGTATTATATAAATATACATTTATTGTTGCAGGTACTTCATAACTGGATCTACATTTACTAATTTATCATCGAGCTTCCGTTTAGGAGAATCAACTATTCGTTTGATAGTAATAGATGTGTGCAATGCAATAATAAACAAATTAATGCCAATTCATATACCTCAACCAACTACAGCCGCATGGCAAGGAATCGAAGAAGGATTTAAAAATAAATGGAACTTTCCGAATTGCATAGGCGCCATTGACGGCAAACATGTAAATATAATTGCACCTCCCAATAGTGGATCGTTGTTTTTTAACTATAAAAAAACATTTTCTATTGTTTTGTTAGCTATAGTTGATCCTGAATACAGATTCATAGCGGTTGATATAGGAGCCTATGGAAAAAACAGCGATGGCGGAATCTATTCGTCATCTACATTTGGAAAGGCACTTGAAAGAAACACATTAAATATTCCATGTGACAAACCATTACCAGGTACTAATCATGCAATGCCACATGTATTTGTGGGAGACGAGGCATTTCCATTGAAGACATATTTATTAAGACCATATCCTCGCTCAAATACACGGAGACTATTAGATCCTGAACGGCAATATAATTACCGCTTATCACGAGCTAGAAGGGTTGTTGAAAACGCTTTTGGAATTTTATATCAAAAATTTGCGATTTACAACAAAAATATTAAATTGCATCCAAAGTTTGTAGATAAAGTGGTATTAACAACTTGCATTTTACACAACATGATGAGGACATATAACATTGAGATGAATTTACAGGAACCGAACAGAACAGAACAGGAAATTACAGTTGAATTCGGCGAAGACCGATTGTTAAGTCAATTACCAAATATTAGTGGTGCCCATATGGCTACTGCTTTTAATGTACGTGAAATGTTCAAAACATATTTTCAAACTTCTACCGGACGAGTACCATGGCAGAATTGTAGCTTTTAGATTTAAATATTAATGTTAATTCTTAATGGATGTTACAGTAAAATTTTACATTATAATAATCACATAAATTATATTACTCAACTGTTTTATTTCCCATACATACCTACCAGGGATGTTACGGAGCTTCTTTGTTCTTTGTTTTATTTTATAATTGAAAATTAATATGAAAAATATTTAATAATAAAACTAATAAAACTAAAAATAATAAAATTTAATGATAAAACGTTAGATCAAAAAATAAACAGGAGTAGGTACTTACCAGATTGCTTTAAAGTAATACTTATTTGTTTCCAAGCCTCGTCCTTTTTTATACTATTACTGTATTTAGCGTCACTTAAGTCATATAAATATGGATATTTTCTCACTTCTTCAATAAGTTTCTCCCTTTGCATCATTATTTTGTGTTCGAATCTAACTTAAAATTTTAAATAAAACATACGCGCAACACGAATGAAATACGCCTTGCGAATGGCAAGATGGCGGCGTCTTTCTCTTTGGCACGCAAGTCGCGGGAGGGGACGGGACGGAGAGACGTAAGCGCGGGGACGATGAGCCGTAGGCGCGGAGACGATGAGCCGTAAGAGCGGGAATTGCAAGTTCGGAGACTGTTCTGAGGGGAGGCGATCACGTTACGATTCCGATTAGTGTGCGTTGCAGTAGGGAGTTTAATACAAACCATTCTGAACGACTCGAGGCGATACGGTTACGATCCCTTTCCGTTCCCATTAGTGTGCTGAGACCTTAAGTGTGAAACATTATTCTAGAGTTATAAATAACGCTTAGTGAGGATAAAACCATGTCAAATAAAATAACTATTCATTAATATAAGAATTAATCATATATATATATATATATATATATATATATATATTAATATTTTATCAAAAGTTATTAATTATTGCATCTGCAAATGAATAATCGACATCTGATGTAATCAAAGGTCTGTTATAAAACTTAAAGAAAGTGTCAGAGGTGGCGCTCCAGCCAGCTGTTCTTCTTATAACGTCGAGGCTAACACCGAGAGAATGGGCGCGCGTGGCGGCGGCGTGCCGCGTGCTGTGCGCGCCAAACGCCGCCGGCACGCCGCTCTCGTGCAGTGTGCTTCTGATCCACCGACTCAACGTCTGGCTAGTAACCCCACCATGTGGACGTTTAATAGATATAAACAAATTTTTTACTTTCCCGCGTAGGGGTTCTGTTTTTAACAAGTAATACTGCAACGTTTTCGCAGGACATAATTCTGGTTTTAATTTTGGAAAAGGTTTGGACCCTATGAGCGGTAACTAACGCTAGCAAAGTCACCATCTTCTTTGATAAACTCTCAAATGAAATTTCTTCTAAGGGGTGAAATTTTTCAAGAAAATTTAAAACTATGGCAGGGTCCCATGTGGCTTCATATTTGGGCATAGGCGGACGTAAGTGATATATTCCTTTGAAAAACCGTTTGATGTTTTCATCAGAACCCACATGGTCTCCTACAACTAAAGCGAGAGCGGAACGGCAACTATTTAGAGTTCCATATTGAGCTCCTTCGTTGTACAAAGAGGTAAAAAATGCTATGATTTCCGATATAGAACTATCATAGAAATCAGTTTTGCTACGTAAACAGTAGGCATACCACTTTTTGATATAAACATCATATTGCTTAATTGATTTATGTGACAGAGATGCAAGCATAATGTCTAAAGCCGCTTGGGGAGTCTGCCGCCTAAGAAACGCTGACTTGATGATATTACGGCCACCAGGGTAATCCGTGAGTGCAGCTTGCGGGTGCTGGAAAGAGAGCACCGTAATAACATTTTAATTAGGCTTAACAATCTTAACATGTAGGGAGACGAGTTTTTTTTTTTTTTAAATTGGATACCAGGCATTTTTACGCAAATTCGTACCACCATAATACCTCTGGCATTATCATTCATTATTTTTGCAAAAAAGAACTAATTACAGCTCCCATTCTATATCCGGGAGTACTAGTTCTACACTAGCAAGAACTGAATGCCTTCCATTAGGTTCAGTCAGGAGACAGCGTCATGTATTGATGTGCGCTACTACAATATACTGCCAGGATCCCTAAATAATATATGTGCACAGAGCATTCTTGTTGAGCCGCTTGCCCGTAGTTGGCATCAAGAAAATCTAATAAATTTGATTGTTCAAATGAACTTCGTTTATAACAGTCACATTTAACGGTTGGACAAGCGGAGACCAGTAAATATACTACCTATTAAAGAAATAGATATTAAGTTTTATTATTATTTTGTATTACTCTTATAATTTGACAAACTTTACCAGCCAATCGGGAAACTATTATGTTTTAAATTCATACAATCTTCCTTCCCATGGAGGCCTGAGTATTTGTTATAGGAGAATTGATTTTACAAAAAAATATGCTTATTTAGATATAGTTTTGCCATTAAATAAACAAGGGTAACCAGTTTTAAAGCTGTAATGAAGTCCTCTGTTTTAAAATGTTTTATTCTATTAACGTATTGAGGCTCGTTAAATTCGGTAAAATCTCATTTTAGTACCTACTAAAAATGTACATAAATTGTCCACCACAGGGATAACATTCTAAAATGTTCCCCTATTGGGCCCTATTGAGCAGCTATTGATCATCAATAGCTGGCATAGTTTGCAATATTTCAGCATTTCATTAATTCCTTGAAGGAACATGGTTTGAAAATGGAATATGATTCATATGAATGCCCTCCATTATTCATAAAATAGTGGCAGCCTCCCAGCGCAACTTACCGGTGGCGGCACCGACAGTAGGGTGGCGGCGGCTGCTAGCGGCGCTGATGGCGGCCGCTGGCAGACGCGGGACGCCGACTGTGCGACTGCTGGAAGAATGTCGCGTGAGAATCCCTCGGCGTCGTCACCGAGGTATCCTTTGACTTCGTGAATCCTGTCGATTTCCGAGTTTGAGATGTATTTTTCCAGTTTTTTGAAGGCGCCCCAAATGTCTTGGTACTGGATGGCTTTTGAGGAGGAATCTTCAGTTCCTCAGCAGATTTATTTATGGCTTTTGCAGCTTTTAGCGTCTCTGCGAAGTTCTCTCCAAATAAAAAGCTATCTACCTTGGTATTCTGGAGAGATTCTTTCATCTCTTTCTTGACGGAGAATATGATAAAATTACGTCTTGTGATTGAATCACTGTGTTGGCAATCACACATTGTACGCCCAGCGTCGATGAGAAGACGTAACAGATCGGTATTTTTGTCTTTCGAAGACATTACTAACGTGATAGCCTGGGCGAGGCCTGAAATAGCGGAAGCCATTACGGCTTGCTTTGATTCTATCGCCTTATCACGCTTAATTACCAATTCAGAGAGCGCGACTTTAACCTCAGGGTTCAAGGATGGCGCTGCAATACCTTTACAGTTATTAGGTACTAAATATTTTTCCATGAGCTCCTTGCGATCCTCCTTCGACAATCCCGACGTTGCCACATGTTCAAAACGTACGGCTAAGTCTCGTTGGATGTCACTTCCGAATTTTTTACTAAAAGTGGGGTCCACTCCAAGAATTTCTAGAATTTCGGCGTCTAACTCAGATGTGAAGTCATCTTGGGTCTCGATAATTGCAGGGAAACCTGCATCATGAGTCTGTGCCACTTGGACAGCATTGGGTACTTCCTCGGTAGCCAGCGCATGCGCCGCAATGCGCACTTGCTCCGCCTCAGACTGAGGAGGCACTGTATATATCGAGCATGGTTCAGCAGAGGGAGGAACGCTTTCTGTAACAAGTTACAGTAAACTTTAATTCTCATTTTTTTTTTTTTTTTTTTTTTATAAAAGTGGCGGTATGAGATACTTTCATGAAAGGATAACCCCTAAAGCTACCCGTGACACAAATCTCTTTGGCTACATGAAATACTGCATGCTCAAACCTGCGAGGTGAGCAGAGATAGTGAAGAGATAGCCTCAGAAGCTACCCACAACACTGCATAATTGGCACGAGACAGCCTCTAAAGCTGCCCACAATACCACGAGGTGAGCAGAGATAGTGAAGAGATAGCCTCAGAAGCTACCCACAACACTGTATAACTGGCACGAGACAGCCCCAAAAGCTGCCCACAATACCACGAGGTGAGCAGAGATAGTGAAGAGATAGCCTCAGAAGCTACCCACAACACTATATATCTGGCACGAGACAGCCCCAAAAGCTGCCCACAATACCACTGCATGTGCACTTAAATCACGTCGGTAATTTTAGAAATTACTAACCAGTATGTTGTATCAAACGACCCGGTGATGATGTCCGTGATGACACCTGCGATGCAGACGATGAGCTAGATGATATCACTCGAACGCGTCGTCGCTTCGATGCTTCGCTGCGCTTCTTGTTACGATTAATTTCTTCTTCGATGATTTTCAGCTTTTTGTACAATTTTTCGTAATTTGAACGTTCATTCTTCCGTTTAGGCATTTTAGTTTCCTATTAACTTTGTTTTAAAACAAAAATTAAAATAAAATATTTCCTGCTATACGAGGGTGCAGAATGGCCGAGCACTAAAACGCGAATGACGAACAAGACGGCAGGCAGTGACAAAGAAAATTGCGAGTACCCCATAAAAAATGACAAAATGTTGTCACGGAGATTGCAGGTACCCTCAAATAAGTGCAAAAGAATGGCGATCGCTAAGCGGTACTACAAGTATAACAAATACGCATAACACTAGTCTCTTCGGATCAAGCCGAGTATAATAGGTAATAGAAGGCTTACATTCCTTCTGTATATGTATTATAAGTATGTATGTATTTAGAAAAATGTATATAATATGTATTCCGTAAGTTGTCTGGTTCCCATAGTACAAGCTATGCTTAGTTTGGGGCTAGATGGTGGTGTGTGAATTGTCCACCAATATTATTATTGACCGAGGTGCGTGTGTAATGTGTGGTGTGGTACAGTTTTCAGGAGCACGTGATGTCGGAGCCGTGCTCGGGCGTGGTGGAGCGCGCGGAGTTGGTGCGGCTGCGCGCGGAGGTGCGCGACGCGGCCGGCAGCGCGCCGCCGCTCGACCTGCCGCCCGGCGAGGACGAACCTCCCGACCATATCGTCAGTAACACACCAACACACCCACCAACCAACCCACTACACACTACACTAATATATAACCCATCCTCGTCAAAGATGACCCAAGTGCATCACTAATACTAGTTGTCGAGGAGCGTGGTGGCACAGTGGTACTGATCCCGAGATTCAATCCGGTCGTCGCTGCTTCAGATGATGATGTCAAGTGCACCAAAAGAGCCACTTTGAGGCGCACTTAGAATCCTTTCACCACGTCGTGAGGAAACGACTTTTTTTATGTAATACAGTTACGGAACGAGCCGATGCTACGGCCTACCTGGTGTTAAGTGGTAACCTCTGCCCATAAAGTTAGTTAAAGTTTAAGTTTAAAGCTTACTTTGGGGCTAAATGGCGCTATTCGAAACGTCCACCAATATTATTTTTATTGCTCCAAAACTATACCTTCAGCGACATCTGTTTAAATTTAAGTAGTCAACACTTTTTCTAAAGGTTCTTGTTTATTTTGATTGGTCAGGCTTCTGATGAGGAAGGGCAAGCGATAAAGGAACGCATCATCGCGGCTCGCAGGAAGGTGCACAAGACGACGGGCGAGCAAGTCGCCGCGAGGTGGACCTTTGAGGAGGGAGTAAGTGAACTCTCTTAGAAACAGCATAACTTACTAGTATTTGTACTGTAAGTGACTCTGTGTGTCAGTGATCTTTCACTGGCTGGAGCTTGTCAATGTCTTACAGTAAATCACTTCCGAAAAAGAAGTATGTAATCTGATTGACAGGCCTCACAGTTCAGTTGGTGCAACTCTGCCTTCTGCGCTGTAGGTCGTGGGTTCGATCCCCACCCAGAATAAGCATTTGTGTGATATTTGTAACATTAATGTTTGTTCTGTGTCCGGGTGTTAATATGTATATGTAAGTATTTACAAAAAAAAGTACATATGTATTTTATCAGTTGTCTGGTTCCCATAGTACAAGCTATACTTAGTTTGGGGCTAGATGGCGCGGTGTTAATTGTCCACTAATATTATATTATATTTACGAGTGGGCTCTGTTATTGAACATTATGCTTATTGCATATGTAGTCATAATGGAGACTGGACTTGGAGAATTCAGCAAACAAATCATAAATGATTTATCAATTCTAAAACAGATCAAAAGGCCGTACTTCCACGTGAAACCATTGGAGCGGTGTCAGCTCAAGAACTGGAAGGCGTACTTGGAGTGGGAGAAGCAGCACGGCTCGCTGAAGCGCGCGCTCATACTACACGAGCGGTGTCTCATCGCCTGCGCGCTCTACGAAGAGTTCTGGATTAGGGTGAGCTTATAACCACTTGAACTTAACTCTTCGTATCAAATCAGTATCAGTGTAGGAACTGAAGGCATACCTGGAATACGAAAAGCAGTATCTCGTTGTCAATGCGCTCTGCGCTCTATGAATAGTTGTTAATTAGGATAATGGTCATAATAAATCAAATGCCACTTTAAAGTCTTCATTAGTGGAAAATCTGAATAGGCATATGCGCAAATTGTCTTGTGTGCACATTGGTACGTTTTCAAAGCGGTGTAGGAAAATATCATGAGAAAACAAGCAAGTCTAAATGTGATATCTAACAATCCAGTTTGAGCTTCAATAACTCATTGTAGCCGGTCGATAGCAGATTGAACCCACGGCTTTAAGAAAATTGAGAAGATAAAACTAACGAGAAATCAGCAATGGGTGACATATTAAATTAGAATGATAGATTTGCACCTTTCCAGCTTATAAAATTCCTGGAAGAGCGTTCGGAAACTAACCCGGAGTTGATCGCCACGGAACGCGAGGTACTGGAACGGGCTTGCACCGTACATCATCTCGACAAGCCCGAGCTGCACCTGCACTGGGCGCACTTCGAAGAGGCTCAGGGCAACCCTACTAAGGCGGCCGAGATCCTCGATCGCATCGAGAAGACTTGCCCTAATCTGGTCCAAATTCAGTACAGGTGAGTTACGTCGGAGAAAGTATTATTTCTATTTTGAAGGGGAAGTGGAACTTGTTACGCGGCGATTCTATAGCAGATAAGTGAAAGAGTAAGATTAAAATTATAAGGACGCGTCACGTTTAGGCACGTTTCGGTACATGAGAGAGAAGAAACATAATTATGACGTAAAGTGACGTATACACTCTGCAATAAGATAGTGTCGCGCATGCGCGCTTAAGTTTTTAAGAAGTTTAAATATCAGGTGTGTAGTGTTTAAAGTGCGCGTTTTTTTTTTATATATCGCTGCTGTTATGTGTTGATTCATCCATTTTAATGTTTTCAAATGTCTCAGCTAAGTATTGATGTTGTAATGGGCAGTAGTACCACTTTATAAATTATTGTATTTTAAATTCACTAACTAAACACTTGTTTAAAAAATTAACAATTGAATTTTTTATTTTGTTTTTAACATACAATTGTCATTTACTGCACAGGCGTGTGAACTTAGAGCGTCGTCGCGGCGACTTGGACAAATGCTCGCAACTGTACGAGTCGTACATAGCGGCCGCCAAGAACAAGGCGGTCGCCTCGGCGCTCTCCGTTAAATACGCGCGGTTCCTATTCCACGTGCGCCATCAGCCAGAAGCCGCGAGAATGGCGCTCGACGACGCCATAACGAAAGACCCGCTCAATCAGAGACTTCATATGCAACGGCTTGATCTTGCGCTACACACGCCCGGTATCGCGTATGAGCAGTTGGATGGTGAGTATTGATTGCATTTGCTCACTCACTTTCTGGGCAATTTTTTATTTTAATAATAATGGATCCGTAGCTAATGCGGGAACCGGTGTTCGTAAGGAGCCGGCCTAAGTATTTGCCACCAAGTAGACTTGTTGACCCAACACGCATTAAGCGGCAGAGATCGAAAGAATAACTTTGAAACAAATACTATATGGACTTGAGGATCACATCAAGAATTGCATACGTTCATCTAACTTTTTGTAATGAAAAATAATTTATAATCTTTGTAATTTAATACAATTGTCTATCGTAGTTTATATTGTCTGAAATATCAATGCTCAGTGGCGGATTTACCAGCAGGCTAAGTAGGCTTGAGCCTAAGGCGGCAAATTTTAGAACCGTTGTTTTTTAGCCAGAAATCTTTTCGATTTCTGTATGACGGTTTTCTGATGTGATTTCTTTAGAAGTCCACAAGACATCTTTCCGTTTAACGAATGTAAATTATTGCGTGAGTGGCATAGCATACCCCGCCTTATTAGTCATCATTGAGCTTTGATTATTAATTACTCAGAAATATACCCAAAAACTATTTCCTGATTTCCATTTGAAGCGAATTGTTGTATTTAAAAGTTAATTTAGGAACTGACAATTTACAATTTTAGAGGTAACGGCGACAAAATTTCATATAGCCTATACTTGGGAAATGTGTAAATCCGCCACTGTCAATGCTGAGTCCTCCTGTTCGAACCCTATCAGACACTTCTGCACTGAAAACTCAGACGAACACTTCTCATTTCCCACGTGCTTTTACAGCAGTTTGAAGGCCTCAGAGTAAATATTTGTGTTGTGTGTGTCGTTCAGAACTGGTGCAATCGTACGAGAAGCAGGAGGGCGCCGAGGCGGAGGTGTGCGCGAGCATGGCGTGGCGGCGGCGCGAGCTCGCCGAGGAGCTGGGCAGCGCCGCGCACGCGCGCGCCGCGCACACGCACGCGCGCGCACTCGCCAAGCATCTGCGCAAGCGCGCGCGCAAGGACAAGCACGACCCACCGCCGCCGCCGTGAGTACTCTACAGTCTATACTACAACACCGCACACATTTGATACTCATAGGATCTGCACTTCCTTACACGTATCAGATATTTCGTGATGAGTCGGTGAGTGATCACTCTTTTCAACTAGCCACGGAATAGTCCAAAATACACTGTCTTCGATGATGAGTGTACAACTAGGAATGAGCGTGTTTAGCTATTCTTCTAGCCTTGTGGAGTGTGTGGTGCAGGCTTTTTAGGTGAAGCAGTTTTAAGTCACTTAACACGTTTACTATCAATGTACATTATAAATTTGCGAATAAATTGGCAAATTTAAGACATATATGTCTTAGCTCGGCCTTAGCGCAGCGTTGAAACTGGGAGGAAGAAATGGATTACAACTGAAGTACGCAGTGACACTCTTGTGTGTAGGCGGCAATTGCAGAACTTTACGCAACTGCCACGCATACTGTTTAAATATGTACCACCACAACTTTCACTTATATTGATATACTTGTAGAGTACGTTTTGGATGAACCAGTTACACCAGTGCGCCTTCTCGTCATCACGCGGTTACTAAACATTGCACGATTACAGATCCACCGCCGAAGTGAAGAAGAAGGAAGGAACGACGGCATCGAACGCCAACGCGTCTACGGCGTCCAGCAACTACTACCAGCCGCAGACGGGCGGCACCCAGGGCTACGAGCAGCAATACGCGCAGCCGTATCAGCCGCCGTGGGGCTACCAGCAGCCGCCCACCGCCTACCAGCACCACCCGCACGCGCCCTGGCCGCAGTACCCCAACTACTACTAGCGGTCACCCCCCGACACAACACAGTGACTGTGGACACTAGTAGCCTGTATGTATGTAGTGCGACACGCTATAATTAACTCGGATGTGAGCGCTGATGCCGCCCTATTTCTACGTTCGTCCGCTTTGGACCACATTCATTATAATACTTGTCCCAGTGTTCATGTAGTGTTATGCAGTTTGACAAATGTAATTTAGCGGCCCTGAAGTTAGCTAAAACTTAACAATAACGTGTCTGAGACAAGAGATAAAAAACATTCTGCAGCTAACTTTACTATATCTGAAACAAGATAACATTCAAGACTACCAAGTTATGCTAGTGGGACTTTATTTTTAATTAATTAGCATGATGTAAGAGTTATATTGTATTTGATTAATGTAGCATGTGCTACACATATTTCATGACTTGAATTAATTAAGTCTGTGTGATCGATGTTGAATGACCTGTAACTGTTGAAAATGTTTTGGAGTAGATCTGTGAAATATTAATCGAAACATTAGTAATTTGACTATTACAAAGTGTCTTTTCTAGGCAAGAATATTATAAATAATATATGCGAATACTATGGATGCTTATTCAAATACTTTGTGTTATTGGTTAAAAATGTTTATCATGTAAATCATTAATGCAGTCACAATTTTACTGAAACTAAATATAGTCTTCAATCTACTAAAATGGTATTATTTATGTATATCTATCACCATTCTTCAGTAAAAGACCTAGGGCACCAGGCACCAGACGCACATACAGATCGTCGATTTATTGTCTAGTCATTAATCCCGAAATTAATTATTAGCAACGCTGGTGCCGATAAAGTCTAATTCTATCATTTGTTTTCTGAATAAAACATAATTTGACGCTTGATCCATTTCTTTCAGTGAAATGCTAAAAATTCTACCATAACGGACATGATATAAAGCTTAATACATTCCATTACTTTGTCTGTGTAAAAGTCAAAGGCAAAGATTGCTTCCATAAAATTCATAAAACAATGGTTTGGAAAAGTCAAATAATATTCAAAACATAAAGGTCTCGCTTATTTAACGCTAAGTTTGACGCCTTTTCAAACCCTATCCGCACCACCATGGAGAAAATACGCAAAAGAAACCCCTAAAGGGGGGAATTCTTGTTTTTCGAGCGCGATCCTTGTTATAATCTGAGTACTTAAATCTGTTACATTTATGACTACATAAATCTGTTACATTTATGACTACATAAATACTGGAATAAGATATGACAAGATGTTTTGTGTCGTTGAGCACAGAAACATCAGACCATGGGGATTTATCATTCAAATAATCATTCAGTGTATGTAATAAGCTTTATTTACTAGTGGTGTGCGAAGATCTTAACACAAAACAGATAAGATAAGAAGACGTTTTGGAGACAAATCTACTCTGTTTCTTCAATGATCTTTATCCCTGTAGTAAGCATTGCCCGACGAAACAATTGTTCATAGCTATCGTGAGACAAATGGCGAATTTTATAGACCTCCAATTTTGAGACAGAATAGCCAGATAACTTTATTCTTGAAATAAATAATACTTGACATGAAAACTAAAAACTAAGCCTGCTATTTGTCAGATCCTTAATCCAAAATAAATGTACACGATGTAAAATAAAAGGTTCTAAATGACGAAAACAATATAAATTTATTTATTTCCCAAAAGCGGACTTATATAAATAAAGTTGCATTTCTACATAGCAACATACCTACTGAATCTAAGACAAACAATATGATCCAATGTATAATAATAGATATATGATTTTAAAAATGTGCACTATTTACAAGTGTAGATTGTGTAAAATCGTTCATTCTAAAACGAATAAACGCCATAGCATTCCTCGTACAGCCTCATGGGCCCGATTAAGTCATCTGTCAGGCGCAAGCTGCTTTAGCCGCTTTCACAGCTGAAAACGAAGAGGCATTGGTGATCAGGAAGGTAGTCAAAGTATAGCAGGCCTACGAGAATAGGGTCTAGGCCTAGTTTTTTTGGTGATGGAACGAGCTGAAGGCTCCTGATGTTAAGTGTTAACCTCCGCCCATAGACGCAATTCTAGTTCTCTCCAACATAGCACAAGATGACTCAAGTGTTATTGTGTTGCTTCCATCACCCCGAGACGGCGATGTTACGTCTGCAATTTCACCGGCACCCATTTCCTTCCACCGGTACACAGCAACACTAGTGCATCGCTGCTTAGTGGCAGATTACCAGGTGTGGTGGCACTATCCAGGGGAACTTAGCACAAGTTCTACTGCTGCTTTGCAGTGAGTGAATTTACTTTTCTATTTTGCAAATAGGCTGAAATTGAATTAAGTCGACAAATATGGTACGATGGATCATTGTGGTGGAAATGGTCAAATACCTACCCTCTCTTTCTTTCCTGCGTAGCTTCTTGCGTCGGCGATCGATCGCTGCCAATTCGGTCTTCACCGAATGATACGTTTTCCGCAGGTCGGCGAGACGCGTCGTCAGGACGTTGATACGGGTCTGACAGTCCCATGTGGGGTCTGTGATAGAACAAGAGAGTTAGTCAACGATGTCTGAGGGGCTTTCGTGTAGTTTTTTCTGATATACGAGTATTTTAATAATAATAATAATAAGTATTGGTGGACATTTCACACAGCGCTACCTCGCCCCAAAGTAAGCTAAGCATAGCTTGTATTATTTGGGCCAGGAACAACCTGATGGCCCACCTGGTGTTAAGTGGTAACCTTTGTCCTAACAAGCGATCCGGCTTGTGTCCTCCCTTTACGTAAAAGACCCAATCCGCATCGAATGCGCCCGTAACTCCGAGACCTGAAGGTGGAATGTCTCATGCACCTGTAATTTCACTGGCAACACACAAAAACACCTTTTAAACCTGAAGACAATAACTAGAATGAATACTTCTCGAAAAAAAATGATGTTGATGAAAACTTGAAATAGCATGAGTTCTACTGATACAAAAAATCTCACGGCGACTGATTGTTTGAGGGTGTTACAATAATAAACTCACCCAGTTCCACATAGAAGTTGTATTTGATAGTGGTTGTTGTGTTGTTGTGCGGTCCGTGCTCATCTGTGTCACGGCGGGCGCGCCTGCGGCCGCGGCCCGCGCCCCCCGCACCGCCCACACCCGCCGCCGAAGACTCCGAAGCTTTGCGAGACCTACTGCCTGTTTCGATCACAAAACACATTAGGAAATTTATTTTATTTTAATTAAAACCTGTTAAGCGGTATGTAAGATTGCCTGGAATTCCTCTAATATCATAAATTTGGAAGATTTCTATTTGGATAACTGTTCAATTGTTGAAACCTACAACTAAGCGGCTGAAATTTATAAGTAGATATGATTTGAGGTGGACTTCGAATAGGCTTTTTATCCCGGGGTGCCCAGAAATACTCGCAAGGTACCGGTACCTTGCGAGTATTTCTGGGCACCCCTGCGCTATTATGCTTGTTGGTATTCCAGTTTATTAGCTATGTAAACTAAAAAATTTAGCTTTATTTACAACAACTGAAAATATATACCATGAAAATAGGCACATCTAAGTGTTTTTGCTATCCATGTCACCTATGGCAGAACCACGCCTGCCCGGTTCTGCTAGTAACATATTGCTTCCATACTTATTATGGTAGTTCAGATAATTACTATATAGGTATATAGACAACAGTGGCAGTACTTACAATGAGATGATTTGTCGACATCCATAGCGGCCGCATCGTTCGGCGGACGGCTATTCTCGTCTTCGTCATCTTTGCGCTCAGAGGGACTGTCACGCTCCGACATCCGCCGTTCTCTGAAACGCATCATATAGATACACTAGCTGTTTTCCGCGACTTCGTCCGCGTGGAATTCGGTTTTATCACGCACCCCTATTTTATCCCTCGGAAAAGTAACCTAAGTTACTCCTTGTTACATCAGCTATCTGCCAGTGAAGTTCCCGTCAAAATTGGTCCAGCCATTTCAGAGATTAGCCGGAACAAACAGACAGACAAAACTTGTAAAAAATGTTGTTTTGGTATATGTACCGTGTATACATCCATATGCACTTAGTAAAAAGCGGTTATTTTAATATTACAAACAGAACTCGCAATTTTATTTATACACACAGACACAGACCGAAAATCTATATTCGTCACACAAATATTTGTGCTGGGTGGGAATCGAACTCAATACTTACTCCCTACAATATCTTATCGCCATTTACAGCTAAGTTTAGAGTAGTCGAGATGGAACAGTCAGTGTGGTAGCCCGCACGGCACCTGCATATGCCGTCGATATGATCACAAGCGTCCCCGGTGTACCTGTGCGGCGACATGTCGAGACTGCTGTCGGGCGTGGTGGGCGGCGTGTTGTCGACGAGCAGACGGCCGCGGCCCCACCCCGCCGCCCGCTCCCGTCTCTCGGCGCGCTCCCGCTCCGGCTCCGGCGGCGGATCGGGCGGCCCACCCTCCAGCGCCTCCGCCGCCGCAACCGCGCCGTTGTTCGGACGCGACGGCCCGTCGCCGCGGCGGTCATCTATGAAAACAAATACATATACAGTGGACCCCCGGCAATCCGGCGCCTGTCTAAACCTGCACCCCCTGTAATCCGACATGGTCTATTACATTTATTATTGAATATTTTTTGTAAGTTCTTATAGGATTATGGGGTTCCAGGCGGCAACACAAACGAACATAGATTCTTCACTGAATTACTATTTTATTCTTTTTATAAACTCTACTGGGAAGGTATTACTTATCACTTCAAAAGCGAACAGCAGAATAGGGAGATATCAGATACCATTAGTATTTAGGATTTCATTACATAAGTTATGATAATTCGTAATTTGATTTGTAAGAATTTCGACACTTTATTTTAAACTCCTATGCAGGGGAACCTTAAAATATACTGCACGTCACTAGGTCGGGATAGTTTCCTGGTAAAGCAACAGCAATATGTTGCTGTCCTGTTATTAGCTCAAAGTCTTTTAAGTGCTAGGATGTAACCAATGCAAGTGCTCGTAGATTACCTTTAGCCAAGTGGTGCGGAGGCGCGGACGCAAACGGCATATGAGGCCGTTGCCTCGGCGGTGCCGGTTCCGAGTCCGGCGCCGGCGATCCCGGGATAGTCTCTTCGCACAACAACAGTGATATATTGCTGTCCTCTTCTTGCGGTGCCGGCGCGGAAGTGGCGGCTGAAGTGCTAGCGGTGGCGCGACCACTGCCGGCTACAACTACGCTTGCGCCTGTAACGCCTTTAGTTAATAAACGATGTTGGAAATATAAGATACTAAAAATGGGTAAATTAATCGCCCGATCGATGCCTAGTTAACTACTAGTTATTAGGTCTTTGAAAGTTTGATTAATTGTAAATTGCGAGGGAAGTAAAAGGGAGTAACCTCAGTCGAGTGAGCACAGATACGTAGTTCACTATGCCTTCATAACGAGCTCCCAGGCTGAATCGGTTTGTAAACAATCGGTTTTGTAATCAGCATAAAGTTTGTTCTCGGGTTTAGGATGCTGTATGTGAGCTGTATGCTATCGGCGATAAAAACAATCCTGTAATGTTAAATCAGATTCTAAGAATCACTCACGCATACATACACTGTATGCTGCGAATTGTATTGCGGCAGCGGTTGGGAAATCAATTTTATTATGCTTTTATTTTAGCACATTGCTATTAGACATGCATGTTATCTACGGCCTCCTTTCCCGCAGACAATTTAGTTTGCTCCATATCTATACCACTGGACCAAGAATAACTTTATCCTGTATCACTCTCCAGTCAGTAAACAAACTGTGCTGCATGATAAAAGGACAAATTCACACTACTTACTGTGTTTCCTCTCGTTCTTGCAAGCGTCCTCCAGCATGAGCAGCGTTTCCCCAGCGCTCCACTCGCCGGCCGACTTGCCCGCGTGCAGCGCCCGCAACCCCGCGCTGCCCGTCACCGTCGGCGCCGCGCGGGACGCCTCAGAACTAGCGCCGCTGCCCCACTCTTCCATAGACAACTTGTCGATGATTAGCCTGAAACACCAATAGCAATAACAAATCCAATTAGAGAGTTTCTGCGACCATATATTCAGACCATAATAAAAACAACAGCGTATTAATTATAGTAGCAGTACAAAAATATGTTATAATTCGGTCAAATGCGAGGATGACGATGAAGAAGATAGAAGAAAAACATTGGAGAACTAAATCTTACCTTCTATCGGAATCATCGGAGTCGCTGGACTCGCTTCTCTCCTCAGACATGAATGGAATGCTAGGCAGAGGAATGTTTGCCACCGACGCCGCAGACTGGTTGATCTGACTAGACAGCTTCTGTATTGTGTCACTCAGCACTTTATTATTCTTCCCTGCGACGACAACTAAGTCTGCAACGCTCTTCCTCCTCTCTAGAATATCCAAAGGACTTGGCAACCTCGGAGCCAAAATTTCCTCTTTCTTCTTTATATCCAGAATATCTCGCTTACTATCAAAAGTGTTGCACGGCTCCCCGAATATGGAATCTTCTTTTCTAACCGGCTCTGTGGCTTTCACCACAGGTTTGATCGGCTCCAGTTTTGTGATGCACGTCCTGGGTTCGGGTGCTATGGGCGACAATTTGCTGTCGGGTTGAGCTGGTTTCAAGGTATCTGTTTTAGGAGTTGTGGGACGATTCTCTACTGAGGGTGGTGACATGGACAGTCTCTTTGCACTGCTGATAGCCTTCAGAAGCTTCTCGGCTATTTTGGGTCCTTCAGACTGTAACAGGAAGGCAGGTGGTTCTGGCAGCACGTCTATTCGTGCCGGGCTGTCAGGCTCAGATTTGTCTTCTTCGGTTTCCACAAGAGGACTAGAAGGAAGCTCTATACTGCTCTTGAAAGGATCTAGGTCCATTTTTCTTGGAGTGACCATGATAGGACTTTCCAACGGCTCTGATGAAGGAAGTGGTATAGACATCAGTTTTATTTGATCTTCGTCCTTAATTTCCTCGGCAGTTTTCTCTACTACTTCTGATACAATGGTGACTAATAGAGGTGACGCAACGCTAGTTGTAGAGGGCTCTAGTTTTTTTGACACGTCTGTTTTCTTAGGAAAGTCTACTTTCTTAGGAAGTTCAATTTTTTTTGGCAATTCTGCTTTTTTAACTGGTTCAGTCTTTTTAGATATTTCTATTTTCTTTGGAGTTTCAATTTTCTTGGGAGGTTCTATTTTCTTTAATTCCACTTTTTTCGGAAGGTCAATCTTTTTCAGAATGTCGATTTTCTTAGTCAGATCCGATTTCTTAGGAAGCTCTGCTTTCTTAGAGACTTCAAGTTTCTTAGGAGTTTCTGCTTTTTTTGGTGTTTCTGTTTTTTTAGGGACTTCAGTCTTCTTAGGTATATCAACTTTCTTAGGCAGTTCAACTTTTTTGGGGGATTCAGATTTTTTTGGTAGTTCCACTTTCTTAGATATTTCAATCTTTTTAGTATGTTCAATCTTTTTAGGTGGATCATTTTTTTTCGGAACTTCGATTTTCATAGGAACATCAATATTTTGCAGTGGTGGTGGTGTATTTGGCGGTTTTGGGATACTGAGTAAATCTATAGTCATTGGGGTGGGTGACTCGTTACATATTGTTTCGTGTTTGATTTCACTATCATCTTCATCCACTGCTTTTGGTTCATCTTGAACAGAAGATGATGAGGATTTTGATTCTTCTGTACTTCCTGTGGCCGGTGAAACTGACTTTAGACCTTCTTCGGCATCATCCTCTTCCTTCATAGCGACATCCTCAGACTCGTCAGATGATTGTTCATCATCAGCTGGACTGTCCGGCGAATCATCTATCAACTGCCGTAGTTTGGAAACTTTGCTCTTCTTGGAATAAGTTTCCTGATTTTTCGCCGGGGTGAAGCCTTCGAAAGTCGGGCCGGAACTACCGTCCCCTTGGAACGAATCATCGTCAAGCGAGAATAAGTCATCTTTAGAATCCTCTCCGGGGCTTTGTCTTCCGGCAGTGGAGGCACTGAAATCCCTGTATGGAGATAGCGACGGAGATCGTAGACTAGATGTCCGCGGTTTCATCGGGTCTTCGCTTATCTCCTCGCTCAAAGACTTCGAGATTGCAGACGTGTATTTGCTGGGAGATATGTCGTCAAAGATACGATGTGTACGTTTCTTCTTCTCATCATGCAGTTCCAATTCAAACGGTTCGGGCTCTTTGAACTCATAAACGTCTTCATCTTTCGGTTTTTCTGTTTGTGGGGGTTCAGATGGAGGAATAGGTATCTGAGCCGGAGATATTATAATGTCTTTACCTTCCTCTTGTTTGATTTCTTCCGGTTCCTGTTTGACGGTATTGAATCCTTTCAGTTCAGATCTGATTTCGTTCAGATCGTAGTCACGTCCTTGGTGTGAGGGCGGGTTGGTGCGTGGTTTCTTCGCCGGCGAGACATTAGTCGGTGTGGAGACTGTTCGCACCGGCCTCTTTCGAGGTTTGCTACTGCTGCTGCTATCGCTTGACTTTGCGTCCTTTGATCTTGGGGCTGCAAAAAATTGTTTTTTTAGTGATAGAAGGGATAATAAACATTGCTGAATGATGCAATAAGATAAGAATTTACTTACTGGAATCAGATTTGTCATCCAGTTTGTTGGGAGGTCTCTTCGTATCATCGTCACTGTCTGAGGTATCAGAATCGGAGATAGCGGAAGATTCTGGAAAATAAATTATCGACTTGTCATGAATGGATTTAGTCCTGATCAGACTGTGAATTAAAAAGTAATAAATAATAGAGTATGTTTTACCTTCGGTCCTCTTGGCTCTCACGCGTCTGCTCATGCTTGATCCCTGTCAAATAATACAGTTATTTAAGGTATAATCATTAATAACTTTCATTTAACGAATTCATGCAGAGACATGTTTACAATTTAGGTGCATTGAAATAAACACGTTGCATACGCTACATTTTTTTCAATCTACTATCTTATTCGGATACAAAAATAACAATTGAAACAATAAAACCCACTATTTTTTATTCAAACAAGAGCTCATAGATGTTTTTTATAAAGTACTAGTAGTACTACACCTTTTTATTTCTGGCCTCGTTTTGCGAGACGTTGACCGCGATCCGCTGAGGCTTGATCCACTCATCGTATCTCGTATTCCAACCAGTGTAGTGAACGCGAAGCATGCCTTCCGCTGAAATCTCTATCACCTTCGCCTCATAAGTCACCTACAAAATACCTAGCATTTAGATAGTTTGTGAGGCGGTAGGGTATTTGACACCGAGACATTCTGAATGCATTACAAACATACATTTTAATTTAGGTAAAATAAAAATGGTATTAAGTACTTTAATGATTGATGATAGAACATTTAATAATACAGTGCATCAAATATCGACATGATTTTATAACTTTATTATTTATACAATATGCCGATAATTCGAAGGTTTTGTCGAATGAAGGTGCCACTAACATTCATTTTTAACATAAAATATTGACACTCTGAACTCAAGGCAGTTTTCGTAAATTAGTCAAATACCCTGTGTTGTCAATCCTCAAAATAAAGTTTATTATTTTAACCTGTGATGTCCTACTGGAAGGCAATGGATGCGCGAGCCTCCTTCCAGGTTTTTCGATTTTTCGTAAAACCTTGAAAAAATATTCATAATACTTTAACTAAAAATTGTTTAAACTTTAAATCGCAAGGCAAATAAAAAACATATAAAAACCCCAACTGTCATAAACAAATAGTATTGACCGCAGACTACCCTGTAATTTTCGTATCAGAAATTATGAAACGAGGTACCCCACTATTCAATATCACTGGACAATCATTTACTTACTGATCATACAAATAATTGCCACCCACTCTAATACGGTAATCGAATTCGATTTCCGAATCTTAAGTATCGTGTCTTTTGCGTTTAAGTATATTGCTTCAACTGTTACGATACCAAATAATCTGAAGATGATCGGTCAACAAATTTATATTTATTATTAAGAAAAAAAGAAGAAAAAAAAATTACCATTAATTCCACAATGGATGCTTTAAGTTATAGATACAGTTAAAATAATCATAACAGGTAGAAAAGAAAATACCTTAGACTCTGATTGCGTAGGTCCGTAATACACCTTTAGTTTGTCACCAACTTGCGCTTTGACACTGGACACTGTCCGTGCAATGGTTGGCTCGTTTACTGAAGGCCTGTCAAAATACATGAGATATGGAGGTTAATTTAAAACAATGTAATTTCACGCTTGCAGTAGTCAAATTAGGCGTATATTCTCCCAAATATGGGTCGGGGTTCACCTAAACAGCATGCAGTAATATAACGACACTATGTCTGTCTGTTTGTTCCGGCTAATGTCCGAAACGGCTGGATTAATTTTAACGGGACTTTCACTGGCAGATAGCTGATGTAACAAGGAGTAACTTAGGCTACTTTTACGAGGGGTAAAATAGGGGTGCGTGATAAAACCGAATTCCGTGCGGACGAAGTCGCGGGTAATAGCTCGTGTATAATAATATATAAACTTACTCTGTGGTCTTCCTCTTTCGCGGACGCTTGCTACTATTGGAAGCGATGGTGTTACCGCTGCTGGCGGAGTTAGCGCTCTGACTGCGCCGACTCTGCATCTTTTTCGTCAGCAGTCCGCATCTAAGGAATCAACAGTCGCATTTCGAAGTTAGATATTTTAACTGAAAAGGAAACCTTAGAAAACTATTCTAAAATATAATAAATATTTGACAGTGTTTACTTGAATGAGGTATGCTTAGTGTTTTACCTTATCTAATCCGGAACGTAACAAATGAGAATGAAGGATGGTAACAAAAGGTGTAAAAAGGTAAAGGTGTGAAAAATCTGTGTGGAAAAGCAGCTGGAAGAAGTAAATATACTAGAATGAATATTTAATTAATACTGTATTACCTGGAAGCTCTACCCGAGCTGTCACTATCTGTGGAGACGTGGGGTCGCCTCGAGGCGCGAGACACACTAGGACCAGCAGATTCACCTGAAAATAAATAGCTTTAAAATATGATGACTGACATCACAGTTCTGTTCAGTCTGGTGTTTGTAACAGCGCCTTCTGTGCTAGGTTGTGGGTTCGGTTCCCTCCGAAGTCAAATATTGGGGTGATAGACATTAATGTATGTTCAGCGTCTGGGTGTTATATTGTATTAATTTAGTATTGTATCTAAATTTTTATGTATTTTTTACAATAAGTATGCTATTTTCGACAGGCCTCACAGCTCAGTTGGTAGTAATCCTGCCATCAATCCTATAAGTCGTGGGTTCGATTCCCACTAAGGACAAATATTTGTATGACAAATATAGATGTTTGTTCTCTGTCTGGGTGTCAATATGTAATACATGTATGTATGCAAAAAAAAGTGTAAAAGTATTACTATATCAGTTGTCTGATTCCCATAACCCAAGCTATGCTTAGCTTACATTGGGGCTAGATGGCGCTGTGTGAAATTTCCACCAATATTTATTATTATTTTATATACATGATTTGCCTAGTTTGCAACTAGATTTCTCTGTGAGAAATATCCACCTAATATTAATTTGTCCGACCATCGCTACTTGCAGGACACCTGTCCTACTGTGATGTGTGATAAAACAGAATTAGCACAAGGCTTTACATGTAAGCAGCGTAAAAATTCTAACATTTGGCAGACAGCGGTCTCCTTTTAGGCGTCCGTTCGCTTTTGACGGGCGTCACGGTGCGCGCTTTGGACGTGGAGCGCGGCCGCGGCTTGCTCACAGCCACTTTTTCTTCGCTCGTAGTAGTTGACGTGCTCTTTTCTCGTTCCTTGTGGCTATCTTTCTCTTTCTCCCTTTCCTTTTCTTTTTCTTTTTCCTTTTCCTTGTCGCGTTCTTTCTCTTTCTCCTTTTCTTTCTCTTTTTCTTTTTCCTTCTCCTTTTCTGCTTCTTTTTCCTTTTCCTTGTCTATAAACCTGTTCAGGATAAAAAATTGTTGAAGTAAAATAAATGTTTGTGGGGTCGATATAGGAATGCCCAGGTACTTATAATTATGGATAGGTGGTCTTTTATTCAGTTTAATAATGGTATATCATTTCGAGTATTGTGTGTGATTAATTAAGATATGTACTTCTTTTTAGACCTACATAATATTCTGTGCAGATATGTGTGTTATTCAATGAACATTTGTACAAAGTATTTACGACATAATTAATAAAAAAAAAATATGTGATACGGTTACAGAACGAGCCGACGGCCCACCTGACTTGGGTCCTCACCTATTAGGTACAACAAGACCTAAGTCACATCGTATGCGCCCGTAACTCTGAGACGGGTAGGTGGAATGTCTCATGCGCCTGTGATTTCGCCGGCAACTATACCTTTCAAACAGGAACACAGAGAAATGGGTGGCAGTACTTCCCTGGGCGAACTTGGCGTGAGTTCTACTGCTCTTAATCATTTACCAACTTGATAAATAGCTGAAAATGTCACTAGGGCATATTCGTATACAAATGTCTACTTACTTGGGTGCATTGACGATTAGAGGCTGGTTGTCGGCGCTGTCTTCTTCATCACTCACTTGAACCTTATCCTTCTTAACGCTCTTCTCTGATATGTCATCCTTTTCACTCCTATCCGTCTCGCTCTTATCAGAGTCCTTGTCTTTGCCGCGCTGAGACAAATTATTAGATCGTTTAGTATTACCCGATGCCAAACTAACATAATTCACACAAATAACATCTCTGATTCACTTGAAAGGTTTATAAGTAGTATTACCATGCTATCTGCAATGAAAGTCGTGGGTACGATTCCCACCCAGGACATACAATTGTGTGACGCACACAGATGTTTGTTCAGTGTCCAGGTGTTAATATAATTGATATGAATGCATTTATAAAACAGTAAATCAGTATTAAATCAATTGTTTGATTATCTAATTGACTGCATACAAGCTATGCTTAGCTTACTTTGGGGCTAGATAGTGCTGTGTGCAATGTGCACTAATATTTAAAATTATTATGGGGCATTCACCGGCATTAACTGTAATACTGTAAGGAAGCATATGTTTCTGTATGGTGTAGAATAGTTACCAGGCTCGGAGGACCCGTCGGGGTGGAGCAGGCGGAGGAAGTGGCCGCGGGCGGGGCGGGGGCGGGGGCAGGGGGTTGCGCGGGGGCGGGGGGCTGCTTGTCCCGGTCGCGGATGAGCGAGCGGCCCGCGGGAGGGGTGCGCGCGCCACGCGGGTGCGCCACCAGCGTCACGCCCAGTTTGCGGTAGAAGTCCTCGAAGCTATGCAAAAATCTGGAAAATAAATGTGTTTTACAAACTTTTATTTAACTTGCAATGTTTGATGGTTAAGGTCAAATATTGTAATTAGATTTTTTCGAAGCAGTTATCCTCAACAGATTGAGTTGAAATTTTGCATACACGTTTAGTTTGGATGAAGAACGGTCATCTAAGTGACGACATTCTAAATCCAATATGGTAGACCGTACAAGATGGCGGATAAGTCCGTCGTGTTTGGGCTCGTTGGATTTGTCTTCAATATACTCTAAGGGCCTAGTTCGGATTATAGAAGATTGTTTTGGAAAATATAATTTTCACTTAAAAACTCATTATTTTAAGTATTGGTTCCATCGATATGTAGATTCACAATACTACCTTCACGCGCAAGTCTAAGCTGAAATTCCTAAGGACCTTTTTTTCGGTCCCATCATATATAACATATTATGTAATTTATTATTTTGTAACTAAAAGTTACACCAACTGCGAGATGCACCTGAGAAGGACACGTACCTAGTAGGGGAGGACCCAAGTCGCATCGGTTGTTATGGGCCGAGGTTACCACTTACCACCAGGTGGGCCGTCGGCTCGTTCCGTAACTACAAAGCATAAAAAATAAAATTACAAACAATTGACAACCCCCAGTAGAGACTGATGAAATTAGAGTTTAGAGTAGATTATTGCGGAGTGAATATCTTAATTACATTTATGTTTATTAGCAAGTACTGGGTGTGATTTTATCATTGATTATATTTTATAAATGTTGAAATCACTAGGGGCAGAGTGGAGAATGCTAAGAGACACTTACTTTTTATAGGCTTGCTTGCAAAGATTTGTGATGCTTGTTGTGACTGGATGAAAACCCATTTTATCAGCGATAGATTTCCACTGATTCTGATTAGTTACCCTATTGTAACCACCCAGTTTGTGCACCACCTGCAGACAAATTATCATTGCTGTAATAAAAAAAAGACTGCATTCAAAATTTTAAGGAATCAGTTTTGAAATGTAATCTCTTACACTGAATAATCTGTACAAATCAATGTCTCTGTTTGCAATGGTCGGGTTCCGGTTGAGCGGAGTGCCGCGGTCGTCCATAAACTTGTAGAGTTGGGCCACAAAATGGTCCTTCTCTTCGCGTGGTTCATCATCAGAACTCTGAAAGCAAATTTGGTTTAACTGACACTCATGAAAGTAAGTTCCAATATGGTTTAAGAGGTATTATGTGGTAACGGGATTGCCCACAGTTGATATAAGTAACGTCGTTTCTGAGTTCTTTGGTATATGATACCAGGTGTCTTTTGTGGAATCTAAATTTGACCACAAGAACATTCGCCACTTATGGCGAAAGTTTTCTGATTATATATGTGTCAGTGGTAAACAATACAATTTTATAAATGCCTTCTTAAATGCATGCAATCAAATGATGGAACAGTATAATGCCAAACTCAAAATCCAATTGAAGCTCAAGCAATTATATGATAGAATTTTCTAACAGTGGAGCCATTAATCTTTATTTTTGATAAACTCAAAAGTAATTTAACATTTTAAACACACTTATAACACACTACACTTTAAAGTATCCTACTAATATTATAAACATGAAAGTTTGTGAGGATGGTATGGATGTTTGTTACTCTTTCACGCTCAAACCGCTAGAATTGGATGAAATTTGGTCAACATAGCTTATAAGCTATGTTGACCAAATTTCATCCAGTAAATCCTATGTGTTAATCCAGGATATATCCTGGATTAACACATAGGCTAGTTTGATCGCGGAAAAGTGCAGTGTTCCGGCGGGTTGATATTCACCGCGGCGCGCGGATAGTATTTTATAATTCATTGTGGACACTTACGTCGTCGGAAGTGTTCCTGGGTTCGTTGAAGAGCGAGTCCCGGTCCCAGTGCGGAGGCAACACTCCGTTGTTGAGGTACTGAAGGGCCGCCTCAACGCCGGCCCACTCCAGCGGAGCGCTACCTTTGCGGAACTCACGCGCCTCTTTTTTCGGGACTGTGTAACTGGCGGGATGGGTAAGAAGTGTATGTATTGGTTAAAATTTCGATATAAGCGTGCATTGTAGCGCCGAAACACGTCTTTTCTGGTATTGTCCTCTAATCTTCGGTACTGTATTGTGGTAATAAATGTACTAAACATTTGTATACTGGATGTGTTTTTGGGAATGAGGTACAGCATTAGACGCCTCGACGGCCGCTCATTCCAGCAACACCCTACCTTGCCGAACTCACGGGCCTCATTCTTCGATGTAATTGTAGATAGATAGATAACTCTTTATTGTACACCACAAGATATACATTAACAATGTTACAAGAAATAATAATTTAATGTGAAGTACAATGGGCGGCCTTATTGCTTAAAGCAACCTCTTCCAGGCAACCTTTGTAGTTATTATTTGTATTGTAGTTATACAGTACCAAAGTAGGCAAGCCTTGCTCTTCGTTCCACTGGCAGCTTCACGCCACTACTAAAATAGACGGTAACAAAACAGGGAGTACTTACTATCTGCCATCCTTGAATGAGCGCACCAAATAGTCTTCCTTTACTTTGATCTGAGCGGTGGGTGCTACCACGAGCGCGGGGAAGGCCGGCTGGTGCGGACGTCTCCTCTCGGCCCCGCTAGCAGCTTCCACTAACACGACACGACCCACGTGAGGCTCGCGTTCAGCGCTGCCAGACTTCACAGGATGCGATGGGCCTTCGCCATCACTGTCATCAGACCTGTAAGGCAAATATAGATATCCAGAAATTTTATGCCATTGCAAAAACTACTCTTCAAGATATAAATGGTGATCCTTGCGTGGCAGTACATTAATCTTGGATAATTATAGTAGACTGCTTGCAGTATTATACTGTAGTAAAACACATTGTGATGCATATAATATGCTACCATGCAACAAAACATTGCCATAAATCATTTATGGACTGGAGTAGCCTACAGCCCCTACTTTTTGATGGATTGTGTGGCCTTTACTATTAATAAGGAAATAACATGTCTAGGTTTTCAGATGATCAGCTCACTAGAACCAATCTTTATTATTAAGGGTTAGAAATACCTGCACCAATTTCTTATGTGATGCAAGCAACTTTAAAAACTGACTATCAACTTACTGAGCTCTGCCCCTCCTGCCTCGGCGTCCAGCTATAACAGGTGTGGAGAAGTGTTCAGGATGCGTGAGAGGCAGCTGATCTAATGTTTCACTCTCATTGAAATGTCTCCCACTTTTGAGACACAGAGCCGATCGCCGCAGCGTAGTTATATCGCCGTCATCAAACACTAAACATGGGGCATTATATATAATTTTATAATTAAGTATAATACAAAGTTTTTGTTTATTGACAATAAGTATGCATTTAAGTAATTGTTACAAGAAAAAAAAGTTTTATTTTATGATAAATATGTAACATGAAATCCATAAGTGTCAGAGCAATCAGTATTAAGTTATTATAGGCATGGAATACACAAGGCCAGAGATAATTATCAAAAGTGTTTATCACAAATTTTTTTCTTGATCACCATGAGCTAAGTTAGCAAAGTTAAACTAATAAGTATGACTTTACAATTTAGATAAATAATATTTATTTTATTTTTTCATCAATCATTAAGTAAACTTATTGTCAAATGTGAAATTTGACACCTGTGTGATGAACACTTACCGACAGTATACTGGCTACAATCTTGTATCTTGGTGATGATGGCCTCCATAGCTTCTTTCTTAGGATCCTGCTTCACCTCAACATTACTGCCTACCCTTAAAGTTCCTTTGATAACATCATCATTTACTGTTAATGAACCACCAGCTTTCAATGTCACCTGGGAAGGATAATCATGTATAATATCCACCAGTATTAATACACTTAATTTAAGTTAAGGAGATACTTTCATTTTACAGGGGATATTTAAGCTTGAATGCTACTCAGAATTTATACTACCAGCTTCTATTATATTCTCATTTATGTGGAGTAAAGGGACAGGATAGCAATTATTATAGCTGTACCAAAAACAGATTTTTCTTTAGTTTGGATCCAATAAACATACTTCTGCTGTCTGGTTTAACATGCATTGAAAATAAACCTAAATTACTTATATCAAACTTTGATGCCCCCAAATTGTTTGGAAATTACTTACTGATTATTAATATTTTTACTTTGTGATTTCACTATTTTGTTACTCACTTTGCATTTAATATTCCTGACAACTTTCTTGACCTTAGCCTCACAAAATGCACCTTTGTACTTGGCACTGACATCAGTGCCTACAGGCAGGTAGGGAGGGTCATCTCCCTGCTGTAAAGTGAACATGATTAATAGTTGTACATTAATGTTTTTCCCAGATGTCTCAGCATTAGCAAATTTACCAAAAGAAAGTAAGACTGCAGAAAAAGTGAAACATACCATTTTTGAGCTCAGCCAAGCACAATATTGATCCAGATGCTAAACCCTGAAAAGATGTCGGATTATAGTTAGCAGCCTACACCTTCTACTGAAGGCATGTTATGCGAATCATTGCTGCAGTCAGTAGCGTCAGTAGCGGTCATATTATAATGTATCAGAGTAGGTACATACTAACAGCAATGCGTGCTATCACTGTACTAAACTACAACTGCGATAATACATTGATGTATATTAGACAAAAATCTACAATCGGTAAAAGCCGGCATGGTATAGTATAGCACTTACGTAGGCAATGTAATAATTGTTGTGTGAAAAATTCTTAGAGAACAACAAGCGTTCCTGTTAAATAGAAAGGAGATTGCGCGGCAAAGGCGTATACAATTGTTATTTAGTTACTTACAGGATATAACAGATAATGTAGACAGATTTGTAATAAATGTGTAGTAAATAACGAGGCACTAAAACAAATTGCATTGGAAGATTTTCACCGTAAAAATTGATATTTAATCTCACACGACGACCATTTTCGTCTTGTTTCACTAACTGACTGACGTTAGGAACAATGCTGCCAAATCTAATTAAAAACAAAACAATATGTTTTTTCTTAATAGTAACACAAACACTGGAAGGAACAGATAGCTCGTATGGAGCGCATCACTTGAATATTTTTAATCTGTGCGTATTTTTGTGACACAAATGAACATTGAACACGTCAAAATTAGTTTTTTCTGGAGAAATTTGGGGAAAGATGTTTTGAAAATGTATTTACTGACGTGCATAGATTTTTGGATAGCTTAGAAAGTTCTTTTCTTTATAATATATTACAGTTTTAGTGTGGAAGTGATAAAAACAGACATCAAAATGAAGGCAATTGTGGCGACTGTGATCAGTCTAGCCCTTACGACTGTAGTCATTGGCAATGCCTACTATCAAAAGAAACAGTTTTACCCTTCAATAGTTTACCTCACAAATTCGAACCCCAGCATGGCTGTAAGTGTACAAGAACTGCAACAACATAACTTCTGTTCGGCTAGCCTTACTTCGTACCTTCCTTTTACAATAAATAGCAAGTAATTTCATTTCCTAAACAGCTGTATTAAACTTTCCAGCAAATTCCTGGAGTCTGCACATTGATATCTATACATTCACACTAAAAAGAATTGTCTTTTGGTACCATTATTCTCACATAAATAATAATTCTAATATAGTTTATACCCAACATATTTCTTTTTTTTCAGGTCATGTATTTGCAAGCGTTTATATTAGTTTTACTCATTGGTAAATTGCTAAGGAAAATATTTTTTGGTCAACTACGACCAGCTGAGTTTGAGGTAGGTTTACGATGGTAACTGCAAAGCAGGTTATATGATCCTTATGTTCTTAAAAACCTTATACACATTTATGATATTATTTATAGTTTTCAATTTACAGAAGTGTACAAACACAACCGGATTGTACTGTTTTCTAAGTAGAAATATTAAACATTGATTATTATTCTTAAAAAAAGTATTATATGCCGATAATTAAAATATTAAATTTTTTACAGCATTTAATAGAAAGATCATGGTATGCCATAACAGAAACATGCCTGGCTTTCACAGTGTTCAGAGATGATTTTAATCCCAAATTCATAGCTCTGTTCACCCTTCTACTGTTCTTGAAAGCATTCCATTGGCTGGCAGAGGATAGAGTCGACTATGTAAGTTTATTTTGTTTATAATTAATGAAATAATATGATATGAAAAATTTATCTATTCAAAAAGGTATACAATCTTCTAGAATACCTTGGATGACCATAAACTACTGTTCTGATCTATTCTGATTCAATACCAAAAATAGGATTCTTAACAATTGAATACCATTAAAAAACAACAACTCGGCTGCTGTGTTTCTGCAGCTTGAGCTAAAAAATATTCTAGAAACATCATTATTGTTGAGCACTCACTGAACGTTTGGTTGCAACTCTGCCTTCTGCAGTGTATGTCATTTATTCTATTCCCACTCAGGACAAACATCTGTGTATATGTTTGTTCTGCATGTTGTGTATGGATTTAAAAAAGTTTCCTATTTTCATCTAGTTTCCAGTCTGGAGAATGTTTCTGTAGTGATATCAAAAATCATATTTAATCTTTTTTATAATGTGAAAAAGACTAGCAGATGGCCCACATGGGCTAAGTGGTAACCTCTGCCTATAACATGCAATGTGACTTGGCTCCTACTTAGGTAGAATGAGACCCAAGTAGCATTGCACACGCATCCATACATCCATTTATATTTTCTTTACTTACCTACCCTACATGATAAAAACTGATTGAATTTAGGAAGAAACTAATGACCTATGATACAGGCCCGGCCTAGCTTAGGCATTAGAAATTTTTATGTGTATACTTTGTCGTGTAAATTAATTTAACAAATACACCATTGTATGCACCCATAACTCTGGGATGTGAAGGTGGAATATCATAATACAAGTACCCGTAATTTCACCAGCAATCTATGAATTAGTTGAAGAGTTTTTATTCATATCCGCTTTCAATTAACTTCTCGCTTATTATGTTAAATGTATCAATAATTGTGTTTCCTATTTAGATGGAGAGAAGTCCTGTAATAGGCTGGCTGTTCCACATAAGAATTCTGTCACTACTAATACTGCTAGCACATGCTGACTTCTACTTCATCCACCATGCATATCAGTTCACCGCTACCAAGGGACCGTCTGTGCAACTGGTCTTCGGCTTTGAATACAGCATATTGATAATAATGATTATCAATATTTTGATCAAGGTATTATACTAATATTATACTTATTTAACCAATTAACAGGGCTTTTGTATGTGGTTATGAAGAATTTGCCTTAGGCAGTATCCATATAATTTATTTTATTATATTGTATATAATACTGAAGAGTAGAAAGGGAAAGTAAGTATGGAAAATATCTTATGTGCCAGTAATCTCATCTGCATCCCTCAAACAACAATGTAAGTGCACAACTGCTTACCTCTTTGAGGCGCACTTAAAATCCTTTCACCACACTGGTTCGAGAGAACCAGAGAACTGCTTAGAATTAGAAATATGTAGATATGATGGCAATTGTACACTACATATGTATATTACCTATGCTAAAAAAAGTTTCGAAATTAACAGTTTAAGTTATGTTTAAGTACAACATATCTGTGGCAGACATTACAGAATTTGTTTTTTTTACTTAGATATCATAACATTTCTCTTTGTCTTGTGTTTGTAAAGGATTTTTGTTTATTTGTTAAATTGTTCGGATAAGTCGTTTACAAACAAAATTTTTAATTTATTATATCATCATTTGTAACAGGCTATCATTTGACTGAAATCTCACTTGACGTTAAGTGACGATGTAGCATGCTTGCATGCTTGACTTCCTGATTACATTTTTCAGGCAATAAAGATGCGAGCAAAGCATCTCATTCTTTGACAGTTCTGCTTTATGAAAGTGAGAGACTGAATAAAAAAATATGTATATGTGGACATTACACACAGTGCCTCAAACTAAGCGTATCTTATATTATGCGAACTAAATAACAGATAGAATACTTTTTAACTGAGTTCAGGAAAGGGAGGAGTTTCTCAATTCGGTTGTATTTCTTTTTAACGTTTGTTACTTCATGTCCCCATAATTTATAAGCTGATTTTGAAAGTTATTTGTTATTTAAAAGGATATGCTTACAGTTTGGTCCCATAAAAATTTCAACAATATAAGTTGTGTTTTTTAATCAAGATAACTCGAAAAGATATGTCATCGAAGTACGACATAACGAGCAATCATTCTCGTTTATTGAAGATGGAGTCGGTTTTTCGTTTTGCTTGCTGCGCAAAGTAATTATTGTTTATTTGTTGTAGTATGCACTCCACGCGATCGACTCGCGCTGGGAAGCTCCATGGGAGAGCAAAGCGGCAGTCCTCCTCTACACGGAGCTGGCAATCAACTTCTTCAAAGTACTGCTTTACATTGGTTTTGTAGCAGTCATGGTCAGGATATACACTTTGCCGCTGTTTGCTTTCCGCCCTATGTATGAAACTATGAGGTTAGTAGAGATTGTGTTGTGTATTAAACTAGCTGCGCCTCGCGGTGTTGCCCGCGGTCATCCCACGGGAACTGCACTTTTCCGGGATCAAAAGTAGCCTATATGTTTAGGATATATAAGCTATCCTGATACAAAATTTCATCCAAATACGTTCAGACGTTTGAGCGTGAAGGAGTAACAAACGTACACACGTATACATACAAACTTTCGCCTTTATAATATTTGTGTGACTATCTTACACGCGGCCTTTACTAGTTCCATACCGTACCTTTACTAGTACAAGAAACCTGCAATTGGCATCTTCATGCATAAATGTTATATTCGACCATTGTTCTGTTGCATGTGAAAGAAGAACAAACCAACAAAAACTTTTGCAGTCATAATTATTAGTAAGAGTCATTGAATTTTATTTTAAATAATTCTTATTTTATTTTTTACTTTTATTTTGATGTCATTTCACAGCGCCATCTAGCCCCAAAAGTAAGCTAAGCATGGCTTGTATCATGGGAACTAGACAACTGATATAATATGAATACTTATATACTTTTTTGTAAATATATCTCTGTTCGTCACACAAATGTTTGTCCAGGTTGGGAATCAAACCCACGACCTACAGCGCAGAAGGCAGTGAGATGTGAGGCCATTTGCATTTATTATGACAGTTATGTTTAGTGATTCTATTATTATTGTTATGACAATGCGACCAGCAACCGAATATGCACAAAAATGCTGACCTTAATGCTTCTAGCAATTAAGATAATTAAGTAGTATCAGTGCATATTCAACTGAACTTTAAATATTAACTGATTGTAACTACAGTATTCATGGCCGTGTGTGCGAAAATAAACACAAATTAAGGACGTTAATGGTCATTGACCTACAGTTTTGACGACTGTGAGAGATGTAAATTCGTTGTATGTACAATACAATAAGTACTAACGAATGAAAACGAAAAAAATATATTTATAGGCAACAGTATACACAATTTATACAACTACAAACTTAAAATGTTATAAAAGTTTATTTATTTTTTATTTATTTTTCATTTATTTATTTAGTTTCACAAAACCCACAGATCTTAAACAAACATTTTAATCTTAAATACTAAGTTATACTACTAAATAATAAAGGATTTACTTTATATAAAATTGTAATCTTTTAATTTAATTAATTAAAAATTAAGTTCACGAAACAGTACTGTGGATAATGTTGGAAGGTATTTTTATACAAAGATGGTTCAGCGGCCTCCAAATAGGCTGGGTCTCTATTGTGAAGGCCTTAAAGTTTGACAAGGTACGGTTTTGCCTCTTACAAAATGACACCGTGAAATTTCAAACCAGTTGCGTTAAAACAAAATAATTGAAAACAATATAAGCAGTAATGTTTCTTCGTTGGACGATTAAAAATAATTTATATTATACATATCTATACCAGTATTACATGTGTATCTACGTACTTCTTTCTATATGAAACGGGGTCTTGTTGATTTTAATTATATTTCCAAGATGCTGGTTCAAGTGTCGTGTTTAAGTTCCAATTTTTTTGTATCGTCGCATGATCTTAAGTGACATCCTTTTGGTTCTCCCCTATTTCGGTATGGGAAGAGTCAATGTAGATAGAGTTAGGTAGTTATAGATAGATAAACTCTTTATTGTGCATAACTAAACAAGTGTATCCTTAAACTGAAATATACTAAAATCTAATATAAAAAAAAGATAAGATTAATTTTTACGTGCATACCGTGATGGCTCGCACGCCTTATTTAACTTTACAATACATGAATGCCTATCGGTGAAATTACAACTACTGAGACATTCCACTTTCACGTCACAGTCACGGGCGTATAGGATGCGACTTGGGTCTTGTTGTACCTAAGTAGGGGAGGACACAAGACGTATTTCATGGGCAGACGTTACAATTTAACCCCAGTTGGTGATGCTCGTTTCTTAACTAATTTACAAGTCTAATAATTTCTCACTTAGAGGGTAGTGCGTGCTTGTGTAACTTAGTGACGGCTAACTTAGTATATTACTGCACATATATTTTCTATCCTATAAGTTGTTGGTAGAGTTTTAAGTTAAATAGTTTAAGTTTCACGGTTTAATGTACGTTAAGTTAAAGTTGTATAACGCACATGTAACGCTGTATGATATGCAGACCGTACTGTATATGTCAGTATTATATATTTATTATGTATATTACTATACATTATATATTACTTACATAGGCATAGACAACATTAATTAATTCTAAGATGAAACATGTGTATATGTTGTAGGAGTTTCAAGAAGGCTTACAACGACGTGGTGCTGTCGAGGCGCGCGATCCGCAACATGAACACCCTGTACCCGGACGCGACGGCCGCCGAGCTCGCCGCCGCCGACAACGAGTGCATCATATGCCGCGAGGAGATGCACACCGGTCAGTGTTCTGCTCACACCGGGCCAGTGAGTCGGGTGCACTCACTGACACTACAACATATTTCTTTCAATAATAATAATAATAAATATTGGTGGACATTTCACACAGAGCCATCTAACCCCAAAGTAAGCTAAGCACAGCTTGTATCATGGGAACCAGACAACTGATATAATACTTATAGATTTTTTGTAAATACATACATATGATACATATCAACACCCAGACACAGAACAAACATCTGTATTCGTCACACAAACATTTGTCCTGGATGGGAATCGAACCCACGACCTACAGCACAGAAGGCAGAGTTACTATCAACTGAGTGAGCTGTGAGACCTGTCGATTATAAAACAAAGTCTGTCTGAACGCGATAGGTTCAAAAACTACTGAACGGATTTTGTAAGGTTCTCTTCAGAAATGAACGGAGTGATTCCTGCGGAGGTGTATAATTCATTAAAAAACATGTGCTGGGAGCTTCACTGGTGTGGCGCGTAAACTTCCATCTGATGCAAGACGCATATCAGAGGCATTCGATCCAGTGTAAGCAACTTTGAAGGGGAAAATGCGTTATCTAATTGATTTATTTGTAATGTTATCATTTCTCTTGAATCGGTTAAAGGTAAAATACGATTAGATAAACCTGTCTTGAACGAATGATTTTCCAAAGCGGATTTTATGTAAACCGTCACGCAACGCCGTATATTTTTATTTGATAAAGTTACGGAACGAGCAGATGGAACACCTGGTGTTAAGGTCCTCCCCTACTAGGTAAGACAAGACCCAAGTCGCATCTTATGCGCCCGTAACTCTGAGACGTGAAATGGAATGTCTCCTGTCTCCTCTGTGCCTGTAATTTCACAGTCGACTACGATTTGATACATGATATTTGCACACAAGATTCTAATTCATATAAATAAAACTGGTAAAACAGAGTCCTTAATTTATCATTAATTAACTTTAAAACAAGTATATTTGTCGTTTCGTCTTTCGACATGATAACACACGATGTTTAAATTTACTTTATTGAGATCGTGGCATTGCGCACTTAAATAATGTGAAATACTCATTGGTGCATGGTATGTTAATGAACCGGCGTCCCCCAGATTTAAATTTGGAGTCTGTACCTCAGAGCCACCAAGTTGTTATAATTATCTATGATTGCTCTATGGTTTACTTATTATAGATTAAAAAAACCTTTGAAATATTTGTATCATATGAAGAAAGTCCTGAATTTTCATAGTATAAATACTACAAGTCTAATTACTTCATCGTAATACCAGTAAATTATGTTTTTTCTGCTATAATATACATATATACCATATGATTCAAATCAGGGTACATTATATTTTACAGTTGAACTATTAGAGATCACGCATATCTACCTACTAAATGATTTAAATAGTTTTATGATTACACGTCATGAAATCTTCTTGAGTTATCGAAAGACTGGCATTGTACAAGCTATGCTTACTTTGGGACTGATAAAGTCCACTAACATTAAAAAAATACATATCTGCTAGTAGTTTCACTGACCTTGTATCAGTGAAACTGCAACATTCAATAACACGGCACTTTAATTAATTTCGTTGCCGTTTTGAGGTCAGTTGATTAAGTATTATACGCATGAGTCATACATACATTTATACATACTGAGTAACTTGCACAGTAGTTATTGTCGACAATAATATGTATGTTTTAGATTTTGCACATTTTGCCCATATTTTCTTCTATCATACTTAAATAATTTTACCATAGCTTAAATAATTTTACCTAAATGAAATGTGCTGATAGTTTTACAGGATAGAGAGTTGTAAGCGCGTTATATAATTTTAACTTAGCGCCTAAACCGCTGTATTTACGCTGTCATCTTTTAACGATATTCGGTATTTTTATTCTTTTAGGTACCTACTTAGTTGTTTTATGTAAGACGAAATGCAGCGATATGCCGCAAAATAGTTTAACACTAACAATGATAAAGGAGTACTTAATACTGTTAGAATTTTATAAACTATTAAAAATTATAATATTCATTCAGTTATCGCACATGAGTTAACTAAAAGTGAGTTATGTTTACAGGAGCGAAGAAATTGCCTTGTAACCACATATTTTAAAAGCAGACTCACGCCAATTTCGTTCGGGGAAGTACTGCCACCATGCCTATTTCAGCTGCCAAGCAGTAACGCATTCGCGTTACTGTGTTCCAGTTTGAAAGGTTTGGTTGTCGGTGAAATTACAGGCACATGAGACATTCCACCTGCGCGTCTCAGAGTTACGGGCGCATGTGATGCGATTTGGGTCTTGTCGTACCTATTAAAGTAGGACCCAAGTTGCATCGGTTGTTATGGGCCGAGGTTACTTTACACCAAATGGGCCGTCGGTTCGTTCCGTATCAGTAACACACAAAACTATTATGGTGCGTGAGTAAGAGTGAGTGATGTTTACAGGAGCGAAGAAATTGCCTTGCAACCACATATTCCACGCGGCGTGCCTCCGGCTGTGGTTCCAACGGCAGCAGACATGCCCCACGTGCCGGCTGAACGTGCTGCGCGCGCCGGCGCCCGAGCCCGCCGCGCACCCGCACGCCGCGCCCGCGCCTGCGCCCGCGCACGCCGCCGCGCCCCCCCCGCACGCCGCCACCGCGCCCCCGCCTGTACCGCCGCCCTTCCCCAACATGCCGCCACGTGAGTCTACTGTACAACATAGAAGCCCGTGTAAATGCCGTCACGCCCATCTGCGGCCAACATCAATATAGTCCTTAGAAAACTACTGTACAACACGATTTTTAAACGGTTTTATTTAGCTCGACCCGTACGGAATTTATTTGGGTCAAAATTAGAAATTGAAATTTAAGCACCTTCCCGTTGTCAGATTGATCTGAAATTTGGTACACACATTTAATTTAGATGACAATACAATATAATAAAATCAATAACATTATAAATCTAAGATGGCCGCCGATACAAAATGGCGGATTACATATTTTTCCTTAACCCCCTCAATATGGGTATCAAATCAAAGGGCTACACTAGTAAAACACGATGATTATGTCAAAATTTAAAATTCAAGATGGACGCCGTTCCAATATGGCGGAGTAGGTACATATTTTTCCACAACCACCACAATATGGGTATCAAATCAAAGGGCTACACTAGTAAAACACGATGATTATGTCAAAATTTAAAATTCAAGATGGACGCCGTTCCAATATGGCGGACTAGGTACATATTTTTCCACAACCACCACAATATGGGTATCAAATCAAAGGGCTACACTAGTAAAACACGATGATTATGTCAAAATTTAAAATTCAAGATGGACGCCGTTCCAATATGGCGGACTAGGTACATATTTTTCCACAACCACCACAATATGGGTATCAAATAATAGGACTACACTGCAGAATACTGTCATTATGTCAAAATTTCAAACTCAAGATGGACGCTGTTACAAAATGGCGTATTAGGTGGGGGCATGATTAGTCGTGTCGAGAACAGTTGCGTCCAAGATTGTGTGACGTTAGAGGGGCAGATAAAAAAAATACGTAATTAGATACCTCGTTAGTAAGCGGTAGCTATACCACCCAAGTTAAGGTAATAGGTTAAAACGTGCCGAGGACTGTATGGCATTAGGGTGGATAAAAATGTAATGTCGTAAGCGCTTCCCCCTCAAGATTGGGCGCATCTTGTTGTATATTAAGCCTTGTCCCTTTACTGGACGTCTGGGGAGGGGGGGGGGGTCGACCGTCAAAATGCCCCTTAATCGTGGGAACAACATGGTAACAATAAATAAAAAAGCAAACAAAAATAAAAACGAAACTGCTACACAACGAAAAAGAAGGCTCGAAAAGGCAAAAGAAAAGTATAAAACGAAACGTGCAAAGGAAAGTGAAAATGAAACCCATAGTCGACTACAGAAACGAAGAGAACGGAAAGAAGAAAAAAAAGAAACACCTGAGCAACATGATATCAGGTTAATAGCACAACGTGAGAGACAAATGCAGCTGGTAGAGTCAGAAACACCTGAGCGTCATGAGTGCAGGCTCGCATCACAACGTGACAGACGAAGAGAGCTAATAGCGTCAGAAACACCCGAGCGTCATGAGTCCAGGCTAGCATCACAACGTGACAGACAAAGAGAGTTGTTAGCATCAGAAACATCTGAGCGTCATGAGTCTAGGCTAACATCACAACGTGACAGACGAAGAGAGCTAATAGCGTCAGAAATACTTGAGCGTCATGAGTCCAGGCTAAGATTACAACGTAATAAACAAAGAGAGCTATTAGCGTCAGAAACACCTGAGCAACATGAGGCCAGGTTAACAGGACGTGAATGAAAAAGTGAACGTAACCAACGTGAGCGTGCACAGCAACGCAGAGCTGAAAATCATGTACAAGCGTTTGAAAATGCTATTAACACATCGTGTATACACGTTTGTGACATTTGCACGAAGCATTGTTATCCTAACCAAATTCATACTGTACGTTACAACACAGCTGCATTAGGATATCTACCTGCAGAACTGTCTTCAAAAACAACATTACTTTTATGTTCGCGCTGCCAAACACATGTGACCAGTAATAAAACAATAGCACCATCAAAGGCGTACTGGAATAATCTGGATCCAGGTTCAATACCAGATGAGATTCAAGCGCTGACGCAAGCAGAGCAGCGATTGCTGTGTAGAATCATCCCGTTTGTTAAAATCGTAAAATTTACTGGGCTATACGGGCAGTACCTACGGTTTCCGCGGACAAGCAGTGTTGTTTGCCCAAGATATCTTTGAGGTCAGTGAAAGATTACCTAATATGCATCCAAGATCTTCCAGCCATGTAATAATGATGCACTGAATGAATTAAATAGAATGAGGAATATTCGGTAGACAATTTCACTAAATACTAAAAACAAGAAAATAAAAATCGGTAAAAAAACTTTTAAGTTAAACAGTTTTATTTTATGTGCACTGAAAACTACAAAATAAATAAATAGTTACTTACCTATCAACCTACGTTGGTGATCTCGGTCATTAATATCTCTGATGGCAGTGGTTGTCATAACATGAACCATGTCAGCGGCCGAAAGGCAGTTCATGAAAGAACACTAACACCAGGGTTTGCTTGGTAGGTAAACTAAGCAGCCCACACTATAACAAGTAGGTATTTTGACCTTCTAGTTCAGAAATATTTTAGTACTAGGCAGAATAGCTTTTAGGCATATTAGACTAAAATAAAAACGTGGGGCCCCTCTGAAATCATACCTATGGCAGAGCATATATTATACTTTGGTAGATCATGAGCTCGGCGCGGCGTTCGCTGGTGAAGCCGTAACGGCTGGTTATTGATGGTCAAAACCTCCAGTTACGATTATAGTAGTTTTTAGATTATAGTTAGTCGATTCAGCGGACCCTGGACTCCGGAGCTATGAGGTTTCGGATGCGACCGGGATAAACCGCTAGGATGATGATGATGACGATTATAATAAATCGATGCAATCCACATTTAGTATAGTAGAAAGTAATACAGAAATAGTTAATGGGCCCCACGTTTTTATTTTAGTCTAATATGCCTAAAAGCTATTCTGCCTAGTACTAAAATATTTCTGAACTAGAAGGTCAAAATACCTACTTGTTATAGTGTGGGCTGCTTAGTTTACCTACCAAGCAAACCCTGGTGTTAGTGTTCTTTCATGAACTGCCTTTCGGCCGCTGACATGGTTCATGTTATGACAACCACTGCCATCAGAGATATTAATGACCGAGATCACCAACGTAGGTTGATAGGTAAGTAACTATTTATTTATTTTGTAGTTTTCAGTGCACATAAAATAAAACTGTTTAACTTAAAAGTTTTTTTACCGATTTTTATTTAAATTGCGTCCCTTTCCTATCCAAATCGTTGCTCAATCGAAAAATGGACTTAAAAGGCAGTATTTGTTGAGGTGTCCTGTCATTTGCAGCTATGATGGCGTGGGGGCTGCCCCCCCCGCCGCCCCCGCGCCCCGCCGCGCTCGCCACCCTCTCCCTCGCCGAGCTGCAGCGCATGGAGGGCAACGAGAGGAGTCACATCGAAGCGCGTTTGACGGTACTGTCCAATTCAAATTGATTTATTTCATTCAGGAGCAATGTACACTTGGAACAGTAAATACAAAAACGAATTAAAAAAAACACTGTTTAATAAAAGATAGAGTACAAAAACAGTATAAATAATTCAAAGTCAAATTGTAAGTTCATCAGCAAATGCTTCGTCAAAAGTGTAGTAACACTTTTCAATTAATAATCTTCTGATAATAGGTGTTTATTCTGTTTATTGTGTATTATGTATATGTATCGCAATATGTATTGTTTGTAAGTTTTACTTTGTTAATTATAATAATTATGTAAGGTATTTTGAGTTAGGAATAGTACACTTTCTTCTCTAAATAAGGGGGTAATATTAATGATCGGTTAATTATTGCAATTTTTATTCCAACTATATGATCACGAGACTGGAGTTATAAATCTAATTACTCCATAAAAACCCGTTTATATCAATTTACTTGTTTTTAACTGATTAATTATATCTGCAAGCTATGTGAAAGCTTGCAGAAATAATTATACAAATTTGACAGTATTTTTATGTTATTTCAGTTGCTTCGCGAAATCCAAGCCATGCTGGACGCATCCGTACTGCTGATGCAGCAGTACTCAACGATAGTGGCTACCAGGCCGCTCAACATTGCCACTAAATCCACACAGACTGAAACGTAAGCTTGCATTTTAGTGCAAATATCATTTACCGTATAGAAAGAAGGAAATAAAATTAATTTCTTCATAACTACAACTGCATTCAGTTTTAATTATTAAGAGGCAGCCAGGCAGCGGCGACTGTAGGCGACAAGTCGCGCGACCGGGCCGCGGTGTTGGGTCACTGCTCATTTTGCGCTCATACACGGTCGTGGCTAATATTATTATATTATATACATAATATATTATTGTTAAGATCCGAATACTAAAAATGAAATATCGTTACCGTATCACATAAAAAAATAGATACTTACCGTGAGAATAGAAATCATGAAAACCTATATACTTTATTATTTATTTATTATCATTCGACACTAATTTATGTGTTGTTTACACAGTAGTACGGAACCGGAGACGACGCCCATACCTAAATCGGAGCCCGACGTAGTGCCGACGACATCGAGTCACAAGCCGCAGCCGACTCCCTCCACAAGCAGAGCGGACGGCGACCGAGCGGCACCCGGTACCTCGACAGTCGCTGCCTCCGATACTTTACATGATAACAGGTGAGCGCTGATCTTGACACGCTTTCACACTCTCACAGAATGTATCACCCAAATGACAATATAAATGAAGACAGTTCAGAGGGCGTCACATCGACGCTTGACCGCCGACTTATCGTAAGCGACGATTTTACCCAAATAGCATTATTTTTCGAAAGTGATATGTTAATAAACAAGGTGGTGTGGAAATTTCCTGCCAAAATGTGTTATTTGGAATATATAACGAATGTAAAGTTCGTATCGGTCGCACGCCATTTTTCACATTTTATTAAAATTGTAAAAAAATAGCTATTTGGGCAAAATTGTCGCTTACGATAATTCGGCTGTCAAGGGTCGATATTTTTATGACTAGATTGGTAGTAGCAGTAGAACTTATGCCAAGTTCGTCCGCGGAAACATTGCCGCCTAGTAGTGATGCAATCGCGTTAACGTGTTCCTGTTTGAAAGGTGTGGTTGCCGGTGAAATTATGAATGAATGTATGTATTTACAAAAAGTATATATGTATGTATTCTATCAGTTATCTAGTCCCCATAGTACAAATTAGCTTGAGGCTAGATGATGGATAGCTGTGTGGAGATATCCATCAATATTTACTTATTAGTAAATTAACTTCTTTGCTTTTATTGCTATTCTTTTTTTCATGTACTAATTTATTTCCAGAGATAAGACTGATTCAGCCGATGCGGAGGAGCTGAGAAGACGTCGACTGCAGAAATTCACGTTGGATAAATGAGTCATATTCGTTCTATGCTTTCCTAAACTTACTATTATTTAATGTACAAAGTGATTCGGTATGTGTAAGCATTTGTGTATTCTAAAGGAAAGATATACGTATTTATGTTCTTGTAAATATAATGGGATATACACATAAATACATTACATGGCGTTTTATTTATATGCAAACAGCTTCAAAATAAAATAAAAAGTTAGTTTTGTACATTTTTATTGAATACATCTATAACTGGGATCTGTGTGCACAAAATAGTTCAAGATGGACTGGAAGATTATATGCAACTGCTCAGTCTAATGTGCCTCAACACTTACCCACTTGTAACTTGCCTTAGTTAACTAATTTGTTGATATAAATCTAGAATTCTAAAATCGCTCGCAACACGAATGGCTTGTTGTGATTGGAACAGGAACAGGGGTTGACGGTACAAGTCCCCTTTCTTCAGAATATTTGGTTATGACTAAATCGACCTTTTATGAACTAGTTGCTAAAAATGCCTTACAGAATATGTATGCTCTCTGAAGCAGTTGCACCTCCACTCTACATTGAACTGAGAAGTCTCTTAGTTTATGGTTGAACCACATCTTGATGCTTTGCACTGGCATTTTGTATACATGAATCCCTACCTATTTATCGCTCAGAAATATCAGTTATAATGATCATGATGATGATATCATCAGGTACGGCGACTTTACTCCTACTACTGAGTGAGCTCATAGATAACTAATGTAGCCAATTTTGGCCTTAAATGTTTGTCCACAGAGTGCACGTTAAAATGTATGCTAAATATGAGTGCTAGGCAGACAGATGCGATCCAACCTGCTGTGATCATTCATTCATATTTTTATTATTATGAATGATAAAATGCATTGATATATCCATACACTTTGTTATTATAGTTTTCCAAAACAGGTATTCCACTTAAGTACCGACTTGAGCCATACAGCTTCATATTGTTCTTACAATACCACACATTTTTAGTGCCCTCAGCTCCGTCAACATTTAATGTGTTCAGCTCCAGAACACCAAAATGATAAGTTTGGCCATCTGTTTGGATGCAGTTGAGGTATATTGGCTCTGGTAAATCTTTTACGTTCTCCTGTTGGTATAAAACAGAATTCAATTTAAATAAGGGCACATTATTATGCAGAACATTCTCAAAAAGTGAAAGAACATATTGAGAGGAAACTGACATGTTCTTTCACCAAAAATTCATAATACTGTCTCACTAAGCGGATTGAACCAATGTTATAAAGAAGCCTGAATAAAATAAAAAAAGTACTGAAGTGAGGTAATGGTAAAATATACATACCCCATGCAGTTGCTTGGCGTAAGCTGAAGCAACAGTGAATGCATGTGTCAAAGACCTCCCCAATATTTGTTTTGGAGTCACTTCAGTCTCAAATATATTGTGTACTTCAGTACTGTTGTAGTGAAGCCATGTTGTGTGTGGATGCCTCACGCTCACTGTTGGATGGAAAGCTGAAATAATTCAAGAATTCAAGTTGCTGCAAAGCTTTAAAGAGAATGTTGAACCAAACTGATGTGCAAATAATGTCAGCTGCTCTACAAAAATGTTGGGCTCATCTTCATTTAAGAGAGGGTTCATTGATCGTTTGATCCATCCAAATTAGAGAAAATGGAATACTTAAGAAATAAAAATGTAATAATGTAATATCTATTCAAATGAGGATTTTGATTTTCTTTGGAAAATAAATAATTCTGACTGACATGTGGTTGCCCAGCTTGAACAGCTGGTTCTAAGAATTTTAAAATAGGAGAGTTATCACAGTTTGTGGATGTGTACTGAGGGAGGAGTTCTGACAATATTTAAATGGTGGCAACAGAAATCCAAATAACTAGATGTTATTATTTATATTGTAATATCCTCTAGCAGTAAAAATGGAATTAGCTTGAGCCATGATTATTTTTAGATGCTGATAAGGCTTGCATACCTTGGATTTTTAATTAATTTTAAAAAAACACATTTTAAGAATTCTGAGTAATTAACTTTAAAAATTACTCAATGTTTACACAGTACAAAAAAACTGCACATGCAGTGATATGTGTACATGTGAAAGAAATTAAACTACTTAAAAACTATAACACGTGCATGTGTGAGTATGTAACTTTGCATGCATCCATCTGTTTTGATCTACTTCCTTGGCATCGGAAATATGGCTCTCATTCTATTTCTCTTTTTTCTATATTATATTTTTCTTCTCTCTCATGTAAGGAAATAATGAGAGTATAATAAGACAAATATGAATATGAGTGTGTTAACGTCATAGACTTCTGATGCAGACATAGCTATCATACTCTACAGGTCAGACTGTAGCAAGTTTGTGTATAAAATCAAGATTGGAATATTCTAGATTGACATGGGATTGATGTGGTGTTTAAAGAAGCCATGTCTCCAAAAAATGTAAAACATGTGCCTTGTGCCAATGTCTCCTTAAAATTAAACTCTCAATTCACAAACATTAACTGTTGATCATTGAATCATTGCTTAAGAAGTTTCACTTTCTCAAAATACTTACGGTATTTGCTAGACTCTGTGTAAAAATGTTCCGGGGGCAATGTGATGGTATATTTCACAGGGTACAGGTCAGGGATTTCCACAAACGGGATGTCCTTCTCTGTTTCATGTTGAACTGCCCTATTGCTGGTTACCAGAATGTTCGATAATTCATGGATCTTGATCAGGTCATCTTCCTTGTTGAATGCTGTTTGGCTCTCAACATCATTCACAACATACTTGGCCTGTGTGACTTCTGTGTCACTACTCTTTTCAACAATCTGCATCAGCTTATTTGTCAAAACTTGGCTGAAAATCACAAATTATCACATTTATCATTATACTAGCATTACACTTAATTTACATCCACTTATGAACATACTTGCGCCTCCTATCCGTAATACCCAATACTCTTGGGAAGGTATAAGCCGGCCTGGCTGTGTCTTTTATCTTTGGCAATTTTTTTTGTTCACAGTCATACACATTGGCTGACAGAATAGCTTTCTTGATATTTTCATGAATAGTAGTGGGTGCGGGTAGCTCAGCCAACTCTTCTATCCTGGGTGGTAGTCTACCTTCTGCTATGACAGTCTTAGTGAGGACTTGAGCTTGAGATATGCCCTCAAGGAGGACGTTAGTGTTCCTTAATGTGTAACATGGTCGCTCTTTGTACTCTGGGTGGTTCTCGTCAAGAGGAAGCGAATGTTCATATGGCCCGACTATGTTAAGTCTGTAACGAGATCAAGATTATTTATTTAGTATATATTTTGTGTTTAAATCTCTACTATAGTGATATGCTTAACTCACCTTTCTTGTTCTTGGTGTTTTCCCTTTACAAATTCAACAGCATCTTCAACATTTATTCCCTTAGATCTTAAGTAATCATCGACGTGAGTGTCAATAGGAGCTCTTGCACCTTGTACTAACCAATGTTTCTTGAACATAAAACCAATATGTTGCCGGTTTAACACTTGCGTTAATCTCATTTTTAATAGTTTTTCTACTTTAAATTGAATACAATGTGAACGTAACAAATAAGTCAAGAAGCATGTAACCTAAAAACAACTATAAATCTAAGCTGTCATCTGGCTGTCTAATCAACGTCTTTGCCGTTACTGTCATCTGTCATTGGTAGGTTGACAATACGATAACACGTTTACATTGACCAAGATATTTATACCATTTTTGAGTATCACACTATTATTACAAGCGGTCATTAGCAGAATGGTAGGTTCAAAACAAACAGCCCCTGAAGCCATCAATCAAAAATATATTTTAGCTGGATTCGATTAATCGATGTGTCTTTTGACAGTCATGACCTTTATTTTGACAAAATCGATAACATGCCTAACGAATCGGCAACGACGGCGGCGGCGGCGGCGGCTTAAAGCGGAACTTTATGATGAATGTTACAAAAGTAATTAGTTGAGAATTATCAACTTCTTGACGGAGATAGCATCGAGATTTTGAGGAAAAAGAACTAAAAAAAAAACACTGCAGTTAGTACCTACATCTGTAAAAACACTTAATCGTAAGTACCTACTGTTTCATAGACCACAACGTATTTTTTTTAATCTGTGATATAGTAACGGAACGAGCCGACGGCCCACCTGGTGGTAAGTGGTAACCTCGGTCCATAACAACCGATGCGGCTTGGTTCCTCCCCTACTGTGCCAAAAGAACGTACCCATAGGTGTCTTCGCTATCTATATATTGACTCGTATGGAGTTATGACGTATACAACATGGTGTGTTAATCACTTTAAGTTCATTGTTCAAAAAGTTCTAATCGGCCTAAGTCTACTTACCTACACAACAAACAAGGGTAGGTATTCTAAATCATCGTTTGTTTTCTCTATAAACTCTATAAACAAGATTATCAAGTGATACTGTTATGAATAACATGAAATTCCGTTGCGTGCGCTGCGTAAACGGTTACGTTTACGCAGCGCACCGTCATCACGCACGTCACGGTCATGGCGGAATTATTCCCCTTTAAAAGTTCTAAAAGACTATTTTAATTCATAGTTTTGGGAGACACGCAGACTGCGTGCCATCGTTAGTTCATAGTAATATAGAATTTATCGCCTAAAAGTGTAAGCATGCAAATCTAATATCCTGACATGGCTTCAGACTGTCAGATGGAAACTGAAGAACTGCTAGGCATAAATGAATTTTACCTAGGTGAAAATTCCTCAGGCTCTTCCAGTAGCATAAGTGCCACAGGGTTCAGCTTTGGCCCCGCTTATATTTGTAGTGAGTTTTTTTTTTATACAATTATATGACAACAAAAGCTATAAATAAACTATTACAAAAAAGTGTGTAGCGTTATTGGCACTTGACACGTGTCCTCTGTTCAAAGTTGACAGTTCCAAAGACTAAACCTACGATGACGTAGAATCAGGTGCTAATAGATGAAGCTACTTATATACCTATTTTAGTTATTTTCATTCATTATTTCCATTTGATCTCTGGAGTAGTGTTGTTGCCTTTGGGGTATTATATTTTTACCCACCAAATATTTGGTTGCAGGTTTTGAATGTAGTAGATAGCTACTCGTATAGCCCGCTTATATCAGTCCATAAAGGTTCTTAGGTACCTGTATCACCTGTACACGTAGGCACAGTATATACGTTAACTACAGTTAGAAATTGGATTCGGGTGAAGTACTTTTGGAAATAATAATGCTATGTATTTTCGTAAATATATATTTAGATTTATATACCTTCCATCAATACATACAACGACACTACATTCAAAGAATTGGCCATAACTACAAATAGGTCTCACTTTTAATGGCGGTCGCTTACAGCTTACCTATTACGTTAATAAATTATACCACGATCTGTTCTAATCACGTATCGTTAAAATTGGTATGAAAGAATTAAAAATAGATGTCAAGATTATGCCATATTTTACAAGTAACCGCTTTGTCAAATTTTGTATGTACCGTAGTTTTAGACTATCGACATGGCATAAAGTTAGACCTATAATTTGATAAGGCGGGGAAGACATTTATGTACCTATAACACGTTCCGTTTTATGTAAAAAGCACCGTGCAAGTACCCTTTCAAAATAACAAAATGCCGCATTGCACAAGAAATAAAAAAAGGTAAAGTACGTTATTGATGGAGGAAAATACTTTAAAAATAAACTTATCGAAATATCTTCGGTGTATGCTAGGAGTTATAAAAAAAATGAAAATAATACAACTACTTTCATTTCATACAAGTGTGATATTACAATCCCTTATCACGAGATCAGCGTCTTGACATCACTTAAAGCTGTATAGCCGCAAAATGATGAATATCGATATAAAATCTCTGCTGAAGGTGATAAAAAGTGACAGCCAATCGTTTGATGATTATTTGAATCGACTCAATACTACGTTAATTTTGCGACGATGAAAGCTTTTGGTGTTGTGATGTGAAAATAAAAAAAATACAGTGATAGAGTACATCTTTTATATCCAGTAATAAATTTATAAAAGTCAGAGAAATAATCTGTGCACGTTTAAAAAGAATAAGACAAAAATATTTCAGGTCCAAAATTTATATTTATCAATTATAATGTTGTAACCAGACAATTTTAAGACGTCTCTTTAGTAGCTGTTAACAGTATTTTTTACCAATTGGTGGGAATTTAGACTGACAAAATCTTTGGACTAATTTTTGTGTATCATAAAAATCTTTTTGTCCATTCACATTCCGACTATGCGTTAATTTTATCGCATATTGCAACAATTGCGAATCAAACATACAACACTTAACACCTACTATAATAATAATACCTAATATTACAAAGTAACAAAATTAACTTATATTTACAGTTATGTTATAATTATAGCAGAATTTTTCTATTTTAGAACTAAAGATTTCCATTTTATATATTTCATTACCGTTGTTTACTTGAATTAACGGGATTTTTGAGATAATAACATCTAGAAAGACATCATGTGGTTTCAATGTAATTAATACAAGTGTATTGCGGAATAACACTGGCGGTGAAAATATAATGAAAATCAAATAAAACAACATTGTGATTACGTAAGGCACCATTGGTTTGGTACTTATATTATTATGTTAGATAAGAACCATATATTATATAACTTTCGTTAGTTACACTGGTGGCTGAATGAGATCAAAACCGACATCTGATAAAATAAAAAGCTTAAAATGTTTGCAGACTGATAGCGATCGTTGATACGAAACATAATAAGCATAGGTTTAAAAATACTATTTAAATTTATTTAAAGACTTTATTTATTTGCTTAACAAAAAGTAGTTTTAAAGCAAGTGAATAAAATCTATAGGGATAGTAAAGTAGGAGATGCTTTTCGAGTTTGGGGCGCAACTATTGTTTTGCGAAAGCTGAGTGAGATCGCGTGCGGTGAGTTGCGATCGAGACGCGCGCTCAGGAGTTCAGTCGTCGTCCTTCTTCTCCATTTTGGGCTCGTACATGGCGTGCAGTTGCTCCGGGGATATTCTGTCACAACAAACAAATTGTAAATGGCTAAAAAACGAAAAGTGCTTTGTTATAGTTAGAAAAATCTTTAACGTAATCTTAACATATAATGATTATATATTTTAGGGGTTCCATATTCAAAGTAAAGTATAAGTAATAACTAAGCCCACACTGTCCTCTGTCTGTCGTAAAGGGCTGTAATTTTTTGAACATTTTAGGTGAGCGGTTGAAATTTTCACAATACGATATTGTAGCGGGTTTCCTAAAAAATTATATAATAATAATATTGGTGGACAATCCACACAGCGCCATCTAGCCCCAAACTAAGCATAGCTTGTACTATGGGAACCAGACAACTGATAGAATACATATAAATATATAAAAAGCTTCTTCCAACGCTGTTTTTTCTTTTTAGTAAAAACTCAATAAGAAATACGGAGTCGATAGTTACCCGAGCAAGCTCTGCAAATCGCACACGAAACGGTACACGTAGCGTTTGCCGGCCGTCTTGTGGATAATGTTCTTGTCGTAGTAGTAGCGGAGGCCGCGGGATAACTTCTCGTAGTTCATCTTCGGCTTGTTCTTGCGGATACCCCATCGTCTAGCCACCTGGGGAAGATAACATTTAAGTGTTATTCTAAATACTTAAAGGTTTAATTGCTCTGATAGCAATAGAACTTATGCCTAGTTCGTCTGGGGTAGTACTGTCACCATACCACATTTCTGCAGCCAAGCAGAGATTCATTTGCGTTACTGTGCCTGTGCTGTACTTGGGCCCAATTCGTATTACTTGTTATGGGTAGATGTTACCACTTAACTCTAGGTAGGCAAAATACTCGTTTCGTAAGTTAAACATAACATAAAATAACATAACATAAAAAAAAAGGTTTTTGGGAGTATATATAAACAGAAAAAAAACTGGTGGAAATTTTTCGCAGCGCCCTCTAGTTCCTAAGTAAGCTAAGCATAACTTCTATCATGGGAACAAGACAAATGCACAAAATAATTATATGAAATAAAGCAAGTAAGTATTACTGATCATCCCATCGTTTGCTTTGCACAATTCTATCGATGGATCTCATTAGCTGTAAGGAACCATCCTTACAGCTAATTTTAGAGCGACCACGGAAAGAGAACTGGTTTGGTAACCAGTTCTCTTTCCGTGGTAAAACGTGGACAAAACCTTTTGCAGTTTGGGTTGGCATGATACGTCGCAGGAACATTACATACCTCATCCGGGTCGGTGAGCTTGAACTCCCAGCCGTCGCCGGTCCACGAGATGAAGCCCTGGCAGCTCTTGTCTGTCAGCAGCTCGAGCAGGAACTGCCACAGCTGGATGGGGCCTGAACCTGCACGTATTGCACACATTTGCTTTACGATGTATGAGGCACTGGACATACATATACAGAGTTAAGAAGATGTTCATATGAAAGACTCTTCGAGTTCTTGACTCTCAAGACTGTTTAGGAAATTAAAGGTGGTAATAGGTGAGCCGTCAGCTCGTTCTGTCACCTACATGACATAAAAAACTATTATAAAGATGTAGATAATACGACAGTATTTATGAAAGGTTTATGCCGCTCTCAGCCATGAAGGGTTGCCTCCCACCCCGTACTGTGCGAAGTTACTCTTCGGACTGTATGTGTTAAATTTAAACCAAGTAGTACCTATTAACCATTATAGTTCAATTTATTGTGTAGTAGTTTGTAAGGTAAATAAAAATATGTTTCTTTCTTTTCTTTCTTTCTGTAGTTATCGCAGAATTTACAGGCATATGAGATAGTTCACCTTCACGTCTTAAAGTTACGGGCGCATACTATGCGACTTGGGACTTGTCACACCTAAGTAGGGGAGGGCCAAAGTCATATTGCTTGTTATGGGCAGAAGTTACCACTTAACACGAAGTGGGTCGTCTGCTGGTTCCGTGACTATGTCACATTAAAAAAGGTATTATTAATATGTACCTTTTTAGTGATACTCAATATAGCATATACGAATAACGTCTAATGGTGTTCCTATGGGGTTTTTTAAATTGCTATTTATACAGCGTGCACAGGCAGTAAAATTACTGAGGGCTCTATCGAGATTGTCAAAACATTCGGACTAGTAGTTTTGTTTTCCTATTACCTTGTTTTGGAATATCATACACTCAGACCATATCTTTTATTTAAAATTGCACCAATTAGTCAATAACTGTACTTATCACACGTCCCGTGCGCGTAATAAGGGCAAATTTTCTCGTTAGAGCTACTACTACAAGGAAAGTCTGTATTTCTAACCGACTTTAAAAACGATAACCTTCAGATGTCATGGTGCGTATTGAAAATGTCAAGGAAAATATTCTTTTTACAAGAGAAATACATAAATTTCTAGTTAACTAATTATTTATATGCATTATGATTAAAAGTTAGAGGCGCTTCTCGTAACTCGGCCTACGTCGTAGATGAAGTTGTCTACGAATTAAGCTAGCTTATTTTCGAATACAATGCGTTTTAGAACGTCAATATATAATGAAGATTATGAGAATTCTTCATTCAACTGAGTAGATAGGATAATAATTATAGGTAAGTGGTTTTTTTTTAATTATCTTCACATTAAACGTACCGTAAGTTGTTTAGAAAAGGGTCACTACATTTTCAGGAGCCAACATCGCTTACTGGTAAATAGCTCTAGTCACTCCACTTTTAATGCGCTCAGTAGTGACGGCGGCGTGCGGTCTTGGGTCATCAAATCTTACAGTGAGTTCAAACTAATGTTTTACACAAGAAATAGCTTAATGTATTTTGTAATACTGATCGAGTTGTCTATCGCCCTTAATTTCAGAATCATGTTTGAATTTGTTTACATATATAAAAGCTGATGTCCTTTGATCCAGCGATGAAATCCAGGATCATTATTTCTCCATGCAACCTTTTTGAAATACAAACAATCTGTCAAATTTCAGATGGCCAGCATCATTTGACACTGGTACTTGTCTCATATATATAAAAAAAAGTAGAAAAGACAATTTTAAATTTGAGAATTCCTACGCACCAGTGAAGCAAGGTCCTGACGCCGGGTACGGTAGCTTGTCCTGTGGGATGAGCGCGTGCTGCTCGCTCGGCCATTCGCTCCACTCGGCACAGCCGCCGCCGTACTCCGGCGCGTAACTTTCGCCGTAGCCTTCGCCGCCGTACCTTCCACCGCCACCTGAAATGGATAAGTTTGTTTATTGTCTAAGCCACGTGGAATAATGGGCATAAATAAATAATGTGTGTTCATTGTTTTTAGAATGTCATTATGCTAATTATGACAACGGTGTAGGAATTTAAATCGCAGAAAACCGAGATGAATATGTAACAGTTTTTTTTCTCTAAACTTATAGAAGCGTATTTCAAGCTTACAGAATAATATTGGAAAATATAAAGATCGGATAGTATATTTATTAGGGATGGTACTATAGACATCGAAATGGAAAAATAAACATACGACCTTCATGTGACCTAGTCGAATCCTTAAAAAGGTGTTTTAATTACTATTTTTGAAAATTTTATGTGCATTAAGTGCGTTAATAAACACTTAGAATCTGATTATGGTGATCACATGGGCCATACACCACTTAATTAGTTTAAAAAACAAACTGTAGTCAAATTAATGTCATGAAAGATGCGATTCACTTTGTGCTCACAACAAACAAGCAACGCGCTAATTATCACCGTCAACACATGTGAAAATATCACAGAAACGCGATACCACTAAATTAATGAACCAGACGAAAGATTCTGACGAGTTCTCAGCTTGAAATTGAATAGGTTCATTAATTTACCGGCCAAGTCCCTTTAATTGTTGCCTTGTGATCTTTCATAATGAAGATGCTTGTGGTTTTTGCTCCTTTTACTAAGAGATTTATGGCTGGATCGTTATAAAGTTGTTGTATGGATTCTTGTCTGTTTGTGAAGATTTATAGAAGTCAACACCAAACATGTGAAAACGTTTTTCTCTTTTGAACTGTGGTTTAGGAGTTAAGCAAACAGATAAGAAATATGAACATAGGCATGTGACATCCAAGATCACAGTTAATAGTATAAAATATGAAGAGTAAAGGAAATGTATTAGGGAGGGCCGCCCAATAGATACCCTTTGGGATAGATGGTAAGTAGAATATGGAGCTTGATCAAGGCGGTTGGCAGGAAGTCGATTCGTAATTTTTTTTATCTTAATTAGCTACGGAACGAGCAGACGGCTTACCTTATGTAAAGCGGTAACCTCTGCCCATAACAAAATACATCTTGGGGTCTTCCCTTGCTTAGGTATGGGAAGACCACGACGCATTGTATTACTCCCTTAAGTGTGAGACAATGGAATGTCTTTCGTGGCTGTAATCACCGGGAAAAACACATTTCAAACCTGAACAAGGTACTGTTACTGCGTTACTGTTGCAGAAGAAAACAATGGTAATAAATAAGGTGAGTTCTACTGCCTGTAGTTAAGTAATGGAAGACTGGGCTTAGTGACCTTAAAATAATCCCGATCAGACACTAAATTAGGGCAGATAATAATTAAAAAAGTACAGGTCCCTACTAATATACCGAAGTTAGAGTAAAAGACCAAAACATACAGTTATCTCTTTCATAGAAATAGGTAGGATAAGTAGGAAGGTAAGGATACTACATGTCAAAGCCGGAAAAAATGCAGCAACTTCAACAATGTCTGACAATAGAACTCTACAATAGTCAGTAATTCGTCTTGTCGATCTTAGTCTAGGAGTCCAATGTTGGACATAGGCCTCTTTTAGTAAGCGCCAATTCGTCTTCGACTCTCCGCATCAACATTCTTCCAGCCCACGTAAGAACTGACCTCTGGGATAAGGTTTCGTGGTGTACGGATGCGGTTGGTACTTCTGTTCGTGCGTGAGCAGCGGCTGCGTGTGCGCGTGCGCGTGGTGATAGTACTCCTCGAGGTAGGGCTGCGCCGAGGCGGCGGGCGGCGCGGGCGGGTACTCCGGCTGGTAGTACTCGTCGAGGGGGGAGGTGGCGGGGGGCGCGGGCGCCGCCGCCGCCGCACCCGCCTCCGAGTACCCGTAGGAGCTCGTTTCGCGGGGGCCGCCCGTTGTGTACCCACCTGGAACCAACACAACAATATATTAGTGATTTTCTATTAAAGCTCAAGTACCTAATAGTTAACCCAGATCTTTTTTTTATGTTATTCGGGTGGCGGAACGAGCTGACGGCCCACCTGACAAAAACAACAATACGATTCAAGTCCTCTCCACCAAGAGATGACCTAAGTCGCATTGCGTTGCGTCCATCACTCCGAGACGGGGATTTTACGTCACATGCGTCTGCAATTGCAATAATTAAAATAATTGTATTTGTAAGGGGAATTTGAAAAGAATTAAAGGCTATAACTCGTTCCTACAATACCTTCACTATATGAAAACATTACGAGTTAAGCCAAACTGGCACACTAACTGCCCATTCAAAAACAACTTTCCTTTTTGTAATAATACATAAAAATGTCCTGAACTTGGGCCCTCCCCTACTTAGGCACAACAAGACCTGTCTTATCGTATTCGACCGTAACTCTGAGACGTGAAGGTGGAGGCCTCATCATCATCTTTCACCAGCAACCACACCTTTCAAACCGGAACACAGTAACGCGAATGCATTACTGCTTGCCGGTAGAAACGGGTATGGTGGTATTACTTCCCCGGACGAACTTGGCATAAGTTCTACTGCCTGGAAGACACTTGACACAGGACCATGGAAAAATGGATACATTTTTGTTAAAATTACGATTTTTGTGTGTGAATGGGACTACTAGGTAATTATGTCACTCAGCATTGCATTGTTATAAATATGTTTAGGTGTAAATTAAATGTGCGGTATTATAAGACTTTGTATTATGATAAACCTATGTATGATCCCGTGACTCATGTGGAACAAAGACTTATGTAAAGTGTTGTAGGTATTCGCGTAACGGCCGTCTCACATCAAAACACATGCAAAATTAAATACCTAAAACAATACATCGTAGATACCTAAGACCCTCATCTCAGACTGTCTTCAAACTTCGCGTCGATATGATTACTATCAGTAAATTGATTCTATGTAGTCAATAAACATTATGTTTAATTATGCTTATATGACTGGCCTCACAGCTCATTTGGTATTGGTAGTAACTATGCCTTTTGCGCTGTAGGTCGTGGGTTCGATTCCCACCCAGGACAACCATTTGTGTGACGAATTGAGATGTTTGTTCTGCGTCTGGGTGTTAATATACATATATATATATATATATATGTATATATATATATATGTATATATATATATATATATATATATATATATATATATATATATATATATATATTATATATATAAAAATAAATATAAATTGTATGTTATTTACAAAAAAAGTATAGGTATAGGTATCTATCAGATGTCTGGTTCTCATAATACAAGCTATGCTTACTTTGTGGCTAGCTGGCGCTGTGTGAATTGTTCACCGATATTATTATTATTATTATTATTATTATTAAGATTGGCCTCGCAGCTCAGTTGATAGTAACCCTGCCTGTAGGTCGTCGTTTCAATCCCCCCCCCCCCCCCAGGACACACATTTATGTGACATTTGTAACCTGAATTTGTAAAAAATCCAGCTTTATTTATATATTTATTATAATTACATGAGAATAGTTCTGCGAAAGAGTCGGATCACATATAGCATCAAACCCAATATTCGTTAAAAAATCAGTGGACGCGTGTGCGTCGGCGCAGCGGCGCGCGGCGGCGGCAGCGAAGCGCATCGGTCGCGGTTCACGGCGCGCCCTTTGTTCTGCACGCGGAGTGCGGACCCATACCTCGGACCCCCCCCCCTCCCCCGCTCCCCCTGCCCCCGCACGTCATGACAACGCGCCTCACACAACACTCACGACACGCGATTGACCACCAAACACAATAAGACTTGCAATGTGCAGTTTAGGATTTGTTATCATCGGCTCTTGCGTGCGACGGGCCCACACACAGTCCTCTTGGCCACTAATATTATCAAGACAATGGACTTGCAATGTGCATTTTCGGGAGATTCTAACACCGCTTCTTGTTCCAGAGTGAACATTCGGTGTAAATGGTCAGAAGGCTGGCGACGAAATAGTTTCAAATCATCTAACAGAACAAATAACAGTCTATTGAGCCACCATAATAATATGCAATGTGCAGTTTAGGAGTTTGCATTTGAACTCTGGCTTTTGATTCAAGGTGCAGACTAAGACACTGTTTTTTTTTTAATAACACAGTCAACACTGGCTATCTTTGATTACATTGAAAATATTGGTGAGGGTATTCGTAGCCTATTTCTTTGTTTGTAGACCTGCTTGCAATGCGACGTGATCCATTCGGTCCCGGCTGGGTTGATTGCTGACATTAGAGAGATGATTTTAAGTTTTTTTTCTAAGAGTAATAGATGTTTAGTTTGTTGTGTACCTACCTGTAGTAAAAATATGCGAAACATGGATCCTGTATGAGCAAGCGTAATCAAGCTTTATTGATTAGTAAATCGTAGCGCTGGTACGGTGTCGCCTTAGACTGTTTCCCATTGAAATCATAAAGCACTTACAAATTTTAGTACTATTAAACACGATCCCTCGCCTGATGCTAATACTAATATATATACTAACTAATTAAGGGCTGCACGACATCTGAGGCCAGCTTCGGATTTTCTAATATCGATCTGAATATCAATGATAAATATAATGATTTAATTTTTTAAACTGTCATGTCAAATCTTTCATAATTTAATGATTACATAACATGTCATACTAAGGGGTCCCAAATCATTTGCTCTTTGTTTTTGCCAGTAGGCCATTCTCTTGTTTACTTTTCAGGGTACAGTTTACTTGCCTTTACCGCGTTATAATTAACGTCAGCTACCGATAACAATGTCGATAAGCATATTTACTTACACCATATTAAGACTCAAGGAAAACACCGTCGCACATACAAAATATTGACTGTGTAAAATGTAGTGTGTTGCGTAGTTTTTGTATGATTTTGAAATAATATATCGAATAAGTCGATATTCTTAGCGTATGTAGGCATAATGTGTAATAATTAACTCAATACAAAACAATAAGGTAAAGTGAGAATATATAAAAAAGGTCGAACTTTAGCCTCCAGCTTAATTAATTAAAACTGTAACTTCAAACTCTGTTTTGGATCAAAGTTTTCCCAAACGTAGTAACATACTTATGAATTAATCTTATTCTGTAGACAGTTACGGAAACAAAGGCGGTTCTGTGTTGACAGCATAAAAATATAAATTGCTCCAAAAAGTTTATTAAACAGCTAGCTGTGCCCGCGGCTTCGCCCGCGTTTAATTCAGTTGTGAATAAAAGATTAGCTAGGTGATTTAGTAATTTTTATTAATTTGTGCATTTATTTTTATTGATTTGCATAGATAACCACGTTCTTTAATACAATGAAGTAAAAGACAAAGGTCAAAAACTTGTTTTCCATAGAATTCATAAAGAAATGGCTTGGAAACGTCAATAATATTCAAAACATAAGGTCACGCGTACTTATCGCTAAGTTTGACGCCTATTCAAACCCTATCCAACCCTCCTAGGAAGAACAGAAAAGAAACCCCTAAAAAGACGAAACCTTCATAATTACGAAGCGTCATGTTTGTATCTACGAGTAGGTACTACACTGTATCCAGAAGCTAATGATTTGAGCGAGCGAGCGTCCGACTGTCTTACGGAGAATGACCGTTGACCGCCGATGCCGTGATAACGTTCTCACGTCCATTGTGTGTGTGTGTGTATGTGTATGTGTGTGTGTGTGTGTGTTTGAGAGTGTGTGTGTGTGTGTGTGTGTGATATATGTACCTACTAGGCACATGCGTACTCCGTGTTTTATTCAGCGGTTGGTTGCACCCACACCATTTGTCACGCACGCAAATTCCTATATTCGCGTCGTTTCTACATAATTTTGCTTTGTTTGTTTAGCCTATTAACGACTTATATTTTTGATTTTTATGCGATTGTTCGGAACGAGCAGACGGCCCACCTGGTGTTAAGCTGTAAGCTCTGCCCATAACAAGCAACACGATTTGGGTCCCCGCATGCGACATTAGGTATACATTAGGTAGGTACGACAAGACCCAAGTTGCATCGTATGCGCCCGTAAATCTGAGGCACGTAGGCGAAATGTCTCATGTGCATGTAATTTCACCGGCAACCACGCAAGTGATGTCTGTAATGAGTATTCAGAGTAGGATCAAGACTATTAAAAAATGTTGAAATGAAATTACCTTCTGGCGTAGCTAAATATAATTACGAAGGGATACATTAACTGGAAATATTTTGACAAAGAAAACCTATTATAAGATTCATAGCTGTGTTTTTAAAAAGAAGTATTTACCTAGCTACAAACAAATTCGGGCAGATAAATTACCAAGAGCTGACAACTGAACAAATTGAAGTATTTTAATGAACCAATAGCGCCTAATTACAATTCCCTCACGTCGTTGAAATAGAAACGATAAATCGGGAAACGAGTGGAATCACGTAAAAAGCTCTCTCGAGTGACCCGGCTCGGGCGACCTGACGTAACTCACTGTGACAACTCAGGAAACAATGAATGCACGACGATTTAAAATAACAACGCCAAGCTGTCCATTTTGTTGAGGAAAAATATTTGTAGGTATGTACTTACCTGGGTAGGTAGACTTAAGATTCCTAAAGCATCGAACGTACGTTTATTGGAGATATAAAGAATAATAAATATTGGTGGACAATTCACACAGCGCCATCTAGCCCCAATAAGTAAGTTAAGTAAATAGCTCGTATCATGAGAACCAGACAACTGATATAATACTTTTGTTTTGTAAATAGTAAATACATACATATAGCCAGACAGAACAAACACCTAGTATGTCCGTTACACAAATGTTTGCCCTGGGTGGGAATCGAACCCAGGCAGAAGCAGGCAGGGTTACTACCAACTGAGCTATAAGGCCAGACAAAAGATATTGAAAGGCAATTGGCAATTATACATTAGCCAGATATATTATTAGCGTAGATAAATCAGCTGCGACTCAATACTAACTAGGTATTCGTCGTCCTTTTTCAAGTGAATGAATTATTGGCATTTAAAACTGGCCATTTACAAAAAAAAAAACATTATTTTGACGTGTCACAGAAACATAGAGGTTTTATTACAATTAAAAACAAAAGCGCGGTACGTCGCAGCATCAGTGAGAGAGCGAGCGTGGGGGGCGTGAGGCAGTCGCGCGGGGCGGGGCGAGCCAATCGAGCGCGGCCACGCCTCGCGCTCCAGCCGCCAGGTCGAAAGGTCGCCACTCTCCACCACCATTGGCGCAGAACCGCAGGACCACTGAGATTTATTCCACACGAAACTTGCCGACGGAACACAACGACGATTTTACGAGAGCCACGCGAATAGCCAGTTAGGAGCGCTCTACATTTCATCTGACTAACGCGTAACACGATTACAATGTTCATTATTCAATTGAGTATTGAATGAATTTCAATTAGATAATCGTCGTTGGCTTTTCGGTGTGGCATAAGAAGACTCTTCATAATCTCTCGCGGCCGCGTGTGTTGAGAATGTCGCACGCACATGCGAGGGTAACCTAAGACCTCGGAGCAGCTGCAACACGACTCCAAAACCTTTTTTACTTATTATCTCCACGAAACTCGAAACGCGCGAAAATGTACCGAAACATATTTTTTTAACGAGCGCGTGCTAAGCTTGCCATATGGCGTCCGCTTGATGACAGAATATTTGTGTTGGCTTTATGCGAGCAGGACCTATTTTAATTTGCAGCAAAATGAGAACAACTCAACGTGAAATTATGAAACTCCTCGCTAAATATTAATAAAAATTTTATAAAGATGAGTTCTATGAAAGTACATTTTTAAAAGTCAAAGTCGAAGTCAGAAGCTTCATTTCCATAGAATTCATAAAGAAATGTCTTGGAAACGTAAATAATATTCAAAACAAATAAAAAATAATACAAATGTATTCTATTCTATTCTATATGTCAAGTGATAGCCAATAGATAATAAAAATTTTATGTAAAATTATAGGTATATATAATTATAGGTATAATGAATTAAAGAGTACCTAATAAGTAAGAGTTAATTAAAGAAATATTATAGTAGCAACTCTAGTGACACATTTGAATCAATATTGTAAATTAATCTGCGGATAATATGGTAGGCTTCTGTACTAAAAACACTTATTTATGTATTTTATCAGTAAATGTACTGGAGCTGTTTTTTGTCCCCAATATTTTTTTTTTTAAACATAAGGTCGCATACTTATCGCCAAGTTTGACGCCTATTCAAATCCTATTCTTACCCTATCTACATAACGTACCTATTCATCTAAAGGAAAAGTTTAGTTAGAATATTAATTACTACTTATACATTCCTATATTTTGCTTTGAGAATGATGAGTAAACTAAAACTCGGGCACACATCGCGCCAATTCCCATTCGGGAACGGAAGTTGAAAAATATGATTTTTAAAATTAGAAGCAATGCCGGCAGGTGAGCTCTCGCTGACTGCGCGACGACATAATTATTGTTGCACGTCCACAACGTTGCTATATTTCGACATAAATAAGCTATCACCTTAATAATGATTCAACCTTAAGTTCTGATTATAACCTTTTATATATGCGTATGGAAAAATCTAAACTGGCACATCTAAAGTTCTTTTTAGATAGAAGGAAAAGGTAATTTTTGTAATCACAATACATTACCACAATGGGAAATAAAATAACGAAATATTTGTCATAAGAAAAATAATAAACCATGAAAAAAGTTGCGAGAATATATGCTAAAAGGAAATTGCTGTCAACGGGCGACTTTAAATCAAATTCAAAATTGGAACATTTTTCAACAGGAAGTTTGAGTCGTACGTGTTGAATTATTTTGCTTTCATGAGTGTAATCTTTTGACAGAGCTTGTATTATTATGATAAGAATGAATAAGTAGTTATATATTAAACCATATTTCAATATAAACAAACTATGTACCAATATTTTCGGTACGACCGGACACCTTACTGAGGATTATTTTTAACATCAATATCGTTAACGTAAAAACTATAAAATACGTACTGAAAGGACGAAATTTGACTTCATAACGTTTAAAAATAACTAGGTCCCGTCGTGTTTCGTGCGTCCATGCTTACGGATACGGGGACGAGATGGAAACCAAACACCAGATCCACCGATATTTACTGCCAATAAAATTGTATATCGCCTACGGTAATTACAACCACACTTTTTTTTTTTTTTTTTTTTTTATTTCACCGTCACCCTACAGCGCAATTTGTATATATTTCGAGAATACCTCACTAATAATAATATCCGGTCGAATAGTTAGCATCAATTTATAATAATCAAGATGTCGCGGCAGATGTTGAGTTAGATTATGAACACTATAAATCTGGTTCAAACTCTTTACACTGAAAAAATGTTTTTGATTAAATAATAGGTATTCATGCCGGTGAAGCTTGCGAGTTATAAACGATTCCAGGAAACCCAATGGAGGCTATACAATAAACCTCCAAGCAGCTCGACAAATCGTTCAGTTATTACATTGTCTAGACCTAATAAAACATAGAGCTATGAAATAACAGACATGTTCGCCTCAAATCAATAGTAAAGTTAGGTATACAAAACTATTTGATTACAAAAGTAATAAATTATTGATATTAGTATTTTATAATCTAAATATGAAATTCATAAAGGCATACAACTGAAATGAAATTGTTTGGTAGTATTGTCGGTAATAGCGTGACATTTTATGCAATGTGTGTCACGAACTAAGTGGAGTAGGTATTGCGGAATCAGCCTAATAAAGTTGACATTAAAACGGCAAATCGCGTGCATTATGCCGTGTCTACGCGTTAGTTGGCGGTATGCGCGGCAGGTGCCCCGCCACCTGCGCACGCGCCGCGATCGTTACAAAAACCATGCGCACAGAGGGCACTTCACTAGGGCTGTCATAATCTGCGTCATATAAAGGCATACATCTGAATCTAATACATTGCCATCACAAAGGACCACAATTAAAATAAACCGTATAATAACTGGGTTGACTATGTAACCTGTGGAAAATAGTATAATACACTAACTGGGTTGACTATCCTACCTGTGGAAAATAGTATACCTAATCACTAACTGGGTTGACTATCCGACCTGTGGAAATAGTAACCTTGCATTAGCTTGTTTTATTTATCCCTTATACTGTACACCATTCAAGATGGAGTAATTAGATATGTGATTTGAATGCGAATTATAATTAACGTAAAACTAAGTTCGAATAAAATTCGTTAGGTATAAATAACGATGTTTTGACTAGCCATAACTCCATGGTAGCCCTGTGCAACCTGCCGCGAGTTTTATGCTGACCATCACCCATGCACACATGGGGGAAACCTTTCAAAGAGGCACAATAATTATAATTTTGGACGTTTAAAGCCGATTTCAAAGAGCAGCCGTCAATATGACGTTTCTTTAATGAACTGAAGGGAAATAAGAGATAATGGGCTCATGCTTGAATATAACTGAATCTGAATAAAATCATTCGCGATTTAAACTCGTTACATTTTCAAATTTCATTGAATACCCTTAAATGAATAGGTACCTTAATTTATTTACCACTTTCTGTTCATTAAATTCTATTCCCCTACAACAGTTTCCATTCTACTTAGTAAGTGAAAATTCATTGCGTTTATCTTCGGATTCGAGTCCATATCAAAGTGTGTACGTAAACAAGGAACCATGAATGAAATCCGAACTCGGAGATGATAATTTGTGAGACAGACATAAAATTGCAGACAGGATGTGCCGGCGCGGGCGCGGGCGCGGCAGCGCTGCGGACGGAAGCGACGCGGGCGCATCAACTCGCTACGTGTACGTGACCCGTTGCTTGACGTGTGACGTCACTCATTCAACAGATGATACGTTATGTAATCTGTAACCTGCTAGACCACAGAAACTTGACATGCGTTACCAAATTGCAGGCGCATGAGACGTAACACCCCCGTCTCGGGATGATAGACGCAACGCAATGCAACTTGAGTCATCTCGTACTTTGGTGGAGAAGACTTGAGTCGTATTGCTGTTGTCTATGAGCGGCAGTTACCATTTAACATCAGATGGGCCGTCAGCTCGTTTTATACCCTACATTACATAAAAAAGCGTTAAATTGACATATAGAGCGTCAAAAAGAAACAAAGGACATTGGGCTACGTAAGCATTAACACTACTGTATAATCTAGATAAATGGATTAATGGTTAACTATTTTACACCATACAAATGTATAAAATAAATATGGTAAAACGAAATAACAACGCAATGTAACATAAAATGGGCGGCCTCATTGCTTAAAGCAATCTCTTCCAGGCAAAATTATTTAATGGGACGGTAGTGTTAAGAGAATACATATATATAACAGCGTATTCGATAGTTAACACAGATGTTAATAGGGTGGTGAATTTTTTTTTGAAATAAATCGATTGATCGCTCAGTTACTTCCGGTAAGCCTGTCTCAAGTTATTTAATTAACACTCATCTCAATACCAACACAATTATTGCGTAACAACCTGTTTTACCGTGGGAGCTGTGATAGTATTCGTGAGGTTTTGCGTGTGATTTTGTGTATCGATGTTAATTGCACTTTTGATATTAAAAAGTCGACAGCGGCGCGGCGGCGGCGTCGAACGGGAAGCGATTAAAAACTTCGTCTGGATTACGACGGGCGCGCCGGAAGTGGCCATATACATTTATGAATGAAACGAGCTAACGTGTCTTTTAGGATAGTGACGTCACAAATTGGAAGACTCTACTAGCGGTTACATTTGTACATTAGAAGTGGTTGTATTGTTATAATAGGATATCCCTCTATATTAGTGCACCATATGGCTTGCACAGCAATAGCAAAAGCCCGTGTAAACGCTGTCAAGGCCATCTGCGGCCAACAGCATAATGTCCAGTCATAAAAAATAAATAAAAAAAAGCATAGCAATAGCAATCTAAGTACATTTTAGTTTTACTTAAGTTAATCTATTATAATAGAATAAAAGTTGTGTGATCATGGTCAAAAATTAACTATTTTAAAAAGAGGTAACTTATTAATTCTATTAGGTATGTTAATATTATATTGAGACCTTATTCTATAAAAATAAATAAATAAGTAATGGTTTAAACATGTTCAACCCGCAACGGTTCGTTATTAGATTTATATTTAAATGTGGCGATGATGGATGTAGGTATCTGCAAACAGTTCTTATAACACTTGCTCACAATATTAACTATTATTATTGATAGAGCTGTTCTTATCACACATTTTATGTAAAGTTATGACATTGGAAGACGTAGTGGCATGATAACGACTATTGGGTTTTTATATTTGCTAATGAGTTGAAAATATGGTGTCCATTAGAATACCTAACAGATAGAGTGAGGCACATGTCGGATCATCTGCGGCACATCTGCAGTTTCGTTAGACAGGTGTCTTCTAACGTGTTCGCTTCTTTGTCGCATGCCTTCATATCAACTCTGTATTATATAAACAGACTTCAAAAAGGAGGTCTTGGACTGTAAGTGTTTTTATTATTATCAAGAATATCATCTGTACCTACTTCATAAATCCATGTCACACTTTTTTAATGATCTGCTTCGCAACTATAATTATGTTGGTTGTTTGCTTAAGTTTTTTCTTAAATTAATGTCAAGCAAAGCATGCCTAATAAATAAATTGTGATTAGTTTGATTTCAAGTTTACATAAAGAAACTGACGAAACGATTGGTAAATCAGTTTCAATGAGGATGTCGAACGAGTTATCCTTTACGGAGGCCTGTTTCTAACGATGCTTTACGATGCCATCGACCTGTCATATCTGAATTTCTTTATGGTTATCTTTATATAATTTTGAGTCACCATGCAACACTTTGCCACCGAATTTCAAATTGTCTATTTAACTCACAAATCACGATTGCAATCACGTAAACTATGGGATTTGCGACCTGTAAAAGGAAGGAAGCGATTACTGGAAGGTGAGCGACCTGGACCGTTACCCGAGCCACCGAATGGACACCATTTATGAGCACAACATTGTCAATGATGACGGACAGTCACGGGTCAGCGATTACATCTGGAGGCACCATGAATATTCATGTCTACGTGCTTCGATTTCAAAATCAAATCAATTAAAAGCCACTGTTTCATTATCGATTATCAGCAAGCAAATATTTTCGTAAGCTAAGGCAAGCTGCAACACGTGAATTTTATTCTACCCTATAAACAATTTTGAATAGAAATATTATATTTGGGTGATTAGAGCACTATAAAACTTTTGGCCACCCCGGTCTAAGCTCTTTATAATATATAGATTTGCTAATTGGGCAGGTGTGTTTTTAATTTTCAAAATAATGTTATTATTGTTAGAGATTGAGGTTAACCCATAAATATAGAACAAAATTCAAGATTATACGGGCAGGTGAGAATTTCAATATGGCTTTAAAACGATAATGGACTTTAATATTATTCACAGGTATTTGATGAGATAATAATATTAAATACGCATGTCATTCATATTCCTGAAATGAATTGTATATGACTATGGCGAATTCAAATTTATTTCACGTAAGCTATGTATGCAAATGTAAGGTATGTGACAATACTGCAAAGCTCTTTATGCGCGTCACGCGGCGGAAGTGCGAGGTGCGCCCGCGCATCCCCTCCGCCGCGCCGCCCGCCGGATCCAACATGGCGGCGGCGAAAGTGCTTCCGCTCAAGAGCTTGAGAGTTCTCAATGAAGCGCCCTGCTTATTTATAACTTGAATGATCTTGGATTTATTAAAGTAAAGTAGTATTTTTTATCATGCCATTAATCGTATTTTTTTTGTTACAATGGACAGCAACTTTTAAACTTACAGACAATGAATATAAAATGCAAAAATACTTTATTTAAAAAAAATCGTTTGTTGTTTATAAATATATAAATACCTCTATACATGTCCACAGACACAAAAATAGCATACCTACTTATTGTAATCGACCTTGTTTAAATCGTATATTTACATAAGTAAATTACATTTGAATAACATTCGCTAACCAGAAGTAATAATTAACGTTTAGATTAATTTAAAAGTTGAAAGATGAAAACTTTTTGTTTAGTACTAGAGAAAGAAAAAAAAAATTGCTAATTAATGATTATTAATTAACTTGCCGTTAATTGTCTGCATGGGTTTAAGATTGTTTAATAGTTAAATACTTAGATTATAGTTTCAATGATATTATTTTGTTTTAATTTTATTTATTCTTTGGTATAAACCAGACGACTTAGGTCCAATAGAGATATAAACCTTGAAATTTAAATAAATGCGACACATAGATACGGAATATATAACAATTTAATGATACTGATAAATTCTTTTGAAAGTTTTTAACATAAGGTTACCATATTTAATTTAAGTTTCGCGTAAGCCTCTTTATGATTTAATATCATCAATGTAAAACAATTTGATATAATTACAAATTTATTTTTACGATTTCACTGATCAATTAAACAGGACTTTACAAATACACGACACGATTTCATAAGATCTATCCAATACTGAAATATCAAATGGAAACCTAATTCAAGGGTACAGATTTTTTTTAAGAAAACCATAATATTCCGACGGGTTAGGAAATATTGTAACCGTAGCTTTAGGATATTGTTAGTCACTAACCTGGCAGTATGTAAGCGGAATCGCACATAGGATCCATAGCAGGATCAAACGAGAGCCTATTTTGTTCACCATAATGCAGTTTGGCGTTACTCGTCACTGATTGTTCGTAATTGAGCCTCGCCACACTGGCCAGCGCCTGTTCATAGTTCAACCGAGTGTCGACGTCCCTAGCGTCCGCCGGGATCTCTGTGTATTGTTTATTCACTTTGGCACTATAGTCTGAAAAGTTTAGTTTGGTGAGCGTAGACATGGGGAGGTCTAAGGGCGCCGCGCACGGAGGCACGGCGGCTTCTCGCGGCGCCTCTACCAACAGCATGGCGGACCGGTGCCCGGCCCCGGAAAACAACAAAAATTCTCAACACCACATCGTATACCACTGATTTCAAAATATTCGTATGTATTTCACATAAAATATTAAACTCAAATAATTAGTTTCGTTCGCTCACTATAAAGGTTGAAATAATTAGAGTACCAATATTGCCGTTAAACTCGTACTAAAAATAATAATATCGCGTTACAAAAGACGAGTGCGAGCTTTCAGCGGAGTTGAGTCGGTAGCACCGCTACGTATCGCGCCTAATCAAACACTGAGAGCTTTCCGGCGGACAGAGAGGGCTGTGTGTGTGCGACTGGCGACCGCAGCCGAGCGTAGCCGAGTCCACCCGATAGCGAGACCTGTCGCGCCACCTGCTGCCGCGGCCCGCACAACCAACTGTTGCGACCGTTGATTTTTTTGCCATACCTGCCTAACCCCCCCTTTGTGATGGTAAGGGAATTAGCACAACATCACAAATCATTTATGATTGAGAGCTTTCACATTTATTTTAGTATGTACGAGTTGTGCATTATATTCCCGCAATTTATGCGAGTTTAAATGTGTTTCTCTTAATTTACTTCGATGAATGACACAAATTAATTTCAAGGAAAATATTACTTATTAGGATAAGAGTTATTTAATGTAAGGTGTGAGTCTACATACTTTTAGCAACACATCGTTTTGCATTTTTTTAGGTAAATAATACTTGCCATTCCATTTTACCAAATGCTTTAATGATACAAGATTTTCCTTTTAGCTAAAGTAAGTACAAGGTATGTTTTCAGCATGTATGTAATGTGAACCAAATAAGCCTGTGAATATTGTAAAATCACTTACATGTACGAGATAAACAAGTGTGGCGATATACCCTCCGTAGCATTGTTTCCCAAGGAGATATAAAAAAACAGAATGATTATATTGTCAAGAACGATGTTCTGACTAGATAATGAACTAAGTTAATGGAAGTGGTGACGCATTTCTGCGCAATGATGACCAGCGATCACTGAACTGGAACTTCACTAACTAGAATTTTCGGACTAACACTGGCTCAGAAACGAATAATACTATAACTTCCTACAAGGTACAGTTACAGAAAAAAAACTAGATATATACTGTTTGTTTGATGCTATGCATATTTTCGGAGTAACTCTGGCTCAAAAACGAATAATACTATAACTTCCTACGAGTGACAGTTACAGAAAAACTGTTTGTTTGATGCTATGAAACTTACAGAACGTGTTACTGAGTTCTGACATTCTAACATGTATATTTTTCAGATCTCAAGGCAAATTATCATTACATATCTTATTAGAGGTTTTAAACCTTTACAGTAACAGTGGGCAAATGATGTGAGGGACTGATCCACGTGGTATATACTCGTATGATAGCCGACAGCGTAGATCACAATTACCTTATAATAAAGTGTGTGACGCACTTGGCCTTGACGTTGGCTCTATTGTCTGAAGGCGGCCGAGACGAGATACCCACTTACAATCAAAACTAAGAAATAAAAGTACAGCACAGATAGTTATATAAATGGTTGATTACAATAGAAGCGCTAATGTGCGAACAATAGTCACCTACCGGTAATGACCTCTTTGAGACTGTACATAATTTAACATTTCATGAATATGTTGAACTTGCGATTTCCATACAAGATTCAGAATAATTGTGGAAAATACTGATTTTAGCTGCAAATACTTACGTTTACATTGTAGTTTGCAAGCATTAATTGTGATTCATAATATGTAACGCAATGTTTTGTATGTTTTAGAAATGAATTGCTTCTAATAGATTTGCTGTATAGATTTCAACAATATTTCTTGCACAACATAATTTTGCCTGTCTCAGGATGAATGCAAAAAATATCTCAGCTTATAAGGGACGTTGTAATGTCGCTTCTAGGATGCTGACAATAGCCATCGAGCATATTGAGACAGATGTCGCAATATCAATGTCTGATACATCGTAGATAAGGAATACGATTCGGTGGGAGGGCACGAGCTTAAGGGCGGGCCTGAAATCGGGTCAAGTTACAAGGGGTGGTAGTCAGGATCACAATTGATCGAAGCTGGGGTCGAGTGGGGCATAATAGCCACCTGAGCACGTGTTCAACCGGATATGGAGGGCTATTGTCTACCGGAGGAAGCGATTTCGACGTCGTCGGAAAATAAGACGCCGATTTTTTGGTCCTTGTCTGTCCAGGTATAAAGTGCTATGTAACGCGTGAGGTATTGTTATAAAGATTTTGATTTATGTGTCAGAGAATATGAAGGAAATACAGAAACGACCTTAGAATAAATAATGTTGAGTATAACAAAGGAAAATAGATTAAGTTTAATTAATAGATTTTTGCCCCAACTTAGGTGTTGGTTAGCGTCACTATCGGCTACATAGTCACTATAATATGTATTATACGTATAATATAATATACTATAGACATCAGACGATAATATTATGCAACAAAGGGAACACGTACCGTAATAAAAAGAGGATTTCTAATAAATTTTTTGTTGCGTTACTTTGTATTTTTAAATTCCAAATGTATACCTACATATTAATATTATTAACCAAATACATTCCAAAAAGCTTGAGTGCATACTCCGTAAATACATTTCAATTTACAATAAACTGATAGGCTTGTCTGTGGTTAGTATGGAATACTTTAGCATAGATTGTGAAGCATAGACAATGCAATTAGAGCGGTGCACTGCGCTTCTCTACGGGAAATGGTGCGGTATTCGCGGAAATTAGTTTTCCATTTTGAACAAAATGAGGGAAATAAACACGCGCGGATATTGTCTTTGCTAGAAAACTGGTGCAATCTCCCGAGATGACGTAACTGTATAAAGAGGAAATAGGAAACTTTGATGAGTGTGATGAAAACACTTCGCGGCTCATGAATTAATTCTGAATCCTACTTGGACAAATTCTTTTTGACCAGTAAACGTAATGAGCATTATTAAAATAATGCTAAATTATCTACTGATTGGACACGGACACAATTTTTTTTATATTCCATTTAGAGGTAGAGCTCAGTAATGATGTTCATATTCAACCAGACGCCGTTCGCTACGGTCATCGAACACGACAGAACACAGCGAATTTTTTGCACAGCGCCTACCTACCTAACAATCTGTTCAGTGCTCTGTCCGCGCCCATAGATGGCATCGCCATGACTGGCCTCGCAGCTCAGTTGGTTAGTAACTCTGCATTCTGAACTGTAGGTCGTGGGTTCCATTCCCACCCAGGACAAACATTTATGTAACGAGCATTGAGTTTGTTCTGTGTCTGGATGTTAATATGTATTATATATATGTATGTAATTACAAAAAAAAAAAGTATATGAGTATTATATCAGTTGTCTTATTCCCATGATACAAGCTATGCTTAGCTTACTTTGTGGCTAGATGGCGCTGTGTGAAATGTCCACCATTATTTATTGAATTTATTTTATTTTTATTTATAGATAGCACGCTGTCATTCACACGCGACACATAAATTACAGTTTTTCCCATTACTCAAAGAATGACGGACTGAACTTATTCTATTGCTGATCGTATATGAAGATATTATGCAAAACGACGGCGTTGGAAAAGACAAATTACGTATTGCACCGACGTTTTATCGATTGCAAACGTAAAAAGATTGAAATAAACCGACTTCTATCGATATTCAGGAGGTAAGTTGCTTGCTCCCTTCGGCCAAGTTTAAATTTAAAAATACAATTTACCAAGGAATTCCCTGCTTCGAATTACATTAAGTGTAAACAATATAGTGTGAGCGTGCGTATCGGCGGTGGCAGGCGACGGATGTGCGAGATAAACAATCTTTTTTAGATAAAACGCTGAAAACACTCCATAAATCTGTACGACTCGGGATCGGGAACACTTCATCCAAGACTGTCAAAGACAGCTTTGAAATTTATAAGTGCCGATCGACCAACCTAACGGTGGCATATAAATACTAGATAATCACACACATCCGATTATTGACGAAATAAAAGCTTTTTTTGGGTTAACACTCAAGAAACCTTTGCAATAATTAAAAAGTCGGGCGCATCCGGTGTTGTCGATTATGCTGATTGAATTCTGATTTGAATTTCAATGTATTCTCTATGAGGCCGGGGTATAACTTTAATTATATTTCCGGCGATGTAAGGATACGAGTGTGACATTCATTATCATGTTTTTATAAATAAAGGTTCATTATATTTGACCGTAAAATGTTTTTTGGGCTTCTCGAGTCACCGGTTCTGTCGAACCAGTATGGTGAAAGGATTGTAAGTGTACCTCAAAGAGGCTCCTTTCGTGCACTCGGACACATGTCTTCGAATTTTAAGTTCTAGGACATGTCGTTATCTCACGATGTTTTCCTTCACCGTTTTGAGAACATGGTATTGCGCACATAAATCATTCAATCGAAAAACTCATAGGAGCACGTTGGGATTTGAACCGGCGACCTCCGGATTGAAACTCGGAGTCAGTACCACTAGACCGCCACGTTCTCAACTCACTCTTTTTTGGGCTGTGTGTTACATACGCACCTATTGCTGTGCTTGCTTCCCTAAATGTTTTAAATTGGAGCGTGCCGGGACGTCATTTCCGGTGCCAATAATTTATATCTCTCGGCCTCCGTCATCTGTCGAGATGGCGCGAGATACGACATTTATCCATGCTTAAATTTAGAACGATTTCTAAGAACATTTATTGTGTGGTGTTATTTTGAAACATTAATATGCGTACACATTGTGAAATTCTGTTAAAAATATGGCGTCATATTATGTTTCCAATATTATCAATAGTGCGCTTATCGATGTTCTATGGTATCTTTCGTGATTGTTTCGTTTATCGGGGTTTAAACAATACCCATCTCAATGTCAACCAAGGAAATTTTTGAATGGATGGGTAGGTATTCAAAACGTGCTGTAATATTGTGATTGCGATAACTCGTGATACAGTTTCAGTAACAGTCAGTACAGTCAGGGGCAGTACAGCGAAGGACAGTCGCCCACGCTTTCCGCTCGCCCTCGCCCATTGATAGCATATCGCCAACAGTAGGTAATATAAGCTTAAAATTATACATAAAAATGGTTTGTGTCAGATTATTACACGCGTTTACAAATAAATGGTTTTAAAAAGGTTCTGTTACACAAAATAATGGTCAGGACTTTGCGTTAACATTAAATTGCAATACTTTTAAATCTTGATTAAGTTGAAAATGATTCGTACCGTCTAAAGTGAGATTACCGCGGGTACAATTAAAATGCGCGCCAACTAATAACGGGGTAATGAAGTCCCGGCAAATATTTGTTTTTGCGGGAGATTTCTGCGATGAGTCGAGTGCCGCAAATAAGGCAATTAATTGAATTCGGCACTTCAAAGCGCCGCCGACGGGCTTTGTCGGCGTTGCAATCCGACACTTGTATTGATCTAAATGTTCTATGTGTAAATCGGCACTACAGACAATTCAACATTTTTACAAAAAACAGGTCGAATTTGCGAAACTCTTTCATGTTATACCGATTCCCACAGTCATACACAAAAGTTTTCAAAAAATCGGTTCGCAATTACACCTGCTATCAGCTACGAAATTATCAAATTACGTGGGACATGTGTTAAGACTCATTTTAATTGAACAAACCCCTAATATTGCTAAACTATGTATGTGTAACGGTTAGGTATATGTGTACGAGTACCTAAACTCGGTTATTTATCAAAGTTGAGTTCACTGCTTGTGAATTTCCACGAATCGACACCCACGCAGATAAACTGTTGATATTAGTATATGTACACTTTAAGTATTTAACGCACAGCCTAAACCACTGGTGCGGTATTTTCAATAGAATATTGGTGCAGTTTCAAACATATGTTTTGGAAGTTAACTTTGATATTGACTGGCCTCGCAGCTCAGTTGGTTAGTAAGTCTGCCTTCTGAGCTGTAGGTCGTGGGTTCGATTCCCACCTAGGATAAACATTTGTGTCACGAATATAGATGTTTGTTCTGTGTCTGGGTGTTAGTATGTATTATTTGTATGTATTTACAAAAAAGTAATATAAGTATTATATCAGTTGTATGGTTCCCATGAAACAAGCTAAGCTTAGCTTACTTTGGGGCTAGATGGCGCTGTGTGAAATGTCCACCAATATTATATTATTATTATTATATTATATAAAAAAATGAAATCCTAAGGGACTCGTTATTCAGCCATGGGTCCAAAACATCATCACGTCGATTCTAACAAAAGGATTATTTTCAAGTACTTATTTTGTGAAAACATGCATTAAATACTTTTTTATATGACTATAAAAGTTTATCAATGCGTTTTGATGAGGTCGATATTAAAATAGTTGTAAAAGTGACTGCGATAACGGAGCTATTCAAAAGGCCCTTTAGTCGCTGACCCTTTATTCTTTGTTCGAGTACAATAACATTGACAAGCAAATTCGATTTGGTTTATCAAGGACACCTGAAGGAAAAGGTTTGATTGTATGGGTTCGCGAGGGTACTTATTACGAGCTTATTGGGGCACAAGGACCCCTCTGCTTGTGCCGGCGAGCACCCTACAAATGCGCATATCAAAGAAACACCCCTTGCTCTTTTCGTGTGCCAACTCTTGAGGTGTTTTTTTCCGCCTTTTCATATACTCTTTTATATTCATTGGGCATTGTTGTTGTCATGTAAAATGGCTGGCAGTCAGTTAAATGTCAATATATAAGTATATTAAGGTGCGATTGTTGGAATGAATAAATATATATTATAAATTAAATTCCCCTTCTGCGTTTTTCTGCCGTTCTATCTGTATATGCTAATCTGGAAAGTATTGCAGGACTTTTGATACGGTTTGAATGCGAATGGATAGAACAATTCACGACAAAGTTTTGTGGTTTTTCTTTGTTTTAAGTTGTCCAGCTGAAAAATACTTAGTGCCCTTTTACATCACTAACTCGAACAAGTGTGAGGATTCAAGTGCACTACAGACAAAAAGGTCACCAGATCAGTCTTGAAACTGTTGAATCTAAGACATGCCGGTTCCTTTCACCTTTCTTTTTCAAGTGACAAAGCTCATTAGTGCATGTCTGGATTTTTGAACAAACTACTCCTAGAATTAATCTCGGGGTTGTACCACTGAGTCACAACGCTTTCATCGCTGGTAATATAAAAATAATGTAGGATGTATTTGTTGTACTTAATAACTTCTAATTTTGGTGAAATTCAAACGAAAACTTGTTCATTATCAGGTTTTGGTTTGTGCAGGTTTTATTAATATATATTTCAGAAACTGTTGATTCAATGTACCTAACTGAATATTAAAAGGAATCAGTTTTTTATGCATTACATATATAGGTATACACTAATAAAAATTCACGTATCGCATTGTATTAAAACGATATAAAAAATTTTTATGTATATAAATTCTATCACCGCGATTCCCTTATTTTATTCCTTATCCTTTTATAAAATCCTACTAGAAAATGTGTGGTTCAAATTTGGATAAAGTTGCGCACGTGCGCAGGAGTGCGTATCGAGTTGCACCGGAAGCTCCCTGGTTGAAGCACAATAGCCACCGGAAGTGGCCACTCGAAACGAAGTGACACGTATCTTTTTATTGATATTACAGAAAGCTCAATAACTTAATATACTTCGCGTTAACACTGAATTGACTGACAGTTATGATCCGTTGCTTGGGAAAAAGTATGGAACATAGAGAATAGAGCTACTTGCGCTTCTGTTGTGTACAAACGTAATAAACGTCATTAATTTTTTCAATTTCATTCTAATCAGGATATCAGGATTAATAACAATTAATGAGCTCCTTTTTTTTTCTAATTACGACTGTACCAAATAAGAGGATTTTATAGCAATATAATTTGTACAACTTTTAATATCTTGATATGCCACTACAACAATCTAGTTCTTATAATACAGACATTTAAGTTGAAAATACATTGCAAATAATTGATACGCATTTGTATGTAAACGGATTATCCAATAATGTATAAAAACCGCTCCGGCGGTGCAAGGGAGAGGATATCAGGTGACGCGGGGCGGGGCTTGATGCTGATAAATCACTGCCAGGATGTCTGCGTCATCATCCAGTTAGATCTAGTGCATATAGGCTGCACTTCTATGATATAGCTGTAGTGAGTTCCTGTATGTGCGACCTCTGTGATTAAGCAGCAGCGTGCTGCTCGGAACAAACGTCAAAGGCAGATTTGAGTTCAATTTTCATGTTTCGCAATTATGCACCGATCAACTTTAGCGTATATTTTTTTTAATTATGATTTCTGCTTATGTTTAAGCCGAATTGTGTAAAAATATTGTGATAAGAACATTAATTATCTAGTACGTACTAGTAGTTTCTGGGTACCTACTGGTATGACCAGGTCTACAATATGCCCCTCGAGTGTAATTTACGAATTACAACTTGTCCAATACTTTCTACAGACAATCCATTCAATCCGAAGGGCGTCTCGAAGAAATCAATGTTGTTCTAACTCCCGTTCATTGCCAGACTAAAGAGGCAAGCCTTGATACTTAGCATTCTGATACCGTCTCAAGCAGCCAAATATAGTAGTCAAGCATGGAAAATGCCATTAGTATCATTGCGGATGAAAAGAGTTCATTGGTGCATTGTGCACAAACCTTTAACTCCTACCGGCCACATCACTTTATAGAAATAAATTATTATGATTGGCTGGCGCGATCTGTCCGATGGCTTCAGCTCGTAAATACGCGCTAATGGCCTCATAAGGAGGTACCGGCGGTTTACGGCCGGTACGAATTGTTAAATGATCTCATATTTTGAGCTTTGAGATTTAATTTGGATGTTTATGATCATCAACGTTTCGTTAACTAGTTAATCTTGTGATTTTACAATTATGACTATACAGTTTACTGACATATATAATCATAAAAGTCTGTAAAGGTGGCTAAAAACTTTTTTGATTTCTATACGAATAAGCACTATTGCAACTATTGCAACAATTGGTGCTAACATAAAATCTACAACAAAAAATATTGTTGGATTTCACATGAAAACGAGTTTCAAAAGCCTAGTGCGTAGTTCTACTTGACAGATATTATAATCACAATTATATACAGCTACGGGTAGTTCTACTGTACAGATATTATAATCAGTTATATACAGCTACGGGTAGTTCTACTTGACAATATTATAATCATCAATTACATATAGCTACGGCTTTAAGATTCGGCCTACGCGGTATCTACGGCGTAGCCGATCGATGTGACCATGAAAATTTTCAGCATAAGACATTATAGTTGTAGATTTAGCAACGTTGTTCCTCAGCATACGTCCGGCGATTAGCGCGGAGTGCGCAACCCGAGGATGTGCCCCTTGCGACAGCGCGGATGCCGCAAAATTGCACCAACACAACATTAACCATATAACTACACGCTTTATTAATACGAGTGCATTGCAAAATGTGTTGAATATATACTGTTTTTATACGTTAACCTTCAGATACGTCGGCCCAGTTGCATTCGTTTGTAACGCTCGAGTTGACGCCGAGGACGATGCGAGAAATTCGTCAGTGTGTACCTGATACTGATATAAGGATTCCAAGATTTGGATGAATTCATTAATGTACCAGTCACAAAAGCTGAAGCTAAATAATTATTTTAGGGACCTTACTTGTTTAAAGCCTATTTAACATAAAGAATTACAAACATATTGTGTTTGTTATTATTTTATATAAAGTATAATGCTAGCGCTTAGACTCACCGCGCCAAATATATAAATGTTCCAGGTCTGCCGGGTCTTTAGACCGGGAACTGGGATGTAAGAACATATCTTATCCGGAATCCCAATCCGCCATAGTGATACATTCACAAAACACTTCACAATATCTGACCGCTTTCATCCGCCGAGTCGGTATAAAGCCGGTTTTCCTATTAAAATTAAAAAATATGTTACTATAGACGCAAAAGACATAGATATATAAATAATTCAGACACGACACAGAACTTTCAAGTTGTTGCAGAAGTAAATAGAACAATGGCAAAGATGAGTAGCCAGCGTGCGCGTAGACTGGACACTGAGGTCACGCTTACATTCTACTCAAGGAGGTGAGGAAACCGAATGGTAGGGGCGTAAGTCAATTACCACGAAAATGTAACAGAGTGCATATGAAGTACTAGCAAATTCATAACCCCCACTATTCTACACTGCATGAAAACTTTGGAGATGATGTTTTGACTTTTCGAAGCCTAAATAGGAATCTTTATTTCAAGTAATAGTATCGGGAATAGGTATATGCAGACAAATAAACAGAGAGTTCATATATGCAAAAAATATTCTTTGCAATTTGCAGTATCAACCACTTTTCACATAGGTACTAAATCTAAATATTGAAATACGGACTTGAAGTCCAAAGCGGACAATGCATTTAAAAAAATGTATTTACGGCAGATAAGTACTTATGTCTCCTAAATATATCAAGATTATTTTTAATTTAACACCGTTTCTTTAATCGACAGAAGCGCGAAAACTTGAATTTGAGTATGATGATTTGAAGACATTAAATTATAAATTCTCATGGCGCTGTTCACCCACGCCCTAACCTTAAATTTTTCTCGATAATTAATAGTAGCGTACGGAATACGCAAAACGCATAAATATAAAAACTCCAGACTACTACAGTTTAACAGTTATGTTAATTCCCATGAAACTAAATCTTTTTTGTCTCACATTATACATGCATAACTTATTTTACACATTAAATTACGTAACGAGATGTTAATTACTGCTCGGCGTTTAGCAATTTGCTGTTTATGGTTTTTGCAAGTTCTCGGCCATGTCACGGTTGGTGTGCCAAAAATTGCGAAGATGACACAGCTGTGTTAGAAGACGCACTCAGTGAGCCTCGGAGCGGCTGAAAGAGAGCGGAAAAACTGCGTCAAGGTCGAGTTTGCGCCACCGCGCGCACCCAGCTGGAAACGATGTACCGACCAGATATGTGAACAATTATTTAATGCTTCAGTGATGTATATGATTTTATGATGTATCAGATTGTGGGTAGTTACGAAATATTGAACTTTGATAGGCAGGAGATTAATTCATACTGAAGTTTTTTTATATACTGATGTTAAGTTGGTAACCGCTGCCAATAGAAACAGCAATGCGACTAGTCCTCTCCACCAAAGTAAGAGATGACTCAAGTCGGACTGCGTTGCGTCCATCACCCCGATAGATAGCACTGTGTGATATAATATTTATTTATTGTTAAAGTAGAAAATTCAAAAGCACTCGAACTCTTCGGATTATTTGTCGGGCATCCTTACCACTTGGCTACCGCGCGCCCATTACCGTTATATGAAGTTATTATCAAAATAAACTTGTACATTTGATAAGACGTATGTTCTCCGGAAGTGCAAGTGGACGTGTAAATTGGTTGTCCAAACGTCTGAATGCAGTGAGACCACCCGTGCTAACGACTCGGTAGAGGACATCTTGTCTTGGTTAATTTATTATTTCAGTAGCGAGCGGCCGCGGAAGCCAGTCAAAACATCCCGCTCGCATGATTTACTGCGCAATAAACGCGCAGTTTTATATCTAGTGGAAATGGGCTTTTATCCCTGAGATTATGCAGCAACCCCTGATACTAAACTTTGATTGATTATATCTAGCCCCCTAGATTCTAAGTATAGCTTATTTGAGACCTATCCCACGAGAGAGATATTTCCCGTGACCGTTGCATAACTCAATATAATGCGCTTTCGTTGAAATTTATGCGCCAATTAACCGGTGATGTGAAGAGATTAACTCTTCAAATTATAGGGATTTGCTTCTGTCATATCAGCTAGGATAAATAATGAGGAATATAGTTGATGATGTTAATCTGAGTTTGCTAGACTGAGATTTGTATGAAACTGAGCGAAAGTAAAGTGGCTGCTTTCCTTCTAACTATAGTTTAACTGAGAGCTGTTTCTATAATTAAATAATCCTTTGAGATCATAAACAGAGCTATTTTATTCAAAAGGCAGTTAAAAGTATATGGTTGTTGATTACGGTAGCTGCGGGGTTGGTAACGCTCGAGTCGGTAATTGTTGGGTTATCGGGAACGGTTGGTTAATGAGCTTTTTTCACCGAGAAGATAAGCAACCGATTCACTTATCTTTACGACTCGTACTAAGGGTGATCGTCGACTGAAACTCAGTTGTTGCTCATTTGCTATTAACTTACTTCATTTAGTGGGCATGATACATGTAGCACAGATTTGATGTTGTTGTGTAAGTTGTATTTGGATAGATATATGCATGATTGTTTCAGTTTTTTTTATGTGATCTATTATTCAGTTCTATTATCCAAGCTTACAGCGATAAAAATACGTTGGTTGGATAGATCAGCGACGTTGCTCTAACAGCAAGGACCCAGCGCCAGTTATGTCTGAAGTATGAGTATGCTACGACAATTTGACGATTTTATTTGTAGAATATTGTAATAGACAGATTACTAAAACAGGATTATTTCAGTGAGTTCGACTAGTTTAAGCTAACGTTCATTTGCAGACTAATCCAGTACTGGTCCACAGTGTCGACAGGACTATGTCTAATACACGCGTGTACGGAAGCATTAAAGTAGAATATGAATACGTTTGCCCTAACTATACCTAGCCGAAAAATTTGACCTTGAACATAATATCTAACACAGTCTCAAAGGTAGCTGTGTATTTTAAAGGCCTCATAAAGGTGAGACATATGTTCAAACCGCAATGTAGGCTAGTTTTTTATATAAAAAATATATACATTATAGCTGTAAGAGTTTTTAATAAATTACAATTGAATATTAGAGAATTACCGTTGACACAATTTTGATGCAAACTAAAACTATGGCTTATGAATTACAGCTTTCATAGTATTGACGAGTATTTTGACTGTAAAAGCGTAATTAGCTATGTAATATTTTAATTACATTTTACAATACCATGTACTAGTATACTTCACTTATAATAAAAAGTAGTAATTTACATAATTTCACACCCTTCAGAGGGGTAGAATATATTTACACAACTTATTATTTATCATCTAACAACCTGTATTCTGGCAATAAACTAATTTTAATATTAATATTATTAAAATATTTTTTTTTATTTTAATCTTATATCTGTATGGTGTTTCCACTTTGGGTATAAGTTTCTTGTGTGGATGCGATTGGCGGGTGCGCCAGTATCGAGAGTCCTAGATTGATCTCGACTGAAGTCCTTCGTTTAGCTAGAGTATGGATCACGTGGATTGGTTCAGTAGGGTTCGCTGCCGTCCTTTAACTAAAACGCCGTTAAGCCGAAACTGTTGTTTTGAGATATGTTCAGAGAACTCTTTTTAATTCCTTTTAAATCCGTCGAGTAACGGTCCACAATTATTTTTCTTATTATCTCAGGAACTCATTATAATTTACAAACGTTTCTTAGTCAGAATGATAGTAAATTTTGAACTGTATCACTTCCTATTACAATAAAAAGTCAAGATTGACCTTTTGAGGGTTAACGGCTTTCTAAGGACAGCAGTTCGGAAGTGAATGCGGCAACGTTCTGTTTTCACTTACCAGTATTGTTGTTGTTGTTGTAGTGGTGAGCCGGCGGGATGTAGTCCGGCATCTCGGGGAGACACACGTTGCTCTCGTACATGTTCGGGGGCACATTGGCGAGCAGGGAGCGTTCTTTCTCTACATCTGTTTGAAACAACATATTTCATGTTTCATTTTCAAGCAGCCTGTATAGTATACTAATAGTAAAAGTTACTTTTTCAGACAATTTATCAGTCCCTACTTAGATTTATTAGACGTCATGTTTCCAACAATAAAAGTGAATTCAAATGATGGTATAACGAGTGGTGTAGTAAATCAAAAATCTGACTGAGACGCAAAGGCATGGAACAATTGTTTGTATGATCTGCATATTGGTTAAGTTGTTGTAGTAATGCCTAATACTTCATCGACAAAAAATCTGACTGAGACGAAAAGGCATGGAACAATTGTTTGTATGATCTGCATATTGGTTTAGTTGTTGTAGTAATGCCTAATACTTCATCGAGAATTCTGCCTAGCATAGATTTGAAGTATATTTTGCGTCTGACTTGCAACTTGGTAAGCACTGGGATTTTAAGCTATAACTCGGCTTCCACGTGTTTGGAGTCGTTACCTTTCTGAAGAATCTCCAGGTGCTCCCACAGTATATCCCCCATGAATGCGGGCGCGCGCGCCACAAACTCCTCTCGCCCCATTGCGCAGATGTCCTTGCCTTGCGCCCGCGCAAACTGCTGCAACGCGACGCCCTCCAGCGAAAACTCGCGGGCGGCCCAGCGGAGCCAAGCATCCACCGCTGCTTCGCTCCATTGTCGAGGATCTGGTGGACAAAATGCAATGTCATTAGAAATAGACTAATATGCGCAAAGCAGGAAAAGCTCAGTCTCCGTTTCGTAACACGGTTAATGGGAATTTCTTATATACAGGGTGTCCGGTAATGAATGGATAACCTTGAAATGGGTCTTAGTAGAACTATTGGGTATTCGGAAAAAAATAAAAAATCAAAGATAGGTATGTATTTTTTAAATAATATCGATGTTTTTTTTTGTTTTTTTTTATACTAGTACTTTGTTTTTTTTTATTTGATATTTTTTTCCGAATGCCCAATAGTTCTACTAAGACCATTTCAAGGTTATCCATTCATTACCGGACACCTTGTATAAGTGAAGTCCATAAATGGGCAGAAATCAATGGGAATTTTGGGGATGGACTACGCATTTTTGTAAAAGGCATAAAGTTCTCTAGTCCCTGGTGGTGGATATTAGGGGCATGCAACTGTCTTTCTATGTTGACTGCCGCGTTTTGTTTTGGTATTTTTATTGCATGTATTATAGACTAACTTTGCTACCCACTTCAAGCTATTCCGAGCATTTCCTATATTTTTTATTTTGTATTATTTTATCCGCAGTAGATATTACGATACAATACATGGGTCATTATAAATAAAAATAATACGCTGAATGCTAGCTTTTTGTACACACATACTTAAATAGTTTACACGTCCACACTTTCTACACAGTTCAGCTGCAATGGAACGTTAATGATCACGATCATCTGATTTAACATCAAAGTGGCAGCCCTAATTAGAATTCCCTATAAAACATGAAGTAAAACACACAATAGCGGGCGGATGGCAGGGCTGCAACATCAACAATTAGCCGTGCGGCGCGGCGGACCCGCTTGCCCAACAGCGGAACTTGCCACACGCGCCGGAAACCGGCCGACCTTGAATACAACCAAATGTATGCGCCTAAAGTAAACGCTCCTCTTTTTACAAGTGATAAAGGATTTCTAATGCGGCACACGTGAACAACCTATTTCAAATAGCAGTCCACCCGCTTTTCACTTATCTGTTCAGAAGCGAAAGCTAGCCTGTGATAACCAGCTAGCCTGTGATAACCAGCTAGCCTGTGATAACCAAAGCCTTGATATTTTAGCTCGAAGCAGAATAGATTAGGGTCTTTCAAAACACAGAAGTATTCAGTTTTGAGATACATTTACACAGATAAGCTGTATTAGTGCTATTGATTGTAGATAGTCAACTTGGAAAGCTCTTAACAAAGTAAAGCACTTTTTATCGACACACCTTACAAAGTTGCCTATTTTTGTTTATAGATGCCATTAGCAGAGGAAAACATGAGCGCAAATCAATCAAAGTCACTTATTCGGTATTTCCCTTCAATGGCCGACTGACGCCTGGCTACTCGAGAAAAAGTTCAATCGATACAAATGGAGTTATGGTGTTGCGATGTCACAAATTGCCCCTCCCTGGACTGGGGGCGTATAGCTGCAAGAGAACAGCTGGTGTCATCTACACGAAAGTGGATTGCAAGCTGATGTTTTCAAACAGGGCATATGAATGCGCTTAATAAACTTTTCTTCATCTCCTTCGTCTTAGTTGATGATTTCAGAGGCCGGCTCTAATTACCGCTTATTGATTGTGTCATACATAGGAGTTCGTTTCATTTGGTAGTAAACTTGCCTTCGACGCTGTAGACAGCTTCTTTTTAGGGCTTGTAGTCATGTCTTCGAGGTATCTATATTTCCCGAGAGATCCAAAGCTCACAGACTGTTTGACAGACCGTTAGATTATAGTATAGCCTGAGCCAGCGGGTTTCATTGTACTGTATTCTCGACTTGTGTTTTTCCCTTGTCGGGCGAGAGCTGGCTAATAATGAATAATTAGTTTAATTATGGCTTTTAGCCGGTGGCCGGAGACTGTTTGTTGCAATGTTTATACTGCGACCGATGACTGAGAAAACGTTCACTTCACTTATCTTAAGTGGACGAGAGAAAAAATGCCATGCCTTGAATTTTCTAGTACAGAGACTTCACATTTTATTGCTTTACATTTTGCAAATGTTAATGAGTATAGTTTATCTATGGAATGATTGCAAATAGTTAAATGACTTTTACGACGATCGATATGATCAAATAATGTTTGTATGTAATGTTGCCAAGAATTCGGAAAGTCCACAATATTGAGAATAACTACCGAGCACAGACAATTATAACAAAGGAGGATTGTAGATGAAATGTTATGTTATAGCAAAAAAACTTACAAAGTTTTGACCAGAAAGGATCTTGAACTCATTAGCATACTGAGAGTGGGAACTGGGAGCGCAAGTTCATTATGTATGAGAAGCAATATCATTAAAAAGCTCGGGGAACTCTCCGTCTATCGTATGATTGTGATCAAGACGCGTTTTTGTTCAGATTAGTTCGATCTGATAGTTACGTTTCTGCCTGTAATGCGCTCATAATAATGTGTTCCAGTTTTAAAGTTACGGTAGCTTAGTTGGTGATATTACAGTAACTGAATTATGTTAAGTGGAGCTTCACTGACATGCAAGTATTTTCTTAACTAAGACTGTTCTTTATTATACCTGACATAATAACTTATGCATGATGCTCCAGAAAAGCTTTCCTTGAGCATGTTTTCATCGCATCTGGCTCATTTTTATGTCATACCGATGCTCACAGTTGACGCTTATCGCTTCAATAGCGTAAGAGAAACTTACATTTTCCTTGCTATAAAATAAATACATTGTAAAATACAAATTAAGAAGGGCATGGGTTTTATTGATGTTTTCCATTTGAGTCGCACTCGTCAAGCCTTATCAATTTCAGGTTTATTACTAACTTTATAACGTTGAACAATTAACGAATCAAGTCAATTTCGACTAAAGTTTATTTGCGTTTGATAAAGTGAAGGTTTATAGATAAAGTGTATACTTCTTTCAATTTATTTTGATAGGTAAACATTATTGTAACTATTCGATGATTTTTTCAAAATCTCAACTGAACTGTTAGGTGAAACTGAACGTTTGTACGTGAATGCGCATCGGTGGACGCGGCGTGCGCACCGGAAGGGCGAATAGACGCGGCGTAGACGCACGCACTTCCGCCGCACGCGGCCGACGACTCACCACCTGTCATGTGATCCTAGCGCCATCGTTATGGTGATTATTGTTCTTATTACTAGGACTACTACAAGTAGTCCGTGTATTAGTTACTACCTAGAATTTAATGTAACAACTACTCGTGTTACTACTTGGTACCTACATGTGACAAAACATGGTTGTCCGGATGAAATTTCTTCGCTTTAGTTTTAGTGTTACATTCTACATTGTTACTGCAATAAAGTATATTTTTTGTAATTCAGTTTTCAGTATCATGCGGGGGGGACCTGGTATGATATTCCGTAAGTAGCTTTAATGATAGATCAGTATTTAAATGAATTTAGTTGGAGTCTATATAATATCATTATGGCTTTCGCAAAACAAAGAGTCCTTGAAAGCTGACAGGTGTAGTTTTTATAGAATGAAATAATTAAAAAGATAATCCCTTCATTATTAAAAATTGGTTCGTTAACTGCAAATGATACGTCGTAACGCCAATATAACTGGACATATATAATAGGTGCACATAAATGTAATACATTTCATTATACTTCATTGGTGGGCTTGCAGTCTGGCCAAGAAATCGGCATCATCTGCCCAAGTTTCAATACAAATATCGTGCAACGTTGCCAGTTGCCACCAACAAAGGCTGGCTGTGTGGCGCTGCGCCGGCGCATCGGCACAATAACGCGTCGTCGCCTGCATTACCATATGCAAATTGTGTCTTGTATCGTACGCCTTGTGCGCACTACACTAACAGTTTTTGCTTGTAACCATTAAAAATGTAACAAGGAAACAAATAAAACACTCCGTCTCAAAACAGTGACTGGCAATTTTTCTTCGTAACAAAGAAGAGTTTTTAATGTGGCTACTTTTGTGAAAGAAACTAGTGAAAAGAAAACTTCTTAATGTGGAATAAGAATTACAAAGCAATTTTTTTTTCTACCCTTTAAGCATTTATTTAATAATACATTTTACAAGAAACGTTGTAATTACAAATAGCTCTGTTTAGTTACCTACCATTTTTCAAAAGCATTACTATATTGATCTAAGAAAATAATAACATTACAGACGTTTCTTAGATTGCAAGCGATTGATGTCTAAAATTATGTGGTTTTATAGCATTTTCTTCCAGATCATAAACCGATATTGAACTGGAGAGAAAATATGTTTTAATGGCGATGTTAACACGAACATAAATGGAAGAACTGTTGCTTTTATCTTTGGGCAATGATAAAAAATTACAGTGTACAATAATAATCTGTCTAACACATAAGGTAATGCTTCACAAAATAAATACGTTTCGATTTCTTTAAATTAATTAGTTTGGGTTAATGTGAATGATTACGTGAAGAAAATATAACTGAATTTCATATGGACTAATTAGAAAACTTATTGCTTTCATAAATATGTCCATAAAATGTTATGGTCGCGATGACTTGTTATGAAAATGGAGACATGTACCTGTGTGGCACTTACCGTGAATTATGAGCCCAGCGATGAGAAATTATAGTGGCATAAAATGTGATTAGGTACTAGATGTATCTTAGATAAGTATTGCGTGCAGGCTTTCATCGCTGTTTTATATGATGAAAGAATAGTGGTCTCACCTTTCGGCACGCCGAGGCGCAGTTGCTCCTTCTCCCAAGAGGCGAAGGTAGCCTTCAGCGCCTCGGCCATCTTCTTGTTGGTGCCGGGCGTCAATGGTGGCACATGAGACGGGATGTCTGCAACAAACGTAACAAAAATAAATATTAGCAAAAAGGTACACATTTTTTTAAATTTGGATATGGTAACAGGTGTTCGCAGAAATAGTGTCAAATGTTTGGTGTTACAATAGTTACTTTACTCTTAGCAGTGCGAACCGAGTGAAAGTAGCGTGCGTGCCGTGTCGCCGGCGTTTACCACAGCAGGAAAATTTGTGCAGGGAACCTTGTGTGTATGTACCATGTAGGAAAAAAAAAGGAAATTTTTGTCTCTTGTTCAGTATTAATGCTATACTGAGGATCATTCCTGGCCATATAACTAATAGGCTTACTGATAAATTATACTTATTGGACATTCCATTCCAGTTGGTGTTTTACCGTATTACATACAATGCGTTCAGTTATGGACTGCAACCATCTAAGTCTAACCAAAATTAACGGAACATACTATTAAAATAGAACAGATAATGCCAGTGTTTTAGATGAAAAAAAAAACATCGGACGAGATAATGTAAATAAAAGATTTTTCCGTGAAATGGGATCTGACGCATATCACAGCGCATTTCATTTTGCTTTGCGTTGCATCGATGAATGAACAGTATCGCATGATCACGTCCGCATATTACATTGATTACATGTAAATGATAGTGATATTTACAATTAAATTGCACGTAAATGAACTGTATCTCATTCTTTTGACAGACCTCGCAGCTCAGTTGGTTAGTAACTCTGTCTTCTGAGCTGTAGGTCGTGGGTTAAATTCCCACCCAAGATAAACATTTGTGTGACGAATATAGATGTTTGTTCTGTGTCTGGGTATAAATATGTATAATATGTATGTATGTACAAAAAAGTACGTAAGTATTCTATCAGTCATCTGGTTCCCTTAGTAAGCTATGCTTAGCTTAGTTTTTGCCAGATGGCGCTGTGTGAAATGTCCACCAATATTTATTTTTATTTTATTTTATATTCCAAACTATCCGTCTGAGCCTTCTTTGCAACAAAAGTAAAGTCATAGACAGTAAAAACAAAAAAAAGTCGTAGAAAAAATTGAAATAGAAAAAAATTTAACATACTTCAGAGTTCATTATTACACATGAAACGCGGTCCGGTTTTGATTATGCAGTTGCACAATCAAGATCGTTATCAGTCATATTAATTACTTTATCTACAGCGTTTAAGCCGAGCACCGGAGAACAAATTAATAGCCGACTTTTTGATACTTGACGGTCTCGAATAAAATAAATCAGAGATAAACAAGCCAGATTGAATGTTGGCTGTGTGCGTTGACGCTTCATTCATAAGTGCGCGTGGTTGTATGCGAGTGTGTGGATCTGTGGTGTCTGTGTGCGTGTCAGGTTGCACCTGCCGACCTGTTCTGAGATGCGGAGATTTGTGCATCTCTCCCACGGTCGCTGCCCTGCCTCCGATAGCTCTGGTGAACCTCCGATATAATTTACATTTTTAGTTTCTTCTGTCTATTTTATAGCTCCCTGGGCATTAGCTTCTTGGCTTATCGTCGAACAAATTAGAACAACAATATTTGGGCTTCTCGTGCAGTTTCAACGATTTTAAACCGCTTGCATAATCATTAACATTGATATTGTTTTTATTAAAAATAAATTAGTATAATTTGGTGCAGACGATTCCAGAATTTAGAGTAGATGGATATATATAGCAAAATAGAAGAATGTGTGCCGTCTCAGACTTACGGGCATACGTTGTGACTTGGGTCTTGTCGTACCTAAGGGGAGGACCGAAGTCGCATCGTTTGTTATGGGCAGAGGTTACCAATTAAAACCAGGTGGGCCATCGACTTGTTCTGTAACTGTATCACATAAAAAAAACTGTATCTTCGATCCGCGTACGACTTGCACTAAGCTGAATTTATTCAACCTTCTGATTCTTTAACAAGGGCGCTAGCAGTTCGGTATCTTTAAAGGATTACAAAGTTTCACCTGTTACTTTTCACATGCGCATTTGCCTCGCATATAGGCTGGCTATAGGCAGTCTGATATATAAGTCAAGGTGTTGGAGATCGGGAATCACGAGGTCATTAATTGCGATCAACTCGCATTGTGATTTACTCGTATGGTTGGTACCTCGAGGCGCAGCTGCGTTTGACTCACGATAATTGCGTATGCATCTTTTACTGATAATAATGCGCTAAAAACAATGGTGTAAGTGTTGTAGTACCTACCTAACAATCTAAGTATAAGTATGCCGTACGTGTCAGAATTCATTTTTGTTCAGACTCCTACCCAATGTATTTTACCACTTATTTTTGTCAACTTAAGTTGAAAAACGAATACGGAATACTTCTAAAAGTACTTGAATGTTACTGAAAGTTGCGGACTGAACCTACAAACATACAAATTATTGTGTTCTGTAATGTAGTATTTATATGTATTGTAGTATTGTAATCTGTTATAATTTTACTTGAATGTCTAAACCAAACCTCAAAGCTGGTGATGGGTGTGTGGCCGGCTGTGGAGAAAGGATTTCCGTACCAAATGTTTACATATTGTGGAAGTACCTACATTGTATTGCAAATGTAAACATTTGGTCTGGATCGATTTTTAAGTTCTAGGCTTTGAATTGTAAAGTTGTTGCCTACTTATTATGTTACTTAACGTTTATACTCACCTACAAGTACCTGTAGTTTAGGCAGACCTTGTTAAGCAGTTTTATTACTTCTTTTGTATACTTGGCGAAGTTATTTATTTATTTTCTTTGTTTAGAGTTTAGTTTGAATAACTTATTATCTTCTAGTCATTATCTATATCTATATTGGAGTTTTTCTAATGATTTTATATTACTTTATCTTTTTATTTAGTTTTTGGTGGTTTGCTGTTTTGACGAAAATATCTAGTCTATTACAGTATGTCTGCTTTGTTTATCAAAACTCTTTTTTACACATGTATTAAACAAATATGTTCTTCAAATTGTTATTATGTTTATTCTATAAATATTGAAGTTTTAACATAAGTTTTAACCTTTCCAAATAAGGATTCGTTATCTTTGTTATGTCATACATAAACTATAACATAAATAATTTTATTGACACAATCATATGTGAATGTTCGCGACCGAATTCATAGGTGAAATAAAACGAAACTTTAATTTATCTGCAAAGTGGACAGTTGAAGAGGATCAAACACACTATGAATATTAAATTGTAATTTGGTTTATTAGCGCCAATAAATCTTGTAGGATCAAAGTCGCCGCACATAGTTAAATATAATGTTTTATTTATTTTAAAATTATATAATGTCGTGTAGTCAAAAGCTTTGATTGCTTTGGAAATATGCAGCCGCCCCCGTGCTCGTTATTTAGTAAGTGTTTATACCAAGGCTGCGTTTTATGAACAGATGAAACGACACAAGATGACATCGAATGATAAACTAAAATATGTTCATTTTCTCATATGATATCTCAAATAATTGCGCTTGTTCTAGGAATACCTCAATCACTTGCACTTATACAACCACGTACATTCCGTTATACAGTTTTGTAGTAAAATGCTGAAGCGCTGTTATTAAACGAATTAATTGGTATAAAAAAGTATATTATTTTGTTGGATTAATTGAGAAGCAAGGATCGTGCAATTAGTGCGACGGGGATAATATCACTGTGACGAATGTTCGTAAATAAAACAGTGGCTGACATTAAGCCCTGGAATGGAATTTTTCGAGATCCAGCACAAAAACAGCAAGCTGAGACTTCCGTTTCCGTAATTAAAGTAATGAATCCAAGTGATTTCGGTTTAATTGTGCCGTAAGTTTCCGATGGCTCCCATCCGTTATATCTAGACCGCTATTTTAATATCAATTCGTTTTTTGCAAAACAAAGATAATAAATCTTACTTATTCAGAAACGTTCGATCAGAGGCATGTTCTAGATTGCAGATCATGAACGAGAGTGATCAGTTGCGTTGGTCTGTTTGTGAAGTAATTAAATAAGCAAATGGATCACTTTAAGTTAAGCAAGAAACCCATAAGTAAACGAAACGAAAATACTTCCTCGGAGGTCACTGAAATATCGCGGAGTATTCCACCTATTCTAGTGATACTAAGAATTAGGCATTGTTGACGTAAAACAATCGACTTGCAATCTCCGATCGAGGTCTTGAGGCACTCCGAGGCTGAACATAAGTTAGGTAATGTATCTATTAGTACCATTGGAGTGGACCGAATTGTGAATGGCGAAGATAACAGTACAAAGGAGCGGAGATGCGCGCCGCGGCCCACCGACGAATAAGACGAATAACTACAGTCGACAGGACCTTCAAACTTTAGGATATTCATGTTTATTTTCTTACTGAAGTGAAATTTATCGTATGTAAGTCAATGTGTAAATGAACAGGCAAATACTTTTACCTTGACTTGGTTATATTGCGAGTTTATACAAAATTTTCATAAGGTAAATTTCATCATTATTTAGTTTTGTTTATGGGTTGACTAGCTGTTGCCCGCGACTTCGTCCGCGTGGAATTCGGTTTTATCACGCACCCCTATTTTACCCCTCGGAAAAGTAGCCTAAGTTACTCCTTGTTACTCCCGTCAAAATCGGTTCAGCCATTTCAGAGATTAGCCAGAACAAACAAACAGACAGACACAAAAATTGTAACAAATGTTGATTTGGTATATGTAGTACATACATCCATATGCACTTAGTAATAAGCGGTTATTTTAAGTTTACAAACAGACACTCCAATTTTATTTATTTGTATAGATGAGTGTTTTTGTTAACTGTATGCGAATTGTACAATGTGAATAGAAAATGTTCATGTTGTGTTGTGACGCGTATTATTTCGTTATCAAGATATGTAGATGTGGAAGAAAGAATGCACGCCACACATTTCTATAGGCTCACTAATGTAAATACTCAGTGGCTACAGGTAACAGGTGGTTAACAAGGGTGCTTCGAGGGGAATGTAACCGACACTTGTTGCCTCTCGTTAGGTTGGCTATAAACGAACAGCTTTTAGGCTGTTACTATTTGTAGTAGCCGTTGAGATAACTTTACTTTCAATACACTATCGGATACCGCTTTTTCAAAGCATCGTTATTAAACCTCGGAAGACAATATAGATATTATTATCAATAATGGTGTTATCCTTAAAACAAAGAAGTGCAAGAAAAACACTAGAAATCTTTATAGTATTCCATCCAAACACTCATCCTACTTATGATTTTTCTACTGATAAAATAAATTGGAGCTTTCTGAAAAATTATGTGGATTTTTTAAAGTAATTTGCCTACAGCTCTCGTCACGCATATTTGTCATTTCGCTTTTCGTACGCCATAGATAGAAAACAATATTTATACCTCTTACATTCAAGATGCAATTAATTTAATTGATTTAGAGTTATTACTTATCTTTGACAGTCTACAATAAACCTTTTTATTCATATATCCCTTTAATTTGAACTGGCCAACGTTAAATTAAAGTTTTATGTTTGCAGCAATAAAAAAAAATACTTAGACTCTAACTACGCGATGAAAAACGTCGGTTTGAAGTTGACTGTTTTACCTGACGACGTCGGTAGAGAATTATTTAAACCGTCCGTGTGCAGCCCACCTAACTCAGTAGACATCGGTACCAATGTAAATGCAATGGCTTCATTATATTAATAGCACATTATCAACGCGGGCCGTAAACACTTATTGCTCTTCGGGGTGAATTAGGTTTCCTCTGAGTAAAATTTCTCTCTGATAGCACTCAGGCAACTCTTACTTCAGACTTGTTACAATTCTGTGTACCTCAGCATTATTAATTTACCGTAGGATAAGATATGGCATTAATTATGCATACAATATTTATTTGACTACGTGAATATGGGAATTGAAAATGTAATTTTGTGTTTGATTTTTGAGAGCCACACAGTAAGTAGAGAGCAGACTTAAAATCCTTTCACCACACTGGCTCGAGAGTACCAGTGACTCGAATAGATAGTAGATATATTTTTTCTATCTATATAAAGATAGGTTTTCAATAATGCAAAACTGTTCATTCCAAAACCATGAATTTTCTTTATCGAGTGTATTAGATAACGGACCATTCTTTCTCTAAGATACAAACATGTGTTTGGGTGTTTTGACCACAAACCCCTAAAATCGCCGTTACTTTAAACATTTTACAAGAGAGTTTTACACTCGTGAGCAGATGTTTGCCTTCACTTGGTCAAAATAAAAGACAAAAGAACAAGGCGGGGTCAACTAGCTAACTGCGTGCAAGCGAAAACATTTCAAAAGTGGTAGGTAAGGCGCAAGCTTTGTTGATAGAACATGCTTGTAACTTGAAATATGTGCCATGCGAAAGGTTCGAGAGTATCGTTTCAACAACCAAGATTCAGAGGCGGAAAGTATGACCCAGATAGATTCCACGACATTAAAGCAAAAAATTATTGGTGGCTCCGTGGCTATGTTGGTAGTGCATGCCTAAGGGTGCGGAGTTCGATCCCCGGCCGGGGTGTTGTGAGCGTAAAGGTTGGTATTGGGTTTTGGATATTCGTGTATTGCTATCGTGTGTTTGTCCATGCTACCTGCATTTATACGCAGTATATATTTTTATCATTCCCACTGGGTCAACACCTCTTATGCATTCGAGTTTATTTTAATAGATAGTCGGTTGTGCGTCGCGCAGACACAATAGCAACCCAGAACAAAAGCTCACGCCATTTTTACCGGCACCATTGTTCGCCGTTTGAACTTGGAACGTCGCGTGACGTGTGCGCCGCGCGCGCGCTGCTTCGCATTCAAATCGCCTTCTTTTGATGCTCCTAATTGCGCTAAGTGTTATAATAAAATAAAGTAAAATATAAATAATATATGAAAAGCCCGTGTAAACGCTGTCAAGGCCATCTGCGGCCAACAGCATAATGTCCAGTCATAAAAAAAAAAATTATATATATATATTTTCAAAATGAATAAAAAAACATTGGTTGAATATTTCCCTTCGATATTTACGTGAAAAACCGGAATATATGCTGCTACCAATTTTCTTGAAACAGTTTTGAGCTATCGTTTCACGGCTGTAATCGTGTGAAACAATTTATAAACACACTATTGACCATTTGTCTACCGATGTCATATCACCCTTCCACCCACTCGAGCGTGGCGGAGGGTTCTTTCATAATGCGGTAAAAAATATATTTTCAAACGGTTCGCTCGTCGTTCACGCGGAAAATGATCGTTTTGCGTACGAATTGCTGCTGAGGTACTTACTGCTCGCATATTAGTATTCGTTATAGCATGTGTACCTACTTAGCCAAAATAATTCTATTGTTTTGAATTCGTATAGTCATTTTATTGATTTTGCACTTAATGAAGTCTACATCTGACAATATGAAGTTTCGATCGAGATAAATCGAAGATCGAATTAAGTAAGTGATGCATTTGATAAAATTTATATTTTAAGTAACTTCCAGAGCAGGTTTAGATGATGTCTACTCATATATTGAAGTTACATAGTTTCATGTCAGAATTTTTATAATAAACCAGATGCGCGTATGGGCAGCAACGCAAGCATGTCAAATTTAAAAGTCAGTGTCAAACTTTATTTTCCATAGAAATCGAAGATATGTATAACCACACACAGCCATGGCTTGGAAACGTCAGATGTCATGTCAAAGAACATTAATTATCAATACATTTTCACACACAGTGTTCAGCTAGGTACGCGAATTTTGTGAGTATCGTAGGTTCTATTGAGTGATTTCAAAAAATGAGGCCTGCGATTGATCTGTAAGTCACAAAAAGTGATGCTATTCGCAGCAACAGTTTTCGTTATCTTCGAGTGGCTTTATCACGAATGAAGGCGAGACACCTTTGCTCAATGACGGAGGTGGCGTGGCGTGGTGCGGCGTGGTGTGGCGTGGCGCGGCGGTGGCGGCGTGGCGCGGCGGTGGCAGCGCGCGATGCGCGGACGCATCATCTCATTGAGCGCGCACCGGATGGACCAATCAGCGGCATGAATGGACGCCCCCGCGCCTGAGCTATGTGCTTTATTAGCTCCCGTACTAGATACCACTGTTTCTTTGTTATCTCCATAAATTGTTATGACATTTTATGGTATAAGGAATGTGTTGAGTCGTAAATCCGCCGTTTGTTGCCTCATCGATAGCATTGTTTGTCCCATGTGAAGAAGGATTCTCGTTGACCGCCTGCATTGTTTAGCTCGTTAACTCCGAGGTGATACCTCCTAGCGGATAACGTTGCGAGCCTCTCGGGCGACTCCACTGAAGGATTTCAACGGTGGAAATTAAATAATCTGATTCAATTGACGTTAATGCTGGTTAATGGCTTCTCTGTTGGTAATAAGTGTTCAAGGACTTGCGTCCACTATTAGACTGAAAACGTCATACATTTTTTGGCTTGTTTTCCAGGGGGTCGGTATATTGATTCCAGTATCGTGGCCGGTAACGTTGAGAATGTCAGATATGCGTGATACGGTGTGTGCTAGTCGTTGCATTCCTATTACATCCGCTCACAAAACCACATCTTTCAGAGCCTCATAAAATCAAATTCAATTGGCCTGACCCCGTCTAAGAATAGCTTTTGTATACAAACATTGTTTAGTTCTCAGGTTATGAGCACGCTCAAGGTCTTTACTTTCAAGATCACCCGAGCATACGAGGAGATGGTAATTACCGTAATGTAGCCGTGGTTGAGCAACGCACCCTGCCCGTCGCACACGCGATGTTTCCAGTACATATTGAAGGAAATATATATTGCGAAAGCAACGTTTAGTTTTGTTTACTCGTAATTAATTATGATTAATTATATATAACTAAGCAGATCTGGATTCAACTGATGTTATCAACTAGCGTTTCCATGAATTCCACTATTAGATAAATCAAAGGATAGCTGTCAGAGACAGGCCTCACAGCTCAGTTGGTAGTAACTCTGCCTTAGCGCATGCGGTCGTGGGTTCGATTCCGACTCAGAGCAAAAATGTTGTTCTGTGTCTGGATGTCAATATATATGTATTTACAAAAGAAAAATATATAAGTGTTCTATCAGTGGTCTGGCTCCCATGATACAAGCTATGCTTAGCTTACTTTGGGGCTAGATGGCGCTGTATGAAATGTCCACCAATTTTTATTTATTTATTTATAATTTCATATATCAAGAGCCTTATGAATAAACTCTAAATGGCCGAAACACGCCTAAATAGAGCTATATACGTTAGTTATGTACGATCATAACGCAATGACAATTTACGTAAAACAAATTATCAAGGTCCAATAGAAATCGAAACTCGATTATTAATCGTGATACGATAGCCAATTATACTGTAAGCGAAACGTTTTCATTATTTTTCTTTCGGTTCCGGTTCGTTCACATTCGGGACAAGTGCACATGAAACCGAGAACGTTACCACGATTGCATCACATTTTACACAACTCCGAAGGATCTTTATTACACCTTAGTACTTGTAATACGGGCCATTGTTGATTCTCTGTCTTTTTGTGGCTGGCGTTAGAGAATATGTAGAAAAGTAGTTCTTTGCGGATCTAGATACACCTAGACATTTGGGTGTTAATGTGTATTAATGTATGTATTTACAGAAAAAAGTATATTTATGTATTCTATCAGTTATCTGGTTCCCATAGTACAAGCTATGCTTGGGGCTAGTTGGCGCTGTGTGAATTGTCCAACAATAAAAAAAAATATAACATAACCTCTCTTCTTCATAATTCACGTAGAACGTAGAATTTGCGTGTAACTTGAATATTGGCTGCAAAAAGCGACGATATAGTCAGAAACTTAATAATTTAGAGTCAAAAATATTTTAATTATTAGCACGCGAATCAATAAGGGTGTGTTTATAGTTATGTATCTTACCTTTTGGCTTATTGAAAGCTTTCATCATGACTTTGATTCCCATGCCTGCGATGACCGCCGTCGCCGTGTTGCCGCGGGCTTGTCAAGTCCCAAATTACTCCCCACAGGTCTGTGACACTAGCCGTCCTTCTCGTTATCCTTATGAATATTTATGTACAATACTTTATACACTATACTCTTAATTTTAATAAGATCAATAAAATATCACACTGTTTCATTTATGCAGTTCGTTCAGTTTAAACACTCCTCGCTGTTCTTCATTTTGATAAAGTTCTTATTACGTCACTGTACAAAAGTTAATGATATTTTGACTGTTCATGTTTCGGTTACAATTGTGCGGCACCTGTTGGCAATAAAGTGAACTAAGTCGCCGAATTTTGCGTTTGACCCCATTAAGTAATTGCTTTCACGAGATGAATACATACTGCTTATAAATAAAACTTATAATACCTATTTGCGTTGCAAACGGAACGGAGTCGATCAACGGACCGATATTCAAATTGTGGCAAACATTCCCACAGGTGCGTGGAACGATCCGACACAGTCGCTTCCGGCCCGGTACCCCACTCACCCCGAAAGCTACCCTCCCGCACGCCCTCATTCTCACCCCCTACCCCCGCTCCACGTTCCCACACAGACCGCTGGCCCGTGACGAGCAATTTTGCTAACTTAAGTGATTTCAGTCGAAGTGCATAGACGCATAGATATTTGCATAGACAATACTTTAAAGTGTTTCCTACTTTTCCGTTGAAAATTTACTGGAACTTTTAAAAATTCATCTAGATTTTTATCATATCACACGCTACATTACGTTACGTATTAGAAAAGGATTACATAAATTTGAATAGCAATAACTAATTATCGACTCGCGAAATGGTAAGCTCTGTAAAGTTACTCTCCTACTCAAGACAACGTCGTAAACAATAGTTTTATCACATAATTCTGTCATCTACGTACAATTTTACTCGTAAATTCTCTAAAATGGTTTAGCGACTTGTCAAGCTACCTCACATGAGGTATAATAATTTACGTAAAACAGTCTCTGTATATTAAACGGTGAATATAATAATAAAATTATCATTTAGTAATAGTATGTGGGCTCAACGGTTTTTAATCAACCCTAAGTGCCAATAATCAGTTTATGATAAATATTGTTTACTGTAATAATATATGCATTATGCGTGCTCCACATCTCTCGCGGTAAAGCGATACAAATTGATATAATACAACTCCACAGGGGTCCAAGGGTAAGTACCAGTAAACATCTTAATTTTCGTTTAATAAATGTTTGAAAAGGGCTCTCAATTGCAGTAAGTGTCGTAGGTACATAATTAAACCGTATTGATCTTTTATCTCGCGATAACGCTTTTTAATGAATTCTCTTTAAAGTTATTAACGAGTTCCCACGAATTTTAATACATTCGTGGAAGGGCTAGTACTTAAAAATGTTTAAAATACACAGCTTGGTTGTATGGGTTGTATGGTTATTTAACGCTTGTTAATTTGTAGGACGATTTATTTAACTCAAAAAAATACTACCAAAAATGCACTATTCAAATAATGGTATTATTTATCCGCTCAGATTTTTGGTATTAAGATTAATCCGGGTGGTTATTGGATGCGAAATACATGTCTAAAATAAAGTTTCAGCTCAGTCGTTCGAGGCACTATAGCAGCTATGGCCACATTTCACGACTAAAATCTCCATACCAGTTACTTGCCTTGTTTATTATTACATTTCCATTACAATATTGTAACTTCCTACTCAATCGTTGTTACTAAAAGATGATGGGGGCGACGAATGACCCCTAATCAAAATCACATTTAGGCAGTTATAGATGAGATGTTGCACATCAGACAGTCAACTATATTATCAGCATTCATGCTTTGAAAACAATACTGAAGAAGTTTTAAATTCACATAGAACTTTATGGTAGCAGAATTATCATTTAAAGAGCTAATTAAAACAGTAAGTATAAACATAGCAATTACAATATTAGCGTATAGAATAGAAGTTCATATATTTAACTGCTGAGTTTTTTATACACATAAACTAAATCTATTTAATAGATACTATACAAAATGGTAGCTACACTTGAAATAAATCAATGGAAAATATAATAAAAACAAGGAACGTATTCAGTTTGATAAATTTCAATAATTCACTTTGTGGCCTACCCACGATCATATCAGTTGTTCTCAATTGTATCAAGAGTACTCGTATTCAATTGTACAGTCGTTCAATATTGGAGGACAATAGTAGAATAACAGTGTTAGTGAAATGTACATACAGGTCATGAGACTCGAGCTTTTTTAATGCGAATAGTTTACGGAAGCAAGTTATAATATAATATATAATCCGTCAGATCGTTCCTTCACTCATATCACATATATAAGGACAGACAAGAGTGGAACTCCTTACCCGCGTCTGTATTCTTGAAACTATAATTTAGAAGTCAACAAGAGGAGAGTAAATAGGTTTTATTTAGTGTTTAAATAAAATCTTTTAATCTAATTTTTTATATTACAATTTGATTTATGTTGAAATGAAATAAAAAAACCCTTCAGGTAAGCAATAAATCTACCTCCATTCAAAATCAACATGAATACAAATGAACCAGTTGACTCCAACAAAGGTCCCGAACAAAAAGTTCTACACCTCTACATTTGTCTCTGGCATAAAAACTAGTCTGGCTACCGTGGCCAGGTGATTATGTCCGAGTATTAATCACGCGGCTGAGATTAGCTCCTGGTCACTCGATTGTAACAAACAAATCTAGAGGAAAAGTCAACTGATGAATAATAAAAAAAGCATTCTATTTGAATTGAATTCACACAACGCAATTTTTTTCAACTAACAACAGTAACTTAGAAAAGATAGCTACATTACTGAAAATGATTTTTTTCTGAATGAATTACTTAAATTTTTTAAAGTTGACATGAGTATGGTTAAGCAATAACTCTTAATGTATCTTTATGAATCAAAAACTCAGGTAGAACTAAAATTGTATCTAAAGTAGAATGCTTGTAGATAGAGTTGGAAAACTCCTTCTTCCTATAAATCTCTGGGTGTTGGTAGAATGTTGGTCACGATTATCTGAGATGTGCGCCCCGGGTCAACTAACTCGATTGACGCGCCCAATTTGTCACCCCACGTCTCGATGAGACCGACACCACGTTTGTCTTGTTGTGTCTGATCTGTGACATCAAATAATACTGTGTGATTGGATAGATTTGTTCTTGTAAACTCAAAATATTACTTCATAGAGTAGATATGGTAATTTTATACTTATACTTAAATCCTTGAAATGAAATGATTGCAAACTGTGTTACTGTGTTCCGGTTTGAGAGGTGTGGTTTCCGGTGAAATTACAGGCACATGAAACATTCCACCTACACGTCTCAGGGTTACGGGCGCATACGATGCGACTAGGGTCTTGTCTTACCTAGTAGGGGAGGACCCAAGTCGCATCGGTTGTTATGGGCCGAGGTTACCACTTAACACCAGGTGGGCCGTCAGTTCATTCCATAACTGTATCAAATAAAAAATAAATGTAATCGATAAACAATCTTTTTATCAGGCCATTTTGTCCAACGAGTCAAATAATAGTACAGACTCAATGATAAAATACAATAAAACGAAACAGAACAGCTAACATTTTATAGAGGCAAGTGTTTAAGATTCTACATTCCAAGTCGTGCGAAGACAATTAACGCCTACAACGGAACGGAATCAGTGAAGCTAATACCCAATTGTTGGGTGTCGAGTCAATTGTAGAGATCACTGCGAGGAGCAAGATCAACAGGGTCAGCATCTGCCCCGGCCTGACCTGCTCGACCCCTCAATGGGATAGTGGACACCCGCATGTTTAAGAGTAGCCCACCGACGGTAGACATAAATTCAATATTTTTAAATTAAGTGGATTTACGTACGACAGGGGGGCTATTCAGAATAATGAGATCATCAATAAAAATTGCTTTTGTAAGTGCAACGTTTGCATCACGCGAAATGTCAGTAAGTTTTAACGGTTTTGAAAATTGTCGATGCCAATGTGCGCTTTTGATGAAGTTTAATAACAAAGCAATTTTGCATACAGTAAGTTTGCTTACCGCAGAAGTATCTCAGATTGTTTCTGAGGCACGTCAATACGTGTTTTGTTTTTGGAGATTCTCGCGGTTCTCGCCGTCAACAAACATGGCGACAATGGATGCTTCGTCGAACGCGATGTTGTGTTCAAATGTGGAACAATGTAGCAAAACAAAGCTTAACAATTCGGCCGCGCCCGCGGGAACAATGCCTTAGCAGCTTACGTAAATAGATGTTTGAAATCAGCAACAATGTTTGCAGCATGTAAGTTGCTGTCGCATTTGAAATATCGCCAAATTCTAGATTTGTTTCTCCAAAAATATATATACAGCCAGCATAGCTTAGACGCTTTCAATCATTATTTTAATCATACCATGATTAAAATAATGAATGAAAGCGTTATGTTTAGTTATATCCTGAAATGCAAGAAAATATTACAATACAATTGAAACTTGAACGTAGTACAGTGTTGAAAATCTATTCTCTATGCAAAATGGCGACAATTCAATTGGTTCGCTAGTCGCGAGTCGCGAGCATGGTGCTGAGATGAGCAGCGGTGGCGGGTTACAAGTGATTTGACCTCCGACCGCTCAATTAAAACGTTATTACTGCGGTCGGGCCGTATCGCATCTCGCGTTTATTATGCTACTGAATCATCTAGCTACTTGTTTAGCATGACAACTGTGAATTTTTTTTTTCTTAAACTGGGCTGTGTTAATATTTTAACTCTCACATGGGTGTTTTAAATTCATCATAAAGATGGATGAAATTCTTAACTTTACATAAAAATATGAAAATACGCGGTTTTTTTTTCATCTATGGTTTTGTTTGACTATTGTAGAAACTATTTCTATTCAATGGACATGCTAATAACCCAAGCTACCTGACAGTGCGTCATAATATTAATTACTGCAGGACTTTTTCTAGGTAATTAAGATAAAAAAATGTTTATCTATACGGTGTCATTAAAAGACTCTATAACTTTGCCGAGAGTAAATTACGATAGGTGTTCATTAGACAGCTCCATATTACATAAACATCAGCAATTAAAACCGATATATGTACAAAAAATAGTCGAACCATTTGCCCATAGTGGGAAGAATTGTGAAAAACTCCGCCACATTCGAATGAGCGATTAAAATGTTGGCAATCAAATGGAAACATTACATTCTTTCACTACTTTAATATTTGAATTCTACTCGTTTTAATCATTTTAAGGGAAATTTTACGACACATCCTTTTCTCGTCACATGCTATGATTTTCTAGGGCGATAATAGTAAAAAAAACACACATTATGTCAGAAAAAATGTGCGAAACATGAACGCGAAAATATGGATACTCTCCAAAATATTAGCTAAATACACAAAGTGAACTCATTAATCAAAGAAAAGACGTCTAAATATGCAAGAAAGTAGGCACATTTAATATGAAACCGTTGTTTGATGCCAAATATTTCTGTTACACGACATAGAGGTTTTGAGCCGCATATTAATTAGAGTAATGTCGTGTGGTGAACGTGGAGTTGTTAAGATAAATTTAGATAATTCTGGGGATCGTCCGGCAGCAGATAGCAGCAAGGCGTGCTCTCACACGAGGCGTGAGCGACCGTGGGGCGTCGCTGCCGGCGATTGGCGAACGCCTCCCAACGCCCACGCGCATGCGCCAACACTTGCACGCGCCCCCCGCTAGAAAAATCCTCACGAGAAAACTCAACGCAAACCATAAACAAAATAAAACTATTTATTTTGTTTACATGTGGGTGGTATAATAGCTGGGTGACTCGACAAAATGGGGTTCGCGGTTTTATGAAGAGATTATTACTCTACATTAAAATTTCACGAGCTTGTAAGAAGAAATTTCTTTCATATTTACAAAAACAAGGTCGTATTACGTATATATACTACGTCATCCTGAATAATACATGCGTTTTTTTATCACCACTGGGCGACACAATTAATTTGGTAAAGGTAGGTTATCCCTCCTAATAAAAATTTAAATTGAACTGGCAAACTGTTCGTTTAGGAAAATAATTATTATAATGGTACTCATTAGACATTCAAATTAATGCATTTTCAGTACTTTTGTATGTTAATTCTGTTGGTTTAAGGTTAAGTTCAGTGTCACAGTCGCCATTTAATGTAAGTAATAAGTAGCTATACCTACTAGCATGAATTCTTTTTATGTTTTCAGTATTTCAATCAGTATACAGCGTACTCAGTTGATTACTTTAATAAATGTCTTTGTTATAATATTAAAAAGATGTGTGAATAAAAACTCTTTCGTACTTAGGTATAGTAACTCGTAAGTATATATGGACATAATATTTTTATACCGCTTTTTTATGCTTGTAATTGTTACAATAGTCCAATACAGAACAAGCCACTTATTCTCAACGTTCATTCTCCGCTCATTCTCTCTCAGCGAGAGTGAATTAGGTATTAAATAATACGTGATCACTGAAGTTCAGCCCCGATTTTCTTCGATTTACTCCCATAAAGCTTTAATTTCTCTTAATAGAAAATAATGTATTCTTGTTGTTGCCTTAATAGCTCATAAACATTATGCAACATTTTAAGATGCTCAATTTGAAACAAAAGTTAGTGAGTCGTTTTAAATGCACATTTAATTCAGTTTTATCCTGAAATTTACGAGGCTCGTAAACCAATCTGTCACAAAAAGGAGGAAAATACGGAAGCATTAATTTAAACTCAAATACCTGCACTATTCCGTTCGGATCTCCATTTTATACTGAGAGTAATAAACGGGTAGAGTAGGAACGGAAAGGCATCTAGCGATCAATTGCGTGTAAATGAGAGAAGCCGAGTGATTAGGTATAGACATATGAACCTACATCTATCTCTGGGGTTCATTTGTTGATTGAGATGTTTTGAGAATAAGCCCTCTTCAATATTGTATGCCCCAGATTTAAATAAACACTGTTTAAGTTTTTGAATAAAACAATTAAAATAAAAACTGTTTAAATTATTCATAGTTCATGTACTTTTTGTTAGCAAAGAACAGGTAAGTAAATGTTTTTATAATTAAGGTAGACAAGAGAAATATGCATAAAATTATGCATGCTATAAAAGCACATCTTTATCCCGTAAGGTTTAAGTTCAATGAATTAAAAATACATTAGGTATCATATTCAAAGTCAAAGTCAAAAACTTTATTTCCATAGAATTCATAAAGAAATGGCTTGGAAACGTCAATAATATTCAAAACATAAGGTCACGCGTACTTATCGCGAAGTTTGACGCCTGTTCAAACCCTATCCGACCTTCCGTGGGGAAGAATTATTGAATCTAGTAATGAATACTATATGCAAAAATTAAAAGGTGAGCTTTTAAATCAAACGATGCTATTTATTTATGTATTTTTTAATCCAAACTATAACTAAACTAAATGGAATTAATCTTTAACTTTTCAAATAGGCTTAAAAACACCTACAAATACACAGCATAAACATCTAAAATAAAGAGAGAGAGAGAGAGAGAGAGAGACTAAGAGAACAAACTGCATATTAAAATTTGCTCTGACCAGGGCCCACGTGGTATTATGTTTGTATGTGATAAAGATACTGAGTTTGACTCTTGACAGGCTATGGTTAGGATGAAAAGGAAATACTTAGTTAAGTCTAATGTTGCCATTAATCTAAAACATAAACATTTCTATATGTTCATACAGGATTTCGTTGTGTTTCCTTTATCAAGCTGAACATTATGGCTCTAAGATTTCATCACTCAGAATCGGGTCAGCGCGACCAGCATTAGCGCCTATTAACATCATGTTAACGACCGGTAAAAGTATCACCACGAATGATTCCAGATCATTTGGAGTGATAACGTATAGTGTGAACAAAAATTGTGCACCGTTTTATACTAATGAAGCCAAAATATATATTACTAGCGACCCGCCGCGACATCACATGGGTGAAAGCTTTCAAGAAGTAAGTATGTTTTTTCCTACTTGGTCGACCAACATCTTCATATTTCAGATAATTTACAGGAAAAATTTATATAAACTTTCCTTTTGAATTAGTCAATTTATTACAAAAACTGTATAAAATGTTCATGAGATTATTTTTTTCACAATTTCAGAAAAAAATTAAATCAAAAGATTACAATTAAAAATATGTCTTTATTTTACCTTTAAACCTACCAACAAATTTTAAATGACTTCATTTATTTTGAGTAATAAAAGAATTCCCATAGCCCACTTGGTTAAGACAGGAAGGACGAAAATAAATGCTGAAAAGTAATTTGTTTTTTAAGAATTTCTGTAATAAACATATTTTTACATAATTTTCTGTTTGGTCAAATAAAATTTGCAAGCAAAATATAAGTAAGAAAATAAAACTGGTTGGTCCCTGTTGCTCTGTGCCCTCAGAATTATCGGAATGTTACTTTGAGGTATCCACTGCAGGGCAGAGTATATTATATGGAATATTTGAATTTGAATGTAAGCGCTTAGTTTAACGCTCTTTGTGAGTCAGGGGCGGCACGGTTCGCTGGCTGCGAAAATTCGACGGGTTCTGACTGGACAGAGTACTGGCTGGGTACTAAAGTAATAACGAAATGCACGTATCAATATAATAAATAAATATCGGTGGAAATTACACACAGCGCCATCTAGCCCCAAAGTAAGCTAAGCATAGCTTCTACCTTACCATGGGAACCAGACAACTGATATAATACAAATATACTTTTTTACCCAGACACAGAACAAATATCTGTATTCGTCATAGAAATGATTGCCCTGGGTGGGAATCACACCTACGACCTACACTACAGCATGGAACGTAAGGTACTAACTGAGCTGTGAGGCCAGTCGAACTGTATTCAAAAAGTAAAGTAGAAACAATTTAAATATACCCATATTTCACGTGCCTTTTGGAAATTGCGCACCAGCTGTAGCACCTAATAGCAGCATAGTACACTATACGTATTTAGTGTAGGTAACCAAACGCATACATATTCAGCATGCAAGCGTGTTATTGTTAGATATAATTGGCAACAGGCAAACGGGCGTGACTGCAGCAACACGAAATATTTACTTTCAGCAACAAATCATATTTCTATGAATCCGAGTTTATATAAACTGCGAGCTGTGAATCATCCCGTCGAAATGATTGTTCCGAAAATAATGTGACGGCCCAAATTGACACGGCCATTATGAGGCCCAGCATTTTGGTGATAATTCAATTGTTAGCAGTATACCTATCTATATTTAGTTTCGTCGCAGGTGATTTGGATTGCGTCATTCAAGAGGTTTCTTTATTTTATTGAATACAAAGTAAAAAAGACAGACGAGTATGGTTTAAGATGGTATGGTAGATGCCAAGCAGTATAGTATGGATTTACAAAATTGCGAACAACCACCTGTATCCGTTGCAGGAAAGTGCCCTTGAGTTTAAATTAATGTTAAAAGCGATTAAAAAAGACCCTGACTTGAAACGTTAATCAGTATATTTTTTTGTAAAACGCTACATTATAAATGATGAAGACAAATTTAATGACAATACATCAGAGTGGCATATAACCATTAGCCACTAGATATAAACACCTAAAAAAAAAACAATATTAGTACCAAAGCTACCTATGTTTCACCCCAGGCCAACAACAGTCTCTTTGGCTCTCCCTTGGACCCGGAGTCGTGTTTCCAATATACAGTTGGATACATATTGAGAGTAGGTCTGCTGCTCCAAGGATAGACCCTACTTCATCACTTACTAACTTATTACTTACTTCGCGTGATTACTTATTTGAACCGTGACTAAGTACCATTTTTTATTTTATAAATTAAACCATATAACAAAAGCAAAAGGCCAGTTTCAGATTCAATTTCAAAGACAATTTAATTTCAAACTAAAAAACGAAACATCTACGTTCTACACGTCACAGAGTTGCGGGCGCATACGTAGCGACTTGGGGTCTTGTCATACCTAGTAGGAGAGGACCTAAGTCGAATCGGCAACACCAGGTGGGCCGTCGCCTAGTTCCGTAACTGCATAACACAAAAAAAAAACGAAACATTTATCTTTAATTAAATTGCAAATGTGTAACTGCTTATTGTAGCTGGATAGAACAATTAAATAACCGGGTTGTAAGAAAGGAAGAGCAGATGCACAGTATATAGGTATAAAGCACCAATCACTTAATTCCATCATAATACCGGGGCTAAGCGAAACTCATCGCAACAGAACTCGAGCAAAGCGCGTAAATGGAAACGTTCCTTTAATTACTTAAAGGTACATACCCCAAATGGGGTCTGACGATGTTCTTATCTGTATGCTATTGTTTAACACGTCTTTTCATTCCCACGGTAAGCTGCGGCTTTCGATACTAACTTGGCAGTAAGCAACGGCCTCGTTGATAACGCGTACCTGCCTGCCGAGAAAATGAATCGAGGAATTCTCTTGAAGGGAATTAGTAGCAAAAAGGCTAAAATCTTAGTAATTGGATACTGTGGTTGGTGTTCGCATGCTTTGATGTGTTGGAAATGTTTGTATGAGATGGCGGTGCGAGAAACACTTTGAACGACGACATAAGTATTTTTGTTGCAGCTCATATATACCAGTGTTCGAATCACTTTATGCTTATTTTTTTTTACTTAATGTTTTATAAATACATTTTTGTTTCAATAAAATATGAAAGAAATTAATTATATTAATTCAATTATTTGTTTAATTCTACTATAATGTAAATGTATTTATATGGTAATGGAAACTTCCATTTGAGTATTTACAGGGTAGATTCTTCATTCCCTATAAAAAGGTCTTATATATTTTCATTAGTCATCCTCATGAATGAATTTTACTCGAGGTATTATTTCGACTTGAGCAACGCTAAATTCATGAAGGTGAATACATTTAAACTAACTTCGAAGCAAGAGAGAGTATTCCATATTCTATCAGTCAATAATTTCACTGTCAGTAGGCTGTGCTGTCACTTTAAGTTTTAAGTAGTAACTAAGCTATATCTCAACGTTCCGTTTCCAACATCTATCTCCAAATGAAGCTGTTCCTTGGATTGGTTATCAGGCCGCCACAGGAGCGAACAAGCTATTCCACGGGTGGTGAATATTTCTTCAAATAAAGCCTACCTGACTATTGAAAGACAATCGATTTAAAATTAACGCTATCCCTCTGTTTATCTGAGGATTGAAAAATTGGCATTTTAATAAATAATAAATTACACGGTATGTTAAATAGTAAAAGTATCAGTGCTTCCATCTTAGTGAGGGCGGGCATCTTAGACAAATGCGGATTGAGCATAAAAAAATATCAATGTAGTTTTTATTTCCTGATGAGTCCTACTGAATAGTGTAAAAACTGAAATGCAACTTGGTAATTCATATTTCTGAAGTAGGTCAGTAAATGGATCGCAGAGTACTAGCAAGTAAACAAATCGGAATTAACTACAAATCTAATGAATATGGAGTATCGCATTTCAGTATATTATAATTGGACGCTAGCCGTTTGGAGTGTATGTTTACGTCGCCAAATTACCTACATCACAAGCGAAAAACGGTGAAGGAAAACATTGTGAGGAAACCGGCATGACCTCAAGCCTAAAAGTTGGAAGGCACGTGTCAAGTGCACAAAAGGAGCCTCTTTGAGATGCACTTTTTTACCACAATGGTTACAAACCATTTGCGACAGACATTACCTACACTGAATTTTTAACTGATAACTTAAACACAACTGAAGCTCAAAATGTTGCATTAAAATTCTTATCGCCGTTACCTATAAGCAAGTTTTGTATCGATTACTGATACTGAATCGAATATCAATGCATACTTCAAATCCAATTATGTGACTGCTTATAGAGTAAACGTAATAACATAACAAGCTTTGTATTCATCTCATGAAAACGTAAAATGTATTGCTTTAATAAATATTTATAATGCCAAACAAAGAGTCTGGAGTCGAGCGCAAAATTCGCCAGCAACCCACGTTCCTCGGCGGGACATAATATATGATAGGTAGATGAGCCGAATCCATTATCCAATGACGTCCACCAATTACCCATTTAATGCAATTCGGGGCATCGTATAGTCCGTCCCGCGGCCGCGTACATTCCCAGCGTCACTCACTTAAATGCACCAACTAGAGAAATCACTACCAGAGCACGGGGCGATCGCGAGCGTTCGACTCTCGAACCGGTCATTTCAATAATATAGTTGTTTATTGAGAGTTTTGAGAGGCGGGCCGTGTGAGGGCGCGCGTGCTTCGCTACGGCCGGCGCGCGACTGCTCGCGACTCAATGGGCGCCCGGCGGAGGGGCGAAGCTCGCTACGTCTCACTCCCAAGCTTACAAATATCACCAATTGCGACTGTCTTCTCATTAACCCGACCGATTTCTGCTCCGACGAAACAATGGACAATTCGATTTTTCACTTTGACCGTATCGATCGCTGTCGACGATTGCTTCACCGCCAACTCGACTCCACTGGAAGTGAAATGTTACGAGATTTTTAGAGCTTCCGATGGAAGCTCCGGTGTGTCGCTAACATCCGGTGGCACCTGCTCGCACTCGAGAGGAGACCGCACGTTAGAAGGAGATGAAGTGATCGATCACAACGTGGACCGGATGGCGGACTCGGTAATGAATGAATCCTCTGTCCCTGTCACGCGAACAGATTTTCATAATGAAGTCTCTCTCCGGCTAAGGTTGTCGCTGCCGCAGAGGAAGTGAAAGGGACGGGACGTGTAGTAAATATTGTGCGCTGCGTAAACCCGTCCCGAGTTTTATACACTTTTTGTGTATACCACAGGGAAAAAACTACTCATTCATAGATTTGTTCGGGGTTCTACGAAGATATTGTTATATTCCTTCGAGAGCCAAATCTGAAATTGGTAAGGGAATCAGCAGTGTTTATCTCTAACGATTTTTGATAATTGGTACATGATCATTCAATTTCTTCCGTTTTGGAAAAGTATGACTACAGAAAAGTATGATAGGTTTCCAGAACAATGATCAAGTTTTATTAATCTGGCATTAATCATGGCAGAAAAATCTAAGGTACGGTATGGGTGCGGCTGCGACCGTAGGGCATGGTGTATTGTTCATGGTATTGTTATCTGTTGGGAGCGCCATGTCAATGTTTGGACGACGCCGCGCCGCGCCGGCGCAGCACGTGGATAGTCCTTTGTCACGAACAAACATTGACCGTCTGTTTCCGGGATTGTGGAGAATATCGAGTTGAGACGACACTTGGCATCACTAAAGGCTTATTTAGACAAGAAGTTTCTTGAACACGAGCAGGTAAAAATATTCTTCCTGATACATATCAGGAATAAATGGAATATCATTTTTGCCTAGTACACTAGGACAACCGTAAGGAGTATAGCCACCCGGAAGGAAATAGTCGCCACCTAATCTTTTCTTTAGGGTAAAAAAAAACTAGATAAATAGATAGATAGTAAGTCAACCCACGGGAACACTGCACTTTTCCGGGATCAAAGTAGCCTATGTGTTAAGCCAGGACAGAAGCTATCTTGATACCAAATTTCATCCAAATCCATTCAGCCGCTTGAGCGTGAAAGAGTAACAAACAACCATACATGCAAACTTTCACGTTTATAATATAAGTAGGATATGAAATGAATCACGACGACTAACTTCGAAATATAAAAAAACCATATGAATGAATCCCACTGCCTCGAATTAAATTGTTTATCACATTGAAGTATGCGATTTCATTCGATTTATATCGGTAATTAAATGATAGCCATCGAAAATAACGAAACACGATTTCAAAAGTTAAAACAAATAAAAGGCAACAATTGCCTTTCACTTGAGCAAACAGACAAACAGAGGATGTGGTCGTATTGTCATCATGGTGCTTGAAAGCCACGCTCAATTGAGACACCTTAGTAAAATATTATCATAAATAAGTCAAAGACTACATTGTTTCGGGTTAATTTCAACTCCATACGTAGATTTTTAAAACTATTCTTCTACAGCTTCACCAAGCTCTACTTTATGTATATCTGAATGTTACATATTCGTATACAGGTACATGGTATATGGGTTAATATGCACTGAATGTGAGTGTGTACATACACGGATAGCTTACAGGATAAGGATTCAAGAGCAGTAGAACTCAGGCCAAGTTCGTCCGGGGAAGTATTGTCACCATACCCATTTCTGCCGCCAAGCAGTAACGCATTCGCTTTACTGTGTCACGTTTGAAAGGCGTAGCCGGCGAAATTACAGGCACATCACACATTCCACCTACACGTCTCAGAGTTACGGCGCATACGATGCGACTTGGGTGTTGTCGTACCTAGTAGGGGAGGACCCAAGTTGCATCGGTTTTTACGGGCAGAGGTTGCCACTTAATACTAGGTGGGCCGTTAACTCGTTCCACAACAGAATCGCATCAAAAAAATAGAAAAATCTGTGATCCAGCTACATTATTGGAACAAGTTTTGACGAAAGCCTCAAAGCACTTGATAAACCATTTCAAACAAAGGATAAATCAGAGCATTAAGCGCGACTGCAGCTCGCCACAAATCAAAAGATCCCGTCGAAGCATGTTCCACCCAGCGCCAGGTGCTACGCGGGATGTTACTCCCCGCACTCCCCCACCTCACTCTTTCGGCATCTTCACACTCCCACACAGATATCACTAGAGGAAGTACACACACACGCACACACACTCTACGTCATACGTCGTGACGTATCTTCAAATGTCCATGTGTGTTTCTGTAATTTATTAATGGCTTGCATTTGCGTATGCACCGTTCGTTGCGCATGAAAAATGGCAGATATAAATATAAATGAGTGGATGCTAATTCAAAAGGATAGTCATTTAAAAGCATATAAGTGTTGCTGTTTGACACCTAAAGGTGCCGCCGTAAGAGCTTTCGGACAACTTAGTGTTCGAGCCAGTTTGTGGATGATGAACGGGGCTTTTTAGTCGCTTTAGTTGCATGAAAGCTGCGCGTTTTGTGTATGATTTATTAAACTGCCAAGTAAAATAAACGCCGATGTCAATTAAGTCACAAATTCGTACAGAGAGTACGCTATATCAAATATATATATAACTAGCTATTGCCCGCGACTTCGTCCACGTGGAATTCGGTTTTATCACGCACCCCTATTTTACTCCTCGGAAAAGTAGCGTAAGTTACTCCTTGTTACATCAGTTATCTGACAGTGATAGTCCCGTCAAAATCGGTCCAGCCATTTCAGAGATACCTAAGCCGGAACAAACAGACAGACAGACAGACAACATTTAAAAAAAATGTCGTCTTGGTATATGTACCGTGTATACCTACATCCATATTATGCACCACTTAGTAAAAAGCGGTTATTTTAATATTACAAACAGACACTCCAATTTTATTTTTTTGTATAGATGTAATGCAATGTGTGTGATATAATATGATTTAATGAACATTGTTACAGTTACGCCTTTCTATGCAAACCCATCAGTCGCAAAAGATAAAGTAGTTATCTAAGTGTTACTCATCGATGGAATGTTTTAAAAGCTTTTGAAATGCTGTTCTAACGCATGCAACATAGTATTGTGCACGTTCTCCACTCACAATGAAAATTATCAACAGGTAGCGAAAGCCTATACAATGCCTTCTTCCGGTATCCGATATTTCACTCTGTAACGTGAAACACACCTTATAGCTTTAGTTTAAAGTTGCCACTCGCTTGAGATTGTAAAGTTACACGGTGAATAATAAAATTAGTGTAGCCACAATCGAATTGAAGTTTAGAGTAGCTATGGTAAGGTTTAATATTACTTGAAGATATTTGTCATCAAGTTCAAGCTGTAATGCAGGGTTACACATCATCCGGCGTAAGGTGACAACGTGGGGAAGTGAACATCATTTTAGGACCTAAATAACACTTTGTAGGTATGAAACCTTTGTGGTCATTTAAAAAGTATGATAGTACAAAAAAAGTATGCAAACATTGAGGTTTTATTTAGTTTTCTAAAAATAGACACGGAGAGGGTGCGCGTTTATGTCTTTTCTTCTAATTATTTACTTAAGGTCGTCTGCGCATTAATAGATGCAGGTGAATTGTGTCAGTATTATGAAACTGTTTGAACACGAAAAACTAACTGCCTATAAATCAAACTTGAATAATGCAGTACATTAAAATATACGTACCACACGTTATTATGGGAAAAATTACTCGCAACCATATCTACGACATAAATCGTCCTGTATTAATTAAATATAATGGTTGGATACGATCCGTTTTCCCAACAGCCACCGATCGAAAACTGGTTCTTTCTATCCATTAATTTATATTGCCCAAATTAAATTAACATCAACTTGGAACACTATCCACTGTATATTCAAGTTATCGTGTTAGTGATAAGCTCGTAATAAAATCGCATGTGCTGTGAACCGTGAAGTAACTCAACCGGCATCCAAAAGTATTCCTTCTGAATACAGGTCTATAAACATCTTCTCAAAAAATAGGTACGTCATAAATCATGAGAACCTCGATCCGAGCTCCTCTCATTGATTTATTGTACCTTTACAAATAAATAAATTCACGATCTCATTATGCTGAGTACAAGATTCATTGTGCCACTACTCGCCGCAGTCTAGACCCACGAAAAAAAAATCAAAAACAGTAAATGTCGAACGGAACCATAAAAAGTTGAGTAAAAGGCGTCGAAAGAAGGCAGCGAATTTTGAGCCAAACCAGTTTAATGAGGGTCGAATTTAAATACGAAAATAAAGCGGTTCCCACGGAGTCGGTCGCGGGAACGGAAGCCTCGTCGATGTCGCGGCGCGGCGCGACCGCTCATATCGCGCGATCATCGCTTGACGCCAGCGCCGCCGCCGCCGCCGCAGCCGCCGCCCGCTCCTCCTCCCCATCACAACCTGATCCACTTCCCCGCACACAATCAATACCACTGATGAACTAACAGAGCCCCAAACACAGTAGCTGTCAACTGTTAATGTGACTGGACAGGTCCCACAAAATTTAATAAATTAACGAACATTGTATGTATTTCGCGCTGTAGATGCAATATATTACTAGATTATTTATTACAACTGTTCAACGATAGCAGAAATCGATCAGTCAGCTAGTAACCTCATACCGTACTTTGAAATTAATAAAATATATTATAACGAATTAATTAACCACAATTTCATCCAACTCACACAATGAAACCTAATAAATCGACGAGAAAGCCACAATCAATATCGAAATAAGCTGTAGGTATGTTACTAGTTAATGTTAATAGCTTCTAAGAGCCACTTTTTCATATTTATTTCTTATAAATAAAGTTTTTTTTAATAAGTAATTAATGTATTTTTTTCTCTTATTAATTAACTTAAATAATCCCTGATACGAGTAATATAAGTATGGAAAGTATTGAGGCCGCCATGTTATAAAATATTAAAATGTGAAGTTTTATAGTTTATCTGAATCACAAAAGTCAACCACGGCGTGATAACTAGCGTGAACAGGATTAGACCACATGCAAATAATTCAGAAAATCAATGAAACTGTTTAGCGTAAATATAATGATGATTTATATGGTGATTTCGTGTTTTTTGTTTTGGTGTTTTTAAACTTAACGCCTAAGTATGTAGTTTAATATATTTTTAAGTTTTCAATGTTTTACGATTACGGCAAAATTTCACACGAGGTTTCTTAAGTCTATTTTTGTTCCATAAAATCATATAAATATGAAATATTATAATAGTATTCGTAGTTTTCAAATTGACGGAGAACAGAGCTATAGTTGATTTCATTCTTTAAATGATTTAAAGAAACCTTGCAAAGTACAATGTGGTTTTCGAAATGTACAAGCAAGCCGAACTACGATTTGTTTGAGCTTGCTTTCGATAATGTCAACACGGCCTTAGTCAACGGAACTTGTTTTAACACCTTTATTTGTAAGTTTTTACTCAAACCTATTTTCATATTGCCTTTTGTAGGTGTGAAAAGACAAAAGTATTTCTTGTATGACAAAGGATTCGCAATTTAACATGGTACTTATTCTTAGTTCAGGAACAAAAACATATTAAAATAATTTATCATAATTTGATTTTTGAGCATAAAAACATCATTGTTACCATGAAAAGAGCCTCTTTTAGGTGCACTTTAATTCTAGGCTCGAGAGAGCCAGTAACACGAGTAGTAGTAGTAGTCGGTTACGATATATTATATCATATAACTAATCCTTAGCTGCTTGATCTTGTACATACGCACATCTACTACATAATTATAATGCGGAGTCTTCATTCAAGCTCAGTGACCACCGCAAGACGAGCTTCTGTCATTACGCATAAAGCCTCCGTGACATTCAATACTTGAACTTAAATGTAGTACGGCTATGAACACACAATGTGGTAACTTCTCGGCTCATTACACATGAACGTAGATGATACGCTCATTGGGTTTCAGGGTGCGTCGTGTTTGTCTTCTAACCTCAATGGTATCTATGAATGAAGAAACTTCTCTTTTTCTCTCGTGGTGAGTACTGACGTTTCTTTTTCTTTCCAACATAATTGAAAACTTCAAAAAAATTTCACTGAACATCATACGAGATTGTGGTAAAACTTATTTTAGGATTACGTATTTTTAAAAATCTTTTCTAAACCGGATAGTTATCCATACTAATATTATAAATGCTAAAGTTACTTAGTCGTTTACACGCCTAAACCACTGAATCAATTTGATGAATTTTGGTATGAAGGTAGATTGAACTTTGGAGAAGGAATATACCTAGGCTACTTTTTGTCGTGGAAATAACATTTCAATAGTGCGAAATTGGGATGAAAGTTTGTAAGGGAAATCAATCATTTCTCAAGTAAGAGATGTAAAACTTATCATAATTATACTGTTGGAATGAATGTTGGTAAGAATGTTTCTGCGTTATTGACCAATCAATTTATTTAAAAGTAGATTAAAAACTTTTTTCAAACTGCTTACCGACCTTTTTAATGTAAACTGATAGAATCTTGGACTAAAAATAGGCTACTCGAATGTAATGTACTCGAAAACTAATTCTACGCAGACGAAGTAAGAGGCACCATCTAGTATGAAAACAAAAAGTTACCTTACGTTTCCTTTAGACAATTTCATAGAATCATAATGAAGGTTATGAGATAGGTATTGGAACGCTGTCCTTCGACCTTTATTTCAACAGTGTTTGTACAGTCAACAAGACGGTATCCTCACAAAGAGTCGGATGAAACAAACTGTGACTCAGCGTACACATAAGATACAAAGTAGACTCATTTTACTCGTAAAAGTATTATTGTAAGTCTCTTTTGTCTGTTATCAGGCAATTAGGATGCCTATTAAAAAATAAAACAAGAATGTGATAAAGTTGTACATTGATTTTCCAATTGATAAGCATGGTATGCAAAGTGCTTATGAACTTTAAAATTAAACAAAAGAGATCATTGTAATTTATGCAAGTTCATAATTTCCTATCTCAAAATTCAAACTAATCTATTTTATTACGTATTAAATCTAGGACGCTAAATGAAAAATACTATGCTTTTGTTATTAAGTTTATCCTATTGAATTAGTTTTCAATATTAATTCCCATAAATTTTGATATTATCACCTGTTTCTAATACAATTTCAATACGTTACTCGTTAACCATTAATGGATATCTGATCTGTATTTTACATAAGCATCCATATTAACATAAATCTTCGAGCATTCGAGTTCTTTTCTTAATTAATGAACATACCGTACAGTCGTATTTCTAAAGGCGTCTCAATTCGGAAGATATATTTTACTTGCAATGTAGGACAATATCAAATAGGGTTCTTATAAGAGTAAAGAACACTTTTAATGAGTAAAAGACCTCGTCAATTTTATTGCTTGGTTTTCTTCAATCAAATAAACTCATGTCACTAATAACACAACATTTTGTAAAATTCTTATGAGTGATGTTAAGATATGAGGCTGTCGGAGGGAGAAAGAGAGTACCTAACTGATATTTTATTATTAATATAAAATTAAGTAATAAGTAATATTTCGTAAGTTTATTCACAGAAAACAATAAATAATTTACTACATATCAAATTATATAGATTTTCGTATAAATAGTCGTTTTTAACCAAATTATGCAAATCTTTACATAAACATAAATATTTGCATAATTTTGTTAAGAATGCGTGCAAACGCATTTTCAAATGAAAAGATTACTCTGGTAAGGACTACTCCGTCAAGTCATTCCCAAACCTTAGATTACGAGAGCTTTCAGCGGATAGTCCAGAAAAGCTTGTAATGCTCGGACATAACTGCGGTACCGAGCAGGCATACACCCACTGGTTGATACTATCCACAGATGGAAAGAATCAGCAAAACATTTCCAACATGACGCTATCTACAGGGCATTATGTCCAAAAGTGGTTTCCCCACACCAAAGATAATTATAATTATTGTAAATGTAATAAGAAAGATTGCAACTTATCTGCCAACATTTTCAATTAACTTTTAAAAGCGCTAATTTGTATATTGGAATACATAAAAGACTAATTAATGTAAAACATGAATTTTAATTTTCCAAATATCCATAATTGCTAAAAGTCATTAGCGTTTATCTTTGCTTAGTCTTAACATTTGGCCCCTTATTAACTAAACCAATCAAGGTATAAATAAAATCGGGAATTGATACGAGCGTGGGTTATTGGCCCCGTCTGATGACTATAAGGTTTTGAACTAAGAGCAGTAGAACTCTCGCCAAGTTCATCCGGGGAAGGACTGCCACCGTGCCCATTTCTGCCGCCAAGCAGTAACTGTGTTCCGGTTTGAAAGGTATGGTTGCAGGTGAAATTACAGGCACAAGAGACATTCCACCTGCACGTCTCAGAGTTACGGGCGCATACGATGGGACTTGGGTCTTGTCGTACCTAGTAAGGGAGGACTCAAGTCGCATCGGTTGTTATGGGCAGAGGTTACCACTTAACACCAGGTGGGCCGTCAGCTCGTTCCGTAACTGTATAACATAAAAAAAAACTATCAATATAAACAGCATTATAATCGATAAGACGTGGTCTTGATGGGTATCGGCGAGCACTGCCGTGGTTAACACTCTTCTATTAGCCTCGTACGTTATTCTTTTCGAAGCGAGGTCTGCGGCGGGGGTCAGAAAGCGGCCGACCGGTCTTCATTGCAACATTGTGTACGGACGCAAGCGCCGTCGTGAGAATATGTAAAGCGACCACCGTAACTTGTCCTCTATTTGGTGTCAAATCTGCGTACAAACCGATCGCAACGACAACGCAGACACGGACCGTCATTGTCTGGTCGCCGTGGTCAGGTTCCGGCGGGCCTATCCGAAACCACGTGTAAAAACCTTGTGATAAATCTATGTAGGTGCGGTTTTGGTCAACCGAATAAATTAGTTCGATTGACCGCGGCTTGTTTTAATTTTGTCGCGTGAGAACCATTGTAAAAGAGATAGGGACGTGAAAGTTCATTTTTTTAATCTCGTTGTCAGCTTAATCTCCGGTTAAACGGATTTTAATTGCCTTCGGCCGTGTTACGAATATGTTTCTGCACCTAATGGGGTGTTCGGAGGCTGTTACCGGTAATATAATGTTTTTATAATGTTGATTCGGGAGTATGTAATTCGATGGGATTATGCAATTATATAATTTAATATAAAATGGAATTACTACCGAACACCGAGAAAGAAACCGTTTACAGATATGTACATGAAGCGAATGAGACGCAATACAATTTCAAAAATTACGTCAGTTCCCGTCAATTAACGCCGTGGCATTTAGTGTGACTGATAAGCCTCTAATTCTCAGTATAAGTTTTATATTTAATTATTATTATAGTTGGGTATTTTACATATAAATGTATTGTTCACTAGCGACCCGCCCCGGCTACACATGGGTTAGCGAGCATAATACCTATACTCCAAGTTGCCGATGATATTACAAAAGTATGATAGCCCTTACTTGATGGCCAGGCATCACCAGGATCCTGCTCGATACCTAACCCACCAGAAGAACTCTCAACTGTGTACAACATCCTTGTGTATGGGCTTATAGGGCGCGAGCACTGGTCTTCTGTGTATTTTATTATAAGCTTAATTCTACTTAAAATTATTTAATTTATACTATAATATGCAGTGATACTAAGGCTCGTCCCAATGAAACGTTTAGTCTTCCCATAAAACTTTACTACGATTTTCTACAACATGCGTTGAACGAGTTTCCGAATACTAGTTTACAGAGAACCCGTCATTTTTTTTTTATGTTGTTGGACATTTCACACAGCGCCATCTAGCCCCAAACTAAGCTAAGCATAACTTGTATTATGGGAACCAGAAGACTGATAGAATACTTATATAATTTTTGTAAATACATACATACATTAACACCCAGACATAGAACAAACATGAATGCTCTTCACATAAATGTTTGTACTGGGTGGGAATCGAACCCACGACCTACAGCGCAGAAGGCATAGTTACTACCAACTGAGCTGTGAGGTCAGTGTAATTTATTTGGTAAACCTATCGTATATCTATAGTATCGATTTTTGGATATGTGAGTAGTAGTAGTTTTTCGTAACAATAAAACATTAATTCATCCGTTCAAACGTACCCCAGTTGTTTGATCAGCTTTCTAGTTAATAAAAACATTCACCGAACTTCGCGTCGCGGACTGGACATATAAAGAAGGTACTGTTAGATGGACAGGAAACGTCCGGTGCGAAAACTCGATAGTTGCCATCTCCATAAGACACGGGAATCTGGCCTTCCGCTAATTATTTACGATATATTGCGTAACGGTGAAACGCCGGGAAGGAGGCAAGAAAAAAACGTGTTCTGCAGGATGTGAACCACCAGCACACGAGAGAACTGCGATCTAGATTTTACCATAAACGATAACACATAAGGTCTAATATTCGATGGCTACCAGCACCAACATGGTCACTTTTAGAATATCTTTATTCATATTTCGAACGATCTCGATGAAGTTGAAATGGCCTCCGATCGTTCGACCGGCACAGATAGAATTTGCACTCTGTTCCTTAGCCCTTAGATGTGAAATTTGCTTAACCGGTGTAGATTACCACCGCTCAGATTATGCTGGCATCGTAATTAAAGATACCATAGCAGGAACAAGGAAGAGTGTCGTACTATCTCAACAGTTAGCCGGAAGTCGGCCGATCTGTGAGTTCATTCATAAACGTGAGACTCGAAGCGACAATGTGGTATGACAGGTTGACAGACCCACCGTACATTAACTTTTATTTATAACACGAATAAGTTTATTTTGCTAGAGCAGTGGTACCGATGCGTAATTAACCGTGAATGAAACGCATTTCATTGAGCGGAAAATGAGAACAACTGGTTGTAATAACGTTTATTGAACATTTTGTAACTCTGTTTTGATTTCGCATAATTATAACCGTATTATTATAAACTCATGTTTTATTATTTAAGTTATTAATTTTGTATTTGAAGGCCTCTACATCAAACCCAATATAGGTATACCTAGGTAATATAAAGTTTGTCAAACCATAGAACACTTAATTCAAAATTAGGTGTCCTACAAATAGTTAATGTTTTTATCTATGTAATAAGGATTTTGCATTAAAAAACCATAATGTTTTTTTTTTATTTTTTTATGTAATACAGTTACAGAACGAGCTGACGGCCCACCTAGTGTTTAGTGGAAACCTCAGCCCATAACAACCGATACGACTTGGGTCCTCCTCTACTAGGTACGCCAAGACCCAAGTCGCAACGTATGCGCCCGTAACTCTGAGACGTGTACGTGGAATGTCTCGTGTGCCTGTAATTTCACCGGCAACCACACCTTTCAAACCTGAACACAGTAACGCGAATGCGTTACTGCTTGGAGGCAGAAATGGGCATGGTGGCAGAACTTCCCCGGACGAACTTGGCGAGAGTTCTACTGCTCTTAAGACGCTTAACTACGCTTCTATGCGCTTTCGTTATACGAAAACAAAGGAATGACAGTAATTAGTTGTCGCAGACGAAGGGGCGTCGCGTCGGGGTCAGAGGGCGAGTCTCTGATTGTAGTAATCGAGTTAACCGACTGTGGGACTAAACAAAAAGAGTAGCACAATTAGCGAACGCGTGGGCGCTGGACGCTTCCGCTAGCAGGGATGTCGTCGACTTCTCTCTGAAGGCCATCACTTGGCCATCACTTCTGAATGGTTTGTTAATCATGGCATTTACAATTTCAATGCATTTTGACAGGCCATCCTGCTTCAGACGAGTATTAGATAATTTATATTTCAGTCACTTTTAATGTATCTAGATTTATATCTAGGCGTTAGCAAAGTAATAAGATTTCTCATTTCAAGAGTATTAACGGATGAACGGGTTTAACTGTAGATAACTGTAGAAAAATATATGTATTACTATTTTCTAGCTTAACTACTTAATAATTTCATTAAATTAATTACCACCATTATCAAATCTATCCGGTTTCATATTTTACAGGTGAAGCTGATCCATTAATCATACCACTGATTTTTTAGAGAAGTATAGGTAGTATTTAAGTAAATTATATAAATATAATAAAATATTTAACTATAAAATCATTAAATATAATACGACTTAATTTATTGATTATTTAATTACTAAACAATTCAATTATCAAATTAGAAGAAATAAAAAGCGTTGCTGTTTTTAGAAGTCCCTACATTGTAAGTAGATAAGTCACGACAAAGGCGGAGGATGTAAGCAATCAGGTCGGGACGTTGCGCTCGCGATTCAAATGCCTAGATCACTTGATTGGGTTAATCAAGTTAAGAGCAGGCTGAGTGATAGAAAGACGTCAACAATTAGTCTGGATGTGGGCAACGGATGTCGCTCTTACCATAAACATGTTTAATCATGTTATTTAATTGTAACAAAGAATTTTTCAAATCATTGTTTGCAGTGTATTCTATAAGTTCTCAGTTCATGTAATGTTGCCAGCCTGTTGTCATTCTGAAGCATTATTATGACAGTTGATGAATTATTGAACTTTTTAGTATTGTATAGTAACAACCCAATATCTACCTTTAAGATAACCGTAGTAATAATATAAGTGAAGTAATATTACCTATCCTAATTTAAGCGAAATGAAAAGGGATAAAGGTGGCATTCACACCCCTTTGTGTGTTGCTATCTACAAGAAATGTGTTATTATGATAGACTATCTGTTGCCCGCGACTTCGTTCGCGTGGAATTCGGATATATCACGCACCCATATCATACCCCACGGAAAAATAGCCTAAGTTACTCTTTGTCACAAAAGCTAACTGTCAGTGAAATTCAAAACAGATCCGTTTCGGAGATTAAGCGGAAAAAACAGACAGACAAAAATTTCATAAATAGTTTTTTTCATAGGTACCTTAAATACTTTCATATGAATTTAGTAAAAAGCTGTAATTTTGAGATTTCAAACAGACACTTCAATTTTATTTATTTGTATACTTAGATGATGGTAGGTATCTTTTCCAGTTATTCTGAATTTTATCTTCTAAATGTTACCTCGATCATGTTCATATCAAAGGTAATAAAAATTGTTCAATTTAACCAAAGAATTCGATGGCGAATTTAAATTTCACAGGACAGCTCGGTATCCCCGCGACAGGAAGCGAGCCGCCGGACGCGCGTATCTAGCTACCGTATCTATCTCATTCTCTTTATAGCTTCGTCATACCCCACCATCTCGTTCTAACACTATCCATCCTTTTTCGGCCGTGTAATTGTGCTCTCAGCTTCGGCCGGCGCAGAACTCTTGCGCAATGATACAACGAGGCATTCAAAAATTACTTGACCGTTACCTTTAAATTATTGCGGCGTCATGTACCCAGGGCGAACTACTTTCGAATAGGCTACCGTTTAATGATACATATTACGCTCTCATTCGAAGGCATCGTCTAAGTTATTATGTGTGTGTGCCAGTAGTAATAATAATAATATTGGTGGACATAGCACCGTCTAGCCCCAAAGTAAGCTAAGCATAGCTTTTATCATGGGAACCAGACAACTGATATAATACTTTTTTTGTAAATACATATTTATTAACATCTAGACACAGAAAAAACATCTATGTTATTCACAAAAATGTTTGTACTGGGTGGGAATCGAACCCACGACCTACAGCGCAGAAGGTAGGATTACTACCAATTGAGCTATGAGGCCACTCGAAGTAAGACTAGTAGTTTTGATAAGAGCTAGATAAGATTTCGTAACCGGGCGCTCGTCCGACCAGAAGCTGCGCCCGCGCAACGAGAGCTACTAGAAATCATCTCCGCGTCCGGTCATTCCGCTAGTTGCAGCGTTTTAATTATTAATGAAACTGGTGGCCGCGGGAAAGCCGCGCCACGGCCGGCTCTGCTTCCGCTCGCAACGCTGCGCTTCATTCATAAAACCGAGTCCCCGAACGGAACGACGTAACTCTACACAAAAACGTACAAACTACGACTCTATGTTAAGGTAAAAAAGTCCAGTTCTACTCTGCGAGATATCACTCAGAGCCTTTTATAAACAAAGCTGTGTGTGAATCGAAATAGATTTGGAAAAAAGTCGTAACTCAAAGCGAACGCGTACGAGAGTGGTTTTACCATGGATAGCAGAAAGTTGTCTTCCGTTTGTGGAAACGCCCTCGATAATACATATTCGGTGCGAGTCGTCTCGGTTGATTTACTCGCTGTTCGTGAATGGGATGCGTTCTGTGGTGAGGTGCGAACATCTAGTAATAGGTTGAATGGAGACGCTGTGTCCCTTGAAATAGTAGAATCACGATTCTATGGAAAAGTGTGGTTCGCCGACATCAATTTACGTTTCAATTGATGGCTTCAACTTGTTTGGAGTGAATATTATGCGTGTTTTATTTCATTGCGATATAGCTATGGACTCTTTGTTCTGTTTAATACTCTGAGGATCTTTTAAACTAGGCGGTAGCATAAACGAGAACTTACATTAGAAAGAAAAAATGGTTTAACACTCATCTGGTGGAATCGTGCCCGACTTAAAACCGAGATATATCTTCGAGATGATCCCTTTACAAGGAACTTGTGAAGTGTGATAAGATACAATTTTTCAGATATTAATATGCTCTAATTCTATTGATATTTGAATAAATTAAATATGTAAATATTGGTGCATATTTCACACATAGCCATCTTCTTCTTCTTCGAGTCACCGGTTCTGTCGAACCAGTGTGGTGAAAGGATTGTAAGTGCGCCTCAAAGAGGCTCCTTTCGTGCACTTGACACATGTCTTCGAATTTTTAGTTCTAGGACATGTCGGTTTCCTCACGATGTTTTCCTTCACCGTTTATACGCACACAGCCATCTAGCCCCTAACTAAGCATAAATTGTATTGTAGGTTAGATGACTGATAAAATACATATATACTTTTTTGGAAGTACATACATATAAATAAATATATACCCAGGCACAGAACAAACATTAGAAATATAGAAAGTTATTCACACCTAATATATAATTTATGTACGAGTTATTGAAAACAATTAACTTCTAATACCTAAACGGTAAATGAAAAAGCTTATCTTTATGCGCATCGTTAAGTATCGTATCTTGTTAAGACGTAATAAGTATTTGCGGTGGAAACCTAGATGTAAAGCTGCTAAGTTAGGTTACCTACTAACTACCAGTAGGTACATGGAGAAAGTTCTAAGAACTCTCATACTGTTCAATTCATTAGTATAATTTTAAATTGATTTACGGGAGTAGGCCAGTCTTACGTTACTCTGATTTTCAATACTGTCGGCTCCGTAGATGTGTGTTGGTAGTAAAACTAATTCAAAGGCGCCCCGGGTTCTATTACCTGTTCGAATAAACATTTGTGTGGTGAGCTTGCAGCTTGTTTTCTACTCTTCGATGTTGTGATGTGTCTATGCCACCTGCGACACAGTGAATCTTACTGCAAGGACGTGAGCATGCAAATGTTAGCTGATTTAAAAGTTTTTGTTTAAAACTACGTATGTTTGGTATTAATATTCCCAAACCAGAAAAACAATATTTCCCAATACTAACGCGTACGTACAACAAAATATTTGATTGAGATATCGAGGCAGAATATAACTAATCTGCCAATGTAATTTTCTAACGCAGAGAGTAAATCGTTCGTATATTATTGAAACCCAAATAGGTCACTTTTCATCGTAAGACGTTTCACGGTAGGGAAGTGAAAAATTCCCAACTTTCATTTTTAAACATGCTAAATAAATCATGGTAATAACACGTTGTTTCAATTAGCCTTCGTAATACACCAATTACCGAAATCGATACATCGAAGAGAAGATACACGATACAAAACTCGGTCTCAGCTTAAACATGTAAACGGTAATCGGTAGCCGGCGATTACCGCTTGTACGAAGTCGGTCATCGACGCATCACAATTTCCAAGAATTGGTCTCTTCATCCAAGAACTCGAGTATTTTGCACGAACAAATAGGCTTCGGTGCCACACTGTCTGCAGCCACAAAAGAGCGTCCTTTTTACAAATTTGCCATACCTTAGAAATGCAACCGGCCCCCAAAACCTTCGAATAACTAACTTAACGCTATATATATTAAGTCCAAAGCTCCCCGTGATCGTATAATCGTTATAATGAGCGCTTTTTTTTGCGTTATCTGCCCTACAATATGTTGCCCGCCGGATATAGTCGGTCCCGTGAATAGGATGGGATAAAAAAGCGTATTTACGATTATACACGAGCGATTTGTCGTCGTCACTCGATACGATTCGCAAGAGAAGCCGGGTGCGATTATTGTATCGAGTTACGCGGAAGACGGTGTATAGGATGTGCATTTTAATTTACTGTTTTATTATTTAATTTTTACGCGTTCACATGAAAAACTCAGTTTTTGATTCATTTTAATTTAACTTGACCTGTTAGCATGTGTGGGTCAAATTTTGGAATTGAATTTTAACCAGTTCCCTCAACGATGGAGTTGATATTTGTGATAAGTTTGGTGTGGGCGACAATTCATGATTAGCTAACTCTCATTTTATAAAAGCTTGTACCAGTAATATATAAAAATACTTACGTTTCTACTAGGGCGTTCACATCAATAAAGCCAGATTATCCATTCATAGCCCATCCATTTATTGCGCGAAAGGAGCCTCTTTTAAGCGCACTTTAATTCTTTCACCTCACTGGAGCAAGAGAGCCAGTGACACGAATAATAGTAGTTGTAGCCTATACATTTAATCTCAGAAAATCTATTTTAATATTTTATCTTCGTTCCTATTGTTTCAATTTTTTTTTGGATTAAATGGACATTTAAACAGTAACCTACGTAGGTACAATTCATAGACCATAAATATATTCAACATTACATTGCGCCTTGTCCACTCAGATTAGACCCTCTCAGTTTCCGTTGGAAAGTTGCCTAGTCCGCACTTGAAGGGAAATCTTATGCATATCGGTACAAGTATTTCTGTGCATGTGGCGATTGTTTCATAAAATATCCTTTGAGAAAGCACAACCAAACGACGTTACGTTTATGTTCTCCTCGCATTAATAACATTGTAAACAACATTCATACACCTGTCAATTGCAAGCATTTAAATGCAGTTTTGTCACCTACCTCGTTTATAAATGTCAAACGCATGTCACAGTCTTATGACACAGTCAGTAAAAGAAAATCAAATGAACATCATTATTTATATAAAAAAAATATAAGATACAAAAATATGTACCAAGTACTTTAGTTGCATAATGCAAGTCGGAACTGCATATAACGAAAAGTTTTTATTAAATGCTACCTTCAACTTATATATTAAAAATTTTTCTACAAATAATATTATTCAATGATTAATTTTTTCAAACTGAATGCGTAACTCCCAGCGAAATCTATTTGTCACTTGCATTTCAACAAATTAACACTATAGGTATACTTTTAAAATATCCCGGCATCTTGCAGACAGTGATCGCTTCACGTTCCCCAGTTTCAAGAAATGATCAATCATAAGGCGAGCGGTGATTTTTCAAGCGACGTCCGAGGCCCGTTTTGTTTTCCCAAAACACAAAATTAAACCTACCAATGACAGGTTAAATATAGTTAAAGGCGAAAATATCACAAGCGTTGAAAGCGTTCCTCTCTCACCTGTTTGTGGGCTTTGCTGATTTATCACGGGGTTTACGAAACTGCTTATCTGCATCCAATTATTTCAGTATACAATTTTATTTCAGCGAAATCTAATTTTAGATTTACTTCGTACAATAACTAGATAAGATCTTTATAATAAAACATTGTATAATGTTTTTACATTTATTGAAGGAAAATTTTAGATTCTGAGCATCATTAATTTACTGTTTCTTCCAATTGAACTCTCATCAAATATCTACCTTCAGACGAATTCATAGCACGGCACCATATCATTAGAATCCATAGAATCAATTTCCGAGCAGGTTAATTTAGAAGAGCAGACGGTAATGAGCTTCAATGAGGCGGAACTGGTCTTGGCCGGTGAATGGATAGACCGGTTGTGTATGTTCCTCGTGGATGCTCCACTTAGTCGTGTTTTAATAATTTTGAACGAGGTTAGGTTACTGTACGAGGTAGCAGAGAGTTTTAGGTGCACTTCACTCATATTCACATCGGATTTCATCTGTTCGAATGCCGGTGCTACGGCAATATGTTTATACTTTGAAAAAATCTATCTACTATCACGAATCACACTGAATGCATGTAGCACGCCGTAATGAAATAATGACAATTTAAAGATAATTTCATAGTCCTGATTACAACATACCTTTGTCGTGGAAACTATAAATATTACCGTTGACACTCTAATGAGGAACACATTTTTAAATTTACTTAAACATATACGAAATCGAAAAGAAAAACATTCTAATAGGGAAAAAAATTGCTTACAAGATGTTGTGAGACGATTCTTATTCTTCATGTTTGTAACACAAAATTTGGTAATATCCCCGATTTTTGTCGTTTCACAAGGTCTCAAGTATTTTCTCAATTTAGATATCAGTCAAACTTCAACTTTTATAGTATTTAAAACAATAATTCAGAAAGTACAACCTCATACTTACCTTGAATTTCTTGAGTAGGTCATAATAATTCTTATTGTTGAACTTTTTCACATTAATATTTATTAATGTGAAAAAGTAAGTAACGTATTTACGTTACCTGAAACAAATCATAATATTATTAATCAAAACTAAATAAAATTACAGATTACGCTGTTTTGCCTACACGGATTTTATATTTCAAAATAATTTTATTTATATACATAAACAATACCTACTTTTACACTCGTAAGTCTTCCTAATTTATAATGCAATACAGTTTTAAGTGTGATTTTATTATTATTATTATTATTATTATGAATATGTGAGAAATGCGGAATTGACACTGGTCGGTTTCAGTCTTCGTAACGGTCGCAGGGAAAAATATATTATTTTATGTATATATATATTGGATCTAGTGATCAAGGCCTCAGGGTACCTTTTGCTAGCATCCACTTTTTATCGAATCTGTCGATCGAGAAGGACTAAAAGAAACTGAAAATGGAAGCGAACCCTCTCATGATGACTTTTTAGTACAACTGTAATGAGATGATTGCTTGCGATTTTTGTAATACATATTTACATAAGATATTTACTCAGCTTTGCTTTGATGTGATTTTGTATAACTATACGCCGCGCGGCAGAAATGAACCCATCTATACAAATAAATAAAATTGGAGTGTCTGTTTGTAATATTAAAATAACCGTTCTTCACTAATTGCATATGGATACACGGTACATATACCAAAACAACATTTTTTTTAATTTTTATCTGACTGTCTGTTTGTTTCGGCTAATCTCTGAAATGACTGGACAGATTTTGACGAGACTTTCACTGGCAGATAGCTGATGTAACAAGGAGTAACTTAGGCTACTTTTCCGAGGGGTAAAATAGGGGTGCGTGATAAAACCGAATTCCACGCGGACGAAGTCGCGGGCAACAGCTAGTCATGTATATAAGTATAAATAATATAATATAACTCCCAAATAACTGTCATCTTTCTGAAAGGGGAAGAGGCGTGGTCATCTGACAACTTCGAATAGGGAATCATCCATGTGTCTTTTGTGTAACTGAAACTTAATACTTTCCTGTCTTCAATTTAAATTCGGTTACTAAAGGGTGCGCACCCTGTCATTTCTTAAAATAACTCGATTTTATTGTGATGCGTCATTCCGTTAAATTGTTGTGAATTTTTCATATACATGACGAAGGACAGTTAACGCGAAAAGAAGTGTACCTATTTGGGCTATTTTAATAACATACAATTCTGACACTTTTGTTAGAGTAATAAACAAAAATTTTTATGAATATGACTTCTGCTAATTATATATTTTTACAAGAATTTCCGGTTTAGCATTTCAATTCTAATATTTACAACCATTTCTCACGCCAATTTGCCATCGAAACGTCGCGATGGCAGCTAAAGTCGCGTTCACACAACATTAAAACCACACAAATTAAACTATTTCCTAATTAAAACTATTAAAAAGTCGAGTTGAGTGTGCATTCGCCCACTTCCGTATTCGGTTATTTGTGTCGTTTAACCCTTCACCAGCTATTAAAGGACTGTCGGGGTTAAATGAGACATTTTTCAAAGCGTCCACGACCGCTGACGGGCTTAATGAGATGTCGCCACGGGTTATTTTCAGTTCTACGTTTAAATTAAAAAATGTAGATAATGAACTTTTGGTTTCTGTAATTGGAAACAAAGTGTGTCGACGTGTGCTCTTCTAAGTTTTGTGTGTGTGCGTCTGTGCGTGCGTGCGTGCAGGCGTGCGTGCGTGCGTGCGTGCGTGCGTGCGTGCGTGCGTGCGTGCGTGCGTGTGTGCGTGCGTGCGTGTGTGCGTGTGTGTGTGTGTGTGTGTGTGTGTGTGTGTGTGTTTTTAATGTGATACAGTTACAGAACGAGCCGACGGCCCACCTGGTGTTAAGTGGTAACCTCTGCCCATAAGAACCGATGCGACTTGGGTCCTCCCTTACTAGGTACGACAAGACCAAAGTCGCATCGTATGCGCTCGTAACTCTGAGACGTGCAGGTGGAATGTCTCTTGTGCCTGTAATTTCACCGGCAAAAAGTGTGTTTCTTGAATGATCAGTAAGTGGAGCGGAGACATCAGTCGGTTGGCCGGCTCACGTGTACGCCCTCGTGTTAGGCTCCATTGGTTGCGATGACGGCGGCTAACGGGCCGTGTCGGTTACCAGTACTGTGCCTACACACTGGCTGGGCCAGAGTACGCGGCTTACCGTACCATTTTACTTTAATAAGTACTGTAACGTTGTTAGTAACTTGAACACACTTTTAGGGAATATTAGGGGCTGATACCAGAGAGAGCATTTTAATTTACGACTTAATTTGAAATAAAGAGCAAAAAAATACGAATGGCGTGTTTTAAAGCATGCTTATCTTGAATGACTAATAAACATTATGATATATAAATGAAAAAAAAAACTTAAGTAGTCTGGTTTTTCATGCGTTTACCTTTCCAAAAGCTTAATTACACATTGATTTTTAGTCAACAGTAGCGTAGGGCTGTGACGAGTATACAATATACAAATAAATAGAGCTTCCAAATTTATCCGATGACCAATCGCCCCTAACCCAGAATTATCACATTAGTTTTAATTCTTTATCGTTTACCGACACAATAATATTCATGTAACGGTCTTAAACAATATTCATTTTTAATCATCGTATATTAATTGAAAATTCAATCTTAGGCAACACGTCTGTAACGTAAGAAGTAAGAACATGTTGAAATGATTAGGAATATATTGATAAGAAAACCTAATACAAGGGGAACGATGATAATACAGTCTACGTATACAACGTACTCGCTTACAATTATTGTTTACAAAAACTTTAATTCCATAAAATTCATAACAAATGTGCCCAGAATTATTGTTTTGTTTTAGTTTCATTTGTATAAGATCTGTCCTAGTTGTTAGATTTAAACTGAGTTAAAGGAAGAAAGTGACAGACGAGGTTTTAAAGAGAAAAAAGCAACGATGTAAATGATCATTTACTGTAAAGTTCATTACTGTTAAAGATCATCAAAGAAAAAATGATCATTACTGTTAAAATACTGTTTATTGCTTAATAACGAAGTATTGTTGTCAATATTTAGAGAGGGTGTGATGCTACACAGAGTGTAATTTCAACGTTTTGGGCGTTTGTCTTTAAATCGAGTGACGTTACACGGAGAATCAGTGGAAAAGGACACTGTATTTGAATTGTTAACAGGACCATGATCGCGGGAATATAAGGAATCTCTTTGTTGCGGGTTCTTTTCTGTTCTTCCCCATTGAAGGGGATTTGTTGAACACGCGTATACTAAGCAACAAGTAGGTACGTATGACTATTATATTTTTATGTTACTATTTTTTTTCTCATTTTATTCACGCCATTGTTCCCCAAAGGGTAAACTAAGCTTTATTGGGCTACTTTTCACCTTATATAAAAGTGTGTATTTAAATACTTATTTATACAAATTCTATGCCAGAATTCTAAAGGAAATTAAATGTTCATTGAGTACATCGTAATATTTTTATATGTAAGCTTCAATGAAAATAATGAAATGAAAATAAATCACTTTTCGGTACTGGTTTCATGAGTGCAATTTTGTTGATAGTGGTTTAGATATAAATTCTTCATCCGGTTCCAATATCTAATTCACACAGGAGTTACACAGCAATGGTAATGAATCCACTCAGATTTATCAAGACAATAGTAAAAAAGCATTTCATTCCTTAATTGTATATCATTCAAGTCTTGGTCTCTGGCTTAAAACATTCGATCTTAAATTAACATGGTAATCCTAGGAGAACAAGCGAAGGAGTTGAGAGACAGGAAAATGTCACTGAGGCACTAATTTAACCAGCCTCGTGGCCAGTGTTGCCATAAAGAGAAGGTAACAGTTAATTTAGTTATTTACCCGACACACATGCTTTTTAAAATACAATAATAGGTACTAGATAGGCCATGAAGGCTTAATTTCCTGAAAGACTTCAGCATGGCATAGCTGGTCTGCATGTTACGAGTAAATTAGAGAGAGTAAATTATAGTATGTTTATTTGCTTATACATTTGCCTGCGTAAAAACGAATCGAAATAAGAATTGGGACATTAAAAGTGAGAGTTTTTTTTTATATATAATTTTAACACTTTTTAGTTTTTAGTTTATAAATTGTTGTACATGAAAAATTTCGGACAAACAAACAGGGCCGAAACCAGAAAAGTTTTATAATTAAACCGACCTTTAATCAAAAAACTTTATTCGATATCTCATATTACCGCCTCTAGGCTTAACAGTGGCCTGCATCCTGTTTTTAAACCTCTACACCTCTGCAGAAACTGAAGGACTTGATAGTCACCAGAAGGGTTTCTATAGTTTTGTCTCCTCGACCTATAAAACAAGGTTAAGCCTTTAATTTAAACCGATTAGATAGCGACTTTTAAAAAAGGCCTCCAAAATTTCGGCGAAAGTTGCTATATCCAGACAAATCGAGTCTGCGCTGGCAACACCGCCGGTAAGTTTCAGCTTATCTCCGGACTAGAACCTGTTTCGCACGCCGTGGGAAAGACACTTACATGCGCAATAATCAACGTTGTTTATTTATAGGGCTGCACGTAACCCGAGGTCGCTTGCGTATCAATCACCACTTTCACATTTCGATTAGGGCATAAATAGCCATCCTTATTATTTATCTTGTTTACCGCTTACAACTAAACAAAGATGTCCCGTCAAACCTCATTACCATGTTAATTTGATCGGGGACAGGGACGTGTATGTTGGTAACCCTATCTGTAATCAACGGCAGCATCCCATTCATTTTAGTATGCTTGTGTGAGTGTAGGCTGTTTAAACGGACGCACGAATGAGCTACCGTTACATAGGCCAAGGTTCAATTTGTACTCCAAATTGACTGTCAGCTGCTTGAAATCGAATATAACCTAGTATTATTATTAGATTAAAAGCAAAATCCATATGAAAATTAAAATAGCAGGCATGTTCGTATGGTCTTGGCCCCACACCGAGACTTAGTTTCAGGTATGTCACAGAACGTACATAAATTCAAAATGAAAAAAGTAACCAGTATAAAACAAGAAAGAAATGGAGCCAAAGCTTATAAACTGGTTCATGAACTTTTTCGTTGTAGTTGTAGCTACTGCGAACATATAATATACTTGTTAACTGAATTACCTACTTCTAGAGGTTTATAAGCCATAGATTACAAAAATTGTATACTAGCCTTACTGCTCAATTGGTAGTACTAATAATACTATTCTGCCTTCCGTGCTGTAGATTTCGATCCCCACCCAGGAAGAACATTTGTATGACGAATATACCATTATGTTAGTTCTGTGTCTGTGTGTTTATATGTTGTATTTTAAGTACGTATATAAAAAGGATATACATATTCTATCAGTTATCTAGTTTTTATAATACAAGCTATGCGTAGTATGGGGCTCGATGGCACTGTGTGAAATGTTCAGTATTTATTTACTAAACACACATCCATATTTAAATTAACTGGAGCTGATATTTTTTAAAGCGAAGCGATGTCATGAAGTGATACACAAATAAATTATGAAAGCATTACGCAGCCTGCTTGATAAATATCATCCGCTTACCCCCTTTTAACCCTTTCAGTGACTTCCTACAGAAGATGGATGAGGCATACAGTGAGATGTGTATTAATACTATGTTCGGTAGCCTTTGTCGAACATTATTAACGATCTGAGCTTACAAAACTTTATTAGTCAGTATAATTTTAGTCAGCGTTTAAAACTCTCATTCATAATATTCAAAACATACTTAAACTTGACTTGATATTAAATTATTGTTATAATATAGTGTAAACCATGCATATAGTAAAAACAATAACGCAACCAAACGTAGTAAACGTAGTGACAGTTAAAAAAAAACACTTATTTTTCAGTCCTCTGCTTCGAAGAAATGCAACCTTAACAGTACTAAGTACGCACATTTTATTTTTAAATATTAGTGACTATTAACAGCACCATCTAGCCCCAAAATAAGTGTGTAAAGTATTAAATCACGAAACCTAAAAAAAACTTGCTTATTGTAAAAAAAATGTTCAATATATCAATAATTTTCATTAGATGATAGGATCCAATTAGTTATTCCATAGGAATAATCCGGAGAGATATTGGCCGCCCGGTCAACGGCATTGGTAATAAGAGTAATAACATGTAATTGCATTGAAATTTAACAAGAGAACTCACTGCGTGTGTTACTTGGCTCGTATAGAACAATTTACTATAGAACGGACTATAATATAAACACATATTTAGAATGTACGAGTCGCTGTCCACACAGCAAGGCGATTTTCAACTATAGTTTAATCCTGTAATTTAAAGTACCTATTCATAAACAGACAATCAGATAAACTAGAAGTAAATTCAAAAATATATATTATAATCTAATTTATTACACTATAATTATATCAGTTTTGATGTAGCTGTACAAAAATATAGTTGATGAATCACCATTTAAATTATTATTTAGACTTCCTCTCCAACTCCTTAAAGCAGATAGGGGCTTCCGAATTGAATTTTAATTTGTTTTTTCTTCGATGGTGTTCAGACAAATGGAAACGGATAATCCAGTAGTCTTCACGGGGTTTAGTAACGCCTCTTAACGAATTATTGCGCGCAATTTAATTACGATTAATCGATAAAAGTTATAGATTGTGGGCCATTTAATCGCACCAATAGGCGAAAGCGTGATGTTGTTTTAATTAGTTTTTAATAGATCGATTGAAATCGCTATACTGGATCTGTAATTTCTAGATATTAACAATCGTAGTATGAAAGTTGAACTTTAGTTTGAGACACGGGGACAGTTTTATGATCTCGTCAATCAAAACCAATAAAATATAAATTACATAAAAATTGTCAATTCGTTAGCCCAACAAATCCAGCCAAGCTCTGAATGTATAATTTAGAATCATAACGTAAGAATCACATATATAACCTCCAGCAGAAAGCCAGGTGAATACCTAAGTAAATCTCGACTAGATCATTGATCTCTGTTCGAGAGCTGCGCCGGCGCCGGGCTGTGGGAGGAGGCTGCTTCAAAACACCTGCCGCCCAAGTACTATGGACCAGTGTCCGGTTATACCCAACAACGCAATAATGTAAACTCATTTTAACTGCACAGAAAATTGAACTATAACCTGGTCTTCATTAAGTTTAGATTCTCGAAATGATCTAATGTTGGTAGAATGTTTTGTGCCTAGATTGTGGGATATAGCCAACCTAGTCAGGGCACAAATCTCATAGATAATCTCAGGCAACTTTTACTACTCGGTTAATGCCGTCTTGTTTAATAAAGCTTTACAATGGCTTGGTTTTCCAGCAAGATTTAACTTGTAACAAGCTACTTAGTTTAGTAGCTTCTGGAATTTTACTATTTGATAGCATTCGGCTTAGAAATCGTTTTATAATTCGGAAAAAGGTGCAGTGAATAGTTTTGTTAAGTCGAGTTCACTATTTTTATATAATTTATATATATTTGACTATTCATAATTTTGCATAAGATGTTTCATGATTTCTCCTTCAATCACGCGGCATCAAATGAAAATGAAAAAATATGATTGGCCGAGAGAAGCATATGCTGCTTTGTATCCCGGAACAAATTACGGCTTGTGTAAGTACATCTTAAGCAAACCAATGCAATGGAGCCGCAGGTACAAATATATTATAAACTGTTTTAAAAACTTTGATTATAAATACCTAAAGTAAAGTCATTAAAATTCAAGGGAGCAATCTTTGATTTGTACATACATTCATACACTAGAATCAAGCCCGTTTCCCGGGGGGTAGGCAAAAGACACAGTTTTCCACCTGCTATGATCCTGATATACCTCCTTTGTATCATCCACTTTCATCACATTCTTCATGCATGCTCCTCGGTTTAGCTATGGAGCTGGCTTTACACCGATTTGGTCTAAATTCGTAGTCCTTTCTTATCTTTGAATTGTAACCACTGAAATTAGTAAGTTCATTCCCAGCTCATGTCTCTTGTAATTAAGTATCAATATACCTCTACAGGACAGGCAATATTTTCATCGATGTGTTCATATAACCATTTGTGTTGGCCGGTCGGATGTCTGTAATTACCGAACGGAAGACATTCGATTATTAAGCAATAAACAGATTTACGGCGATAAGGTCACATTTAAACTGATTTGCAAATTACATTTTGCATATTGACAAAGATTTCAAATAACTGATATCAGTCAGTTTTTGTTGTGGATGTTAATTTTTTGTTGAGTCAAAATTATTCTGAACAAAAAAAGTTATTCTAAACTAGAATAAATGGTAGATTTATAACAAGAATGAAACAATCTTAAATTTTACCCGTAGAATGCGAACAGGAAAAATATGATGGACATACTGCAATAAAGTTAAACCATAGTCTATATAAATATAAATAAATAATGCTCTTTTGTAAGCGCATCACTTGACAACAGCTGGACACAATGTTTTTTTTTTTAAATTTCGTTGTAGTCCCATTAACGTTGTAAGGAAAAAGCAAAGGGCTAGATAAACTAGACAAGTTGACCCGGAAAATAGTGTGATTTGAAAAATACTGAGTGTTTATTTTCTATGGGATTATTGACAGGACAACTTCTACCGGGACAGCAAAGGTAACAATACAAAACATTGGTATTAAGTAAAATATTTATCTGACAGCCTAGATAGCATAGACAATTTTTCACGTCAAAATGTCTCTCAAGAATGAGTCATACTGCATGAGGTAAATATCAATTTAACACCGGCGACGTTCGGTTAGTATGCAAATAAACACCTCCAAACGAGACGGGTTGCAAATAATTGCAAATAAATAGAGCTATTACTCGATTAATTACACATTTGTTGCACAAGCTCAGGTGTGTCTAGGACGCAGTCTGGTGACTCATTCTGAACAAAAACGGCTAAACTGCAATCAGGCATTCTTGATCGGACGTTTTTGTTTACAAATTAAATTAAATATTCCTTACTAGTGCCAATCGAGAGCTAAAAGATAAAGGTGGCATTACAGTAGATGTAACTGGTTTGTGGTAGGATTATAAAGACTACGCATAGCGTACTCTAGCTTAGAATAAGTTTTTTCTCTGAATAAATTGATGTAATGAGCAGATGGTCTGTGGATGTTAAGTACTTGAAGTAGTGTCTTTGATCTTTAGAATAGTGGCACTTAGAAGAGCTAAGTCAGCTTACTCTGATTCATGAAGACGGAACTTCTAATTTGCTAGTAACTTCATCAGCTATCATTTAAAGCAGGAATAGTATTATCAACGAATATTTATTAGGAGTTTTCAATGAACATCTCTTTGATCGAATTGGGATTGATCGGTGCTCTTAGATCCCGCTTGTTATTTTAACTCCTTCATTTCTACAGTGAGTAAAAAATTAGGCAATAGCCACTTCTAATAAATATTCATAAGTTCAGAAAAAAATATAATGTGTACACCACAGTGTATATTTTTTTATCTTAATTGCTCATCATAATCAATTCCTTCATCAGTTTCGGAAAGTATTCGGTATTTCAATAACTATCACCGATCATCAAAAAGAATAAAACGAAATTAATTTAGAAATCCAAAAGGAACACGACTGTGGAATGGTACAAATGAACACATACCAATTTGTCGAGAGGCGGCCTACGGTCGGTCGTGGCGATCGAAAGCTCAGATAACTGAGATAATGACCATCAACTACCTCTAAATTCAATGTGGATTGCTACTATACTGTATCTGGATGTTCTCGTGTTCACTGCTCGATGCAGGGCCATTCATGTGACTATTTATTCTACTCCTAGTTTATATATTTCGAATTGTTAAGCTTGTTAAAAATCCCATTATATTTTTAGCGATTCAAGCCAGCTAAATCTCCGTTAATAAGGCAATCGATATTTATTAGGTAGTTTAATAACAAAAATAAAACGTGCTTAAACCTAAGTATGCCTTTTGAGCGTATTACACTTTTTTATGTTGTTCGCACCTATCTACTCGGTTCTAATTGGAGTTAGTCTCTACGGGGGTAAGCGATATAAAATCGTATGCGTAAATCGCAAATGGGTCTTGCCTGTATTTGGAGTGAGAGCAGGTTACCAATATCTAAACACAGGAAATTGTTTTTACATAAGAATGTGATTCAAGTCTAACATGCTCATTTTGGTAAGCTTTACGATAATTTGATTTGATTGGATATTTTATAAGTATATCAATTTGGCACAAAAACACCCGATCACACGTTAGCTTTTAAAAATTCTACGAATTATTGCCAAATGCGACATATCAGCTCTTGATTAGCCGGGCTCGAACCCCAGACCTCTCGTTCTCCGAACGTGTCTCGGAGACGCGTGCGCAACTTTTGATCTACGCCGACAAAAGCACCGCGTTCTTATCTCGTTAGGGGCCGTTTTTGTTTCTACAAAGTGACAATAATGGTCTTTGTAGTTTTATAAATATAGATTTTGGTGTACTTCCTCAGTGTCAAACATAGCGGATGGAAAGGTAGAATACGATGAAAAAAACTGGGAGATTTTATTTCGACTTTTAGGTTTGTAAAAGGCACGTACTAGGTATACATGCGACAAGTTGCGTAAATATAATTTACTTCACATCACATCGCCAGTCAGCATTTAGTCCTATTATTCACACAAAGTGGTGTTCAGTTGACAGAGGAGTTCTATTTTGACAGGGCTACATGGCGACTGGCCAGCTCTGCTTGTTATTTAATTAGAGCATTAATTTCGTAACGGCTACTTCCGGTGGAGGGCGCGACTAGATGCGAGTACTTGCAGAATGATATCGAATATCTAATAGAGTAAAACAACATAGTTCGGTTTTGTAGGCTTTGTGTGTGAAATCTTAAACTATTCATTAACTTCGAATTCTATGTAAGTACTTACATACCTAGTTTGATATTATAATGGATTGGGTAAGGAATTAGAGGATAATTAATTAAATCCATCATATTATATAAATGCAAGCTTACAATTCAGGTTACTAAATAAATAATACTTATCCATATCATACTCTATTTACTAATGCATACTCACACAAGGTCAGAGTACATACAACGTGAGGCAACGCGCACTTCCCTTTACGCTCCAAATACTACGGTTATGCAAACCAATGTGTAATGCCCTTCTGATGTCTACTTACTTCTTTGATTTTTGCATCCTTAAACACAAATAAAAAGTATCGAAACATAAAATCCAGTCATAAACTGGTCCTTTATAATAAGAAAGTTCCGTTTTGTCGATGGGAAATATGCACATTATGCACTTTTAAACCAGACCAGGAAATCAAAACCGTACAGAAGTAAGGAAGTTACTTAACATAAGGATACAGTGCAAGTACGGAAACAATTGATAACTTTCACAGTTACGCACGAAATGAACAAAAATCAGGCGTGAGACGGGAAGCGGACAGCGTTAAACAAAATCACTTTTACATCCCGAAAGCTCGGTACAGTTAGTTATAATTAACTTCACCGCGATTCATTATGGATTTCGGATTGGAAAAATTATAATCCATAAAAAATACAAGCGGACCGGAAATGCAGATCGTAGACAGCGGCAGCGTGCGCGCGCACCGGACGTGCTCCCGCGCAACTGGGTCAGGCTATTTTTGTTTTGGCGGGAACTTGGCCGGAAGGGCCGCCATTGTGGATGCGCGGGAAGCCCGGAAAAACAGCCACCGGATTTCTAGCCACTGAAATGTTAGACGACGACCGCTGGGTAGCCGTGTAGCGTATCGTTTGCGGCTTCCACGCCGACGTTTTTCATAGGAAGTAAATGTAGCCGAACGTTTCAACTTAAAACTTTGTTGTCGTTCTTAAAATGTTATCTCGCTGATCGGGGAAATGTAGCGATTTCGTCGTAACGTGTTTCTTTAATGGCTGGAAACAGGAAGCTGTATTAACAGTAAAACTGTTTATTCTTTCCTCTTAAGTGTTATTTAGGTTTTATATATTTTTTGGAATATTTATTATTGTGTTCTCCGTGAGAATTTATAAGCACTTCTTGTATGAGGGTCGAGTTTACCCGCTGCGTATCGATGCGGGCGTTTGCAATAAGCTGAATTCCTGGCAAAGGACTCTCAATTAGAATTAATTAAAGACAATTTAGCAAACCAGAAAATGAATGGTCTCTCGACAATAAGCGAGATTTATTAATTGGAAGAGATGATTGCTCTTCAGACAAAGCCGTGTTAACTAATTTGTGTAAGAGGTGCAGAAAAGTATATTAAAATCGTTATAAATTATTATTTGTAGTATTCTACGATTATTATTTGTTCTATTCTACGATTATTATTTGTTCTATTCTAAGATTATTATTTGTTCTATTCTACGATTATTATTTGTTGTATTCTACGAGTCTTTATACGAGTTTGTAATATTATTAGCACTGTCTTCGTTGAGCAGATGTGAAATTACCAAAACATGATTTCCATTACGTTTTTTGAATTCACAAACTATAATTAGCAACATGATACTTTATTTCACATAACAGATATTTCAAGGAATATGCACAATAATAACGTCCCATTTTTACCATACACACGAAACCGAGGGGAAGATACAAATTGCGCCACCGTACAACAAGAAGGGGTGGAATAATTTATCATTTTATTATTAGTTATGAGATAAAGGTTGAATGTGTATGAATCAAAGTATTTGCTCATTGAACGATCACTTGACAATTATAATAAAAACATTTAATACATAGAATGTACCGTATGTATGGATGAACGTATTTAGACAGGGGTTTTGTAAACATCATTCATATAGGGTGGAATTACGCACACATTTATTATTTCTAACAAGAGTATTATTAGAATAGTTTGACAAGAGAGTCAAAAAGCAAGAAAATCATAAAATAAAACTATTAAATATTCCTAATATATTTCTTAAGGACATTGCATTTGTTTACTGTGCGTGTCCAAAACTATGGAGAATAGTGGATAATAATAGAATAGATTAAACGAATTTGGATCGATATTGCTAAAAATCAATCTTTTAAACCAAGTTTCCATCAGTTTTTGCCGGGATAAAAACCTATTGAATTCGAAGAGAAAGATACACACATAATCAAATTTCTTCGTGTGTTTATTCATACCATCTGCGACACAGGGAATATTAGTGCATTTACGTATGTAAGCGTTATTAAGTTATTGTAAACTACCTTGGGAGCCCCAATCCGCAGTTGGATACATGCCTTAACAAAGTTTAGACTGTGTTAGAAGACGTACCAAAATAATGTAGGGTCACGTTTCTAAACTTGAATATACCAGTATTGTCGAGACTGCAGTATCTACCAAAACGAACAGAGATCTCGTGCTAGATTACTACCGTCTGACACTACTGGTACTATCTGTTTGTGACATGGTAACGGAACGAGCGGACGGCCCATCTGGTGGTAAGTGGTAACCTCGGCCCATAACAACCGATGAGGCTTGGGTCCTCCTCTACTGGGTACGACAAGACCGAAGTCTCTCATGTGCCTGTAATTTGACCGGCAACCACACCTTCCAAACCGGAACACTAGAAGACGGCAGAAATGGTCATGGTGGCAGTACTTCCCCGGACGAACTTGGCGAGAGTTCTACTGCTCTTAAATCTATCTGCATAAGAATTGTAATATCCCAATTATCCTTATTGTAATTTTTGAAATAAGTATAACAATTATGGTAATTCGAGCAGTCAGCGTAATGAAGGCTTTACTTCTTATCGCAACTATCGCTATTGTTCTTAGTACTTAGTATTAAATCAATTATGAAAGCTTTTAGTAGCCTTTCGGTTAACAGCCGCTGGTTAAAGTGGCACGCGAACGAACCATTTAATTAGTGTCTATTTAGCGAGCTAGCAAACTCAGCGCCATTTAGAAAAGGTGATAATACTCAAAGAAGGATTTAGTGAAGTTTCTTAGAGAATTTTATTTATCAAAATTAATAACGATAAATAAAACTGAGGCAATGAATGCAGTGACGGCCTGAAAAGTAATAAATATATCATCTAGGTAATTCTTAAAACACAGTCTACACAAATATTGTAGTAATATATTGTTCGATTATGACTGATTAATGAGTCAGAAGAAATTACATGATACTTCATAGTTAAAATAGTATAAAAATAAATCGCGTATTCAATAAAAATAAGCTAAGCGAAATATTAATGATATCATTTACCAGCTATTTTAAAAATTCGTCAAGCTGACAGCCACTTTTGATCTCTCAATTTCTAAGTATACAACTATTAATGGATATTGTTAAGAAAAAAATGATAAGATTAATTGTAACATGAATTGAAACTTGTTACTCGTAGAATAGAATAGAAAACTCTTAATGTACACCAGACAAATATATAAAAATAAACAGTTTTAAAAGAAATAACAATACTTACAGTGTCATCACAGTATATATATGAAAATTTATTATATGTTCATAAAAACATATCTAGTTTTGAGAAAAAAAGTGATGTTCATACCAAGAACACTAGAAATAAAAATAAATTAAACATTCCAAGATTCCGATTGCAAAAAGTCAACGGATCTTTTATGGGGAATTGTGTACACTTTTATAATAAACTTCCTGAACAAGCAACGAAGCTTCCGACCCAAAAATTCAAGTCATACATAAAGAAGGGTCTGGTAAGTAAAGCTTATTACACTGTAAATGATTATATAAATGATAAATCCCCATGGTCTGATGTCGCTCTGCTCAACGACACACAAAACATCCTGTAATAGTATATTATGTAGTCATAAATGTAACATAGACCTAAGTACTCAATTGTTACAAGGATCGTGCTCGCGAAAAAAAAGGAATCCCTCCATTAGGGGTTTCTTGTCTGTTCTTCCCCATGGAGGGTCGGATAGGGTTTGAACAGGCGTCAAACTTATCGATAAGTACGCGTGACCTTATGTTTTGAATATTGACGTTTCCAAGCCATTCTTTATGAATTCTATGGAAATGAAGTTTTTGACTTTGACTTTGACTTTGCGACATACAAAAGGCGGCCTTATTGCTTAAAGCAATTTCTCTCAGGCAACCTTTGGATGGCCTGGATTAGAACGAATGTAAGGGAGTCGTACTTATAAGTAAGATGAGAACTACATAGATGCTAAGATTCTTGAAGTTTTCGTTACACGAAGACTCTGTAATCTGTGAGACGGTTGATGATTTACGAGATCGACCATTTCACACAAGAATATTCAAGTTAGTAATAAACACAAGATTACGCCACTGTAATCGCTGAGTGGCCGGTATAACTCAAAGATGGCGTGCGCGCGGGCAGTTTGCGGAGTGTCATCTGTACGATGTCGAAACATCACGATGTTTCGTGGAAGTTCAGACCGAATTATAATTTGGGAATGTGTCATACATGATACACATAATCAAGTCACTAGTGGCAAGCAGGGACACGGTAACATACTTAAGAACACCTTAAGATTTGTATGACATAGGTAAACCAGGTAAGGTACTAAATCGTCATTTAATATTCGAATATTGTTAGAATAATAATAATAATATTCGTGTTTACCCATAGCATCATAGGAACATATTAATTAATTGTATAGGATTAATTATTTCTTTTTATTTATATACCCACAGATTAACGTGAACTTTCTTTTGTAGCATATAAATATTTTTTCATTTCACTATCGCTTTTCAACCAAAAGATAAATCGTCAGTCAATTTTTACCAAGCAAGAGAGTTCGTCCGTACGTGATCATTGATCTATTGACAGTTTTTTCGAAACCAGCAGCCTCCGTCTTCTACATGTCTGTCTAATATTTTGGGGAATCGGTTCCACCTGTTTAAGGTGCTGGTGTATTTTTTTTTGCAATTTTGATGCAAATTTAAGTCTGGCAAACTTCATATATATGGCTTATATATAAACATAGAGCTTTTAATTTGGTTTCAATTATATATCATGTTTTCAGAAGTTTCCAACAGCCTAGTTGTCGCAATAATAAAATAAATATAATAAAAAACGTAACCTTTATCTTACCTTTATCTACCAAAATATAAGTGAAAAAATACAATATCAACTGGGTTTATGCGAAAATATAATTAAAAGTTATGTAATAAATTGACACAAACATTGCGAAAAAATTGCAGTAGCTATCTATAGTAAGAGCGCAAATAATCTTTTTGATTTAGCAATGGTGTAAAGGAAATCGTATCAAATTTTCAATAAGTTATTGTCTAGCGTCTTTGAACCGGGCGTCCCAGTAACTCAGCTGGACAGTTTCCGGCGTTTGTTACATTAAAACACTGTGAAATTAGACGGTTAATTCGTTTTGGGGTCTAGCCTGGGTGGATATTATTTTGATCAAAAATACTTTCTATTAATATCATGTCATAAATAAAGTTATAGAAATTATATACTAATAATAATGTAATATTCGTACGAATTCCGTGTCCATAATAACTGTGATATATACATTTTATTTTATTTGTTAAATGCGAGAATTACTACTGTTAACATTTGAAGTCAGGGGCATAATTCATTAATACATCTGCTGAACTTAAAGGATTTCTTAAAATGGCAAAACAGTTACAGTAACGCTCAATACCACTGAACATAACTACTATAACTGGAAACGTCAGTTTCACATGCCCTCCAAAAAGTTGAATCATTCGATTTTAAATGGTCACCCATCCAAGTAAGCCGGTGCACTACCAAGCTTACCATAATGACTTAAAACATCGTCTATTACTTTCGTTGTACTAGAGTGGAAAAACAGCAGTTAAACTTAGTTAACGGACACTTACCTACACAAGCGACACAGTAAACGCTGTTCTCATTAACAATAAATTAATCAAACTAGAGTCTGTGGAGCGCGCCTCTACCACGCCCGCCCCGGGGCCGGCCGCGGCGCCTCTCCTCATTACTTCGAATGCGGACATCGAAGAAAAGGGGAAGAACCTCGCATTCAGATTAGACAGTTTTGGCAATACATTTTACAATTCTATAAAAGCTTATTCCCGGGTAATTCCCGCGTGTCATGGTGATTGTATTTAGTAATATGTTCCAATATGTAACCCTGTGCTTGAATTCTAAAATAACGGGTCCCAATACGACAATGTAGATTCAAAACCCTATACAGCCTATATATGCTGCTATGTATAACTATAATATTTAAAAATACTTAGATATAGGAAAAAATGATTGACAGGCCAGACATATACACCCAGACACAGAACAAACATCAATGTTACAAATGTCACATAAATGTTTGTCCTGGGTGGGAATCGAACCCACGACCTACAGCGCAGAAGGCAGGGTTACTACCAACTGAGCTATGAGGCCAGTCAAAAGAGAGAGAAACTTAGAAGTAAATATAAAGTTCTTATTCAAGAATACAAAGCCTTAAGTTTTCTTTTATTTTCCTCTAATTGAATATTTCTTAGAGATTTCGTATAGCTAATGCGTAGTGAAGTACTACCATTACACCTGATTTCAAAACTATTTATGTACGGGTTCGCACATCCCCGGGAGCGGTCCGGATCGCATCATTTGCGCCAGCCTGGCCGGATACCCCACACAATTCCTAGTTACAATTATAAATCGCCATTGTTTATGATCGATTGTAACTTGTGTTAATCAGCGTTTGCGATTTGATTTGGCTCTTTTTCAGACACGAGATACATCAGATAGGTACTGGGTAGGGTCCTGGTTATTATAACATTTACCTACATACTATCTAACAAACAATAATAATAATTGTTACAAAAAACATAATTACATCGAAACACTTATATAATAGTTAACACAATAGTTCAATGCTTAACTGAATCAAACTGAATAACAGTAAAAAAATCGTATAAACGTATCCCGAAACGCTGTAATATGTGCTAAAATTTGAAAACGATGTTATATTTCAAGGCATTTCTCAATTTTTAAAGTAATCACGACATAACTTTGACAGAATGGTTTCTCATTTATGTTAATCATTGGGGCAACCTTTTACAAGCAAACTAAAAGCTACTGACCTTACACAGTAACGAGAAAAAGGCGAACTTCATTACGCGGCATCAAAGCGCAGAACTCCCTTTTAGTTTCCCGACAGGAAGAGGAATCTAATTTTTATTCCAGTTTTATTAGACACTAGCTGTTGCCCGCAACTTCGTGTGAATTGCGGTTTTATCACACACCCATATTTAACCCGAAAAGTAGCCTAAGTTACTCCTTATAACATCAGCTATGTGTCAGTGAAAGTCTCGTCAGACACACAGACAGAGACAGATAAAAGTACCATAAATACTTTCATTAGCATTGTAGGTATTATTAGATTTTACAAGTATATTACTACTACTACAATTAGTTTAATTTAACGACTACAATTAGTTTTTAAATTAGTTCAGTCAACGTAAACATATTTGTGAGCATAATTTGCAAGTCCCTTTCAGCAAAAGAAGTTGCTTTATATAAGAACATATTCGTTAAATAATGTGGTTAGAAACAAGAGAATTACGATTATGATAGATCTATACAAATAAATAAAAATGGAGTGTCTGTTTGTAATATTAAAATAATCGCCTTTTATTAAGTGCATATGGATGTATACACGGCACATATACCAAAACAACATTTTTTTTAATTTTTGTTTGTCTGTCTATTTGTTCCGGCTAATCTCTGAAACGGCTGAACCGATTTTGACGGGACTTTAACTGGCAGATAGCTGATGTAACAAGGAGTAACTTAGGCTACTTTTCCGCGGGGTAAAATAAGGGTGCGTGATAAAACCGAATTCCACGCGGATGAAGTCGCGGGCAACAGCTAGTTATATCTAAAGCAAGTGATTATAAGATACATTCGCTGTTGCGAAACAGTTATTTTCAAAAATTACAGACAGACATCAATATTTAATGTTGTTGTGCGCAAGGATACATTTTGCCCTCGGTCTCGGCTACTCTATAATCTCGTTACTCCTCAATTAACTGAGGTTTTTCAAACTTGTCTACGTCGTAGAACGAGTTTGGTGCACGCTTAAGTGGTGATTTTTCAGTTTATTGAATTTTGTAGATGGTTTCTGCGAAGCTTTTTGAAGGTTAATTTATACATGTTTCGCTGTATAGATCGTGGTAGTTGAGTGGTACGGACCATGTCTTTTAATCTGAGGGTCGCTATTTCAAATTTAGGCGTGCACCAATTAGATTTTCACTTTCAATCACACTCAGGAAAACCTGACGAAGTCGTAAATTCAGTCTGGATTTCGGCTCTCGCAGTAAATCAAAGCCGTTATACTCTCGCTTTTCGAGTAAAGACATGTGTACATACACTGCAAACATTTTAAAGTTAGGTCCAATTAAGTGCGTTTTTGGTTCAATAGTTTAGTAATGTAATGTTGATTATCTTAGTGCCTTGTACTGCTTATGTTAGATTCACATCAATCAGAAGTCTTAAGGTTTGTAGAAAAAAATCTCCTTGGTAAGGTAACCGAACTTTCTTTCATATTATTGACAAAAAACGCCTACCTACCTAATTTTACATGAAGATGAGATGTTTAGCAAACTAAATGATTGTTTTTATTTATTCTTTGTTGTAGACAGAAAACATAAAACAATTTAGTGATAAGTAATACATGTACAAAGGCGAGCGTAACCCTAAGAAAAGCTCTCTTCCAGCAAACCTTTGAGGTTAGAGAGAGGGGATTTTTTTTCAGGACTTTAAATCAATGTAGAGTGCAATGCTTGCAGGAACATAATCTAAATGCTCGACTATTGGAAAGCGGAACGTAACGGACACCCTGACGGGGTGACTGTTTGCACGGGTGTGTCGGTGCGGTGCGTGTGTGTGCGTGTGTTCAGGATCAGTGGCCGGCGCGCGCGCACCTGCCGCGCGGTTCCCACGCCTCGCCGCCCCCCACCCCCGCGCGCCCACCCCCCCGCGCTCGCGTGACGTCACATCCACACAAACAACGGTCCACACCGGAGCGTGTTTTTGTCTTTCTAGTTTCGATGTTTTATAGTCAATTTATGTAGAATATTAATTAATTGATAAATATTTCCTGTTTTAGTGGCGAATTATCTGGTTGTGCCATGAATTCATAGTTCCATTATGTTTTGAAATCATTAATGCTAAATAAATAGAATTTGTTTACGAGGAGATCACGAAGGGAAAATAATTACTGTTGAAACTAAAATTTTATTTATAAATTTATGGCAAATGGTAATCCTATCAGTTCTATTAGTCGTATCACTAGATTTCTGCAATCAATCAGTGTAGTAAAAGAATGAAAGTGCGCCACAATGAGGCTCTTTTTCCATTTTTGCTTCTACGACAAATCGGTTTCTTCACGATGTTTCCTTTCACCGTTTTGAGAACGAGGTGTTTCGCAAATAAAATTATCAAACCAAAAACAAAATATTGGCAGGATTCGAACCAACGCCCCGAGGATTGAAACTCGGGACCTAGTCAGAGGGGCCACCATAGTGACCATACGCTCTCGCATCAGTTACCACTACCAGTATCGAACAATAATACAGTGCTTAAAATTTTGTTACATTTTACTTGCGGGTGGGTATATTTGTTAAGATTTGCTTTTATGTAATTTGATAATAAAAAAATAAAATACTTTTTTATTTATTATTTTTAAGGCAGGCAAAAATAAACATAAATAATAATTTTTATATTATTTGAAATTATAATATGGCACAAACATAATTAAACTTATGCACAATCGAAATAAATTTTCTGCTTCATACTTGTAGGTGAACAAAATAATTGATAATTGAAGTTATTTCTAGTCTATATTCTAGTTCTTCAATTTAAACTTCTAAACAAAATTAATTTACTTATTAATAAAAGTATTCACTATCATTTAATTATCGACATTGTACGCCCTCTGTTGTAAACACTCCGAACTACGTGGACTCAGATCGACAACGCCCTCAAGCGGAGGTTGCTGGCACTACGTTATAAGCGCAAACACTGGCGAGGAACACGTTGCTCGCATTCACGTACAGATGGCGTTACTAACCAGAGCTTTGGAAACGCGTAGGCGCAACTGTCTGAGTGCGTATCTTGCTTGAGCAAGATGGTAGAGCTTTCGGCAGAGTGCGCCCGCCCTCCTTGTTTACATCATTTTTAGTCCGTTCTGTGGATTGGTTCTTCAGGTTTTTTTAGCGTAGGTTGCAGAATTACATACGTACTCATCTATTGTGTTCGTGTTAGTCTAAACAAAATAGATCAACGGCTTTAATAATTTCTTGAAAAATATTTAATAGACTCTCAGTAAACCAAACTAACTAAACCAAAAATACGAAGACAGGTCAAATGGAGCCTCTTTGAGGTACACTTTGATCCTTTTATCAAACTGATTGATTCCAGAGAGCTAGTGACGACTAGTAGAACTGATAGGATTGCCATACATTTTTTAATCATATTTTAGTTTTAACAATAATTTATTTTCCCTTCGTGATCGGGTAATCGTAATAGGTTTTCAAAATATGTATATTATACTATTGATACCTACATGACATCAGTCTCGTTGATAAGCTTTATTTGTTAGCGGTTATTTTGTTTTTCTTTTATACAAGTCGATAGTATGAGATTATTCTTTTTCATTCAATTCTAGGTAGACATTATCTTGTATTATAGGTAAGTAGGTAGACATTATCTTGGTAATAATTGGCCGCAAGTTGGCAAGATTTCAAACGTCTCTGGTATATCATAACGAGTCTGCAATGGATTTATTGCCTCCATAAATCATACATTCAGGCACAAACTTTGAAATAATGTACAAATGTGCAAGAATTGAATGCACAGATGCTGTGATAAAATAAAATGGATATTTATTCAGAACCGTATAGCAACTTATTATTAGTAAATAAACTGATCACCTAACCAGGAAATCAACAAAAGAATTTTGGCAGGATTTGATCAGCAGGCCTAAAAGAAGCTTATGTATTTTGATGGTTGCACATATTTAACGTATAATAAAATTGTATTTACCTCCATGTCACAAACTTGAATGACCGAATTACAATTATATTGGAATCTTATTCAATATTTAAATCCTACGTAACATAAAAGGTACCTTGGATCTAATAAAGTTGCAATGAAACAACACTCCTCAGAAAATATCAAAAAAATCTTGCATGAAACAACTGTAGGGTTGATAAACTTGAAACAAAGGCACTAGGAAGGTAATTTTTTTTATTTTACTCTTATAAAAATATGAAATTTATAGGCGAGAGGCACACGATGTGGTATTAGTATGCAAAATGCGCAGTGGTGTAGAGGTGGCAACCAGCCCATTTATATGCGTGTGCGCAGCAACAGACGTGCTGTGAATGTGCGAGCAACGCTTTATGTGTTGAAATTATTATCAAATTAACGAAAATTACTATATTTCTTGGGCTTAAAGTACTTTAGGCCTGACGTTGGCATTTTAACTACACACTAACTAGGTATAAAGATTATACCATGTGTATGCAACATAAATTAAATCAGCGGATGTTCATTTATAAGAATGAAAATATGAACTTCGATATGAACTTCTTAGGGTTTAAAATATGAGTGGAGTTAACATGTTATGTTCATAATTATTAAAATAAACACCAGGGATAATTAAGAATACCAAATAAAAATTATTAAACCATTTCTTGCCATTTTTTTATGAATTCTATGGAAATATAGTTTTTGACTTTGATTTTGACTTGGCGCGGGATATAAAAATACAGATCAAGTTGCTATGTAAATTAAGAGTACTGTAAATACGTACTGAAACTTCCAGTAGGTCAAGAAATAAATGATAACAAAGTTTTGTCTAATATATAAGTACGGATAATTTCGGCTCATAAACGTACAAGGTATTTCCACTTTACTATAATATTATAACTCATTGTTCGACTAATAAGAGAAATACAACAAAGTAGTAGAACGTGAATAATAAAATAAAAAAAGAACTTCGATATTCACATGAACAAGTTCAATCGATTGAAGTACTCGCAGATCGAGATCTAATATTTTTTAATAAACTTAATTGGTACGGATCAAATAATAACATGAGCAGAAGAATTAGAAAACAAACTCAATATCAAAGATTCATGTTATTATGAGGCTCGTATAAAAATATTTCCTCTAAAACTAAGAAAACCCAGTAACTAGTCGTTAGATCGGTTTATTCAACTGAAACACAGAACATGTCTGACGACTGGTCCAACCTCGGTACCAGGCGGGCATAATTCATCAGAGCTTTAGACTGCTCCCCCCCCTACCCCCCTCCCATTCAATGCTCAGTTTATGAATGAACAAGCGTGTGTGTGCGTTTAAAATGCTTGCCGTCGCCGACCTGCAATTGTGTGCGTTAGTGAACACGTGTTTATTTGAGCCAGCGCGGTAGGCATTCATGTGAATTTTACTTGTGTCCACAGAAACTGGCTTAGACAGAAATAGTCTGTTGCTTTGTAGGCAAAGTTGCAAACTAACATTAGATTGCGCAAAGAGCATTGGCCACTCATTAGCGTTACTGTAAGATAAAGCAGGAAATCCAAATTTTCGTTTCGAATAATGCACATTGGTTTTCTCTGAAATAACATGTGTCTGAAAATATCTGATAAATATTTCCGTTAGTGAGATAATAAATCGAATTACCTACCTACATTGACGGCTTATCCAAAATTTATAGTTAACAGACTAACTCTTCTTGAATTTAAATATAATAAAACAACACTATTAGCATAAAAATTTACTGATTTGCAGAAATCCCAAGGTTGAGTGTATCAGTTTACTGAATATAATAATAAATGAGGGTACTTATTTACGAACTGTCACAAATGATTGCGTTTAGCCATATGACACAAGAGTGGATCGTGTTTGGTCTCATTTCCCATGTGTTGTGGGAACACTTCACGGACACAGCTTTATGGCTTGAACAGTAAAGCTCAAAATTTAATTTCTGCTACAAAAAAAAGCCAGGTGACACACGAGATAAGGTTTCAACTTGATCGAGCATAAAAAACTGTTCACATCGCTATGGTGTGCGGTTACGTCGATATTGTCTACTTCTATAATGTTAAAAGTGTATAAATCAATTATAATTTTTGATAAATATATAATACCAGGAAAATTGTGAGGGTTATAATAGTTTAACAGATAGAATTCTTATTTGTTTTAACTATTGAATTATTGAGATAACGTCAATATTATCTTCGGAAAATAAATAGCTGATTCTTAAGTAAAGAACTGAAGTCTATAAACATAATTTTATACTCCGTTCTACTGTTTAATTAATCAATATCAACCAAGAAACCTGTTAATTGTTTTTTTTAACAATTAGACGTCTTATAGACGTCGAATAATATTTGATATCTAATTACTATAGGTCATCATCCAGTACGAATGAGTATTTGCTAGCATACTGTGACGTCACGGTCCATTAGTGAACTACACTGCAACCTAAAACTTAATGTTTGTAAACCTATTTAACATTTCGAAGAATCGTTGTGTAATATGGGCAACGCGAGCTAAAATATACAAGTTGGTGAAACTCACAATTTTGGCAACATCCTGTATAGCGATCAACATCGCAAGGGAAGTGGACACCGCAACATCCTCTGAAGTATCGTATGTGGACAGCTTGTGGACAATAACCGGACACAGACTTTTTACAATTTACTGTTTTTTTTTAAATCAGTGGCTAGATGATTTTTGAGTCTAGAGATAGAAGCTATTAATTTTCTTAATTAAACAATATAATAGTTACTATTATAATAATACTAAACATGCAACAAGTTAGTAGGTTTATCATTAGATTTTGGCAACAGAAAGGAACCCGTACGTGCGGTCAATAGTAAAGTATAAACGTAAGCATAATAATTACTTTATATGTAAAGTAGTACCTAAACATGATCTGTATTAAATTAAAGTTGTCCAACGCTTATGTAACTAAACAGCTCTACTATCTTATTGTATAAAAACCGTTTCGATGGATTTCGAAAGATCAGCGAATTTTTTAAGAATTTTTTTCTCATACAGTAAGGTCATGCAAGATTTTTCTGTTTTTTTTTTGTGCGATACAGTTACGGGATGAGCCGACGCGACGGCCCACCTGGTGTTAAGTGGTAACCTCGGCCCATAACAAGCGATGCGACTTGGGTCCTCACCAACAAGGTATGCCAAGACCCAAGTCGTACCATATGCGCCTGTATGCAAGTGTGTATAGGTTTGAATCTAGCCGAGAACCCGATCGGAATTGGTAGATGTTGCATGCCTTATATTTTTCCTCGCGATGCGACGTTTTCCTTCACCACGAAGCATTGCCTAATACATTTTTCAAGTGAAAAACTAGGTACATGTCTGCCTAGTTACGTGTATATAATAATTAAAGTTTGATAATTTAACTTTACGATAGACAAGTCAAATTTTATGACAGAATGGTAGGACTGAAGCGCAAAACTATTTTCAACTGATGGACTATAAAACTTCTCTGGTATGTATGTGTGTATGGGTGAGTCATCCAAACAGCAATGAATTCGCAAAGTTCCCATTCGGCCATTTGATAAGGACCGCAGTTTGTTAGTTATCACATTATTATCATTCATAAAAATAATATTAGAAAATATTAATGGTCTAGTGTCACGGAAACCGTTTTAAGCGGTTGCCGGTTCAAACCCAAGCGTGTCAAGATGAGTTTTACGTTTGAAAGCTGAGTGCTCGATACCTGGTCCATAGAACTGTGAAAAAACACCGTGAGGGAACTACCTAGCCTAGTAGTATAGTGCCTACCTATTACTTTCTATATACTTTCGTGTGACTAGACACCTTTCGTGCGTTTGATAACCTCATAGAAAGGTAAAAAAAAGAGGGTTACCTACTGCCAACTGAGCTGTGAGGCCAGTCAACATATGAGATCGCGTGGTAGATTTTTCACCAGCACGGTGGCAGTGGCAGCGCTATGTTTGCGGCGGTATAATTACCGCGGGTAATGCGCCGTGACGCGGTCAATTCGATCGGAACCACGTGGAATATGCTGCCGTCCTTTAACTAAAAGACCGTTAAGCCCAAATTGTTGATTTTGAGATATGTTCAGAGAACTCTTTTTAGTACCTTTTAAATCCGTCACTTAACGGCCTACAATTTGTTTTATCTCCGGAATTAATTATAATTTACAAACGTTTCTTAGACAGAAAGTTAGAGAATTTGGAACCGTATCGCTTCCTATTAAAAAGTTAAAATTGACCGTTTGAGGGTTAACGGCTTTCTAGTTAAAGAACAGCAGAATTACCGCGGGCAATGCGCCGTGACGCGGTCAATTCGTTCGGAACCACGTGGAATATGATATTCATTCATAACGTCGAGAGCTTTATGCAACACGTTCACTACTGGAAGTGAAGGTGAAAGACATTTGTGTTTTATTTAATTAATTATGTAATTGTAAATATTCTGTTATATAATTATATTTTATTTTTAATGTACTCTATATATATATGGGTATATGTAGTATACAAAACATAATACATAATTTATAAATTTTTCGCTCAATTGTTATATCTTTTTTTGCTTGCAGTCTATCGCCTGTAATTAAAATGAGATTAAGAAAGTTTTGTATTGATTTACATATTGTTTGTTGTAATCCGTGTTTATTTTGGTGGTGATAATAAATAAATTATGTATATATGTTTATTAAAAATAATAATATTACAGAGTTATGAAACTTACATGATTATTTTACGGACTTTAGTTGATTCTTTTAATGTGTTTTTCTTTCTATACACCCGAATGTTTAGTTACAATAAAAAAAAAATTGAAACAAATTTCTTTTGGATATTATATATGTATGTGTTCAGGCATATTCATGAAATTTCAAGTTCTCTTTATAATCTACAAACGTGATCTATGGTAAGAGATAATATAAAACGAAAATTTGGAGTAATCTAAACATTATTCTCAGTACAAACTCCACCCACGCTTATATAAGAAAAACACTCCTTCCCAATTTATACTAGCACCAAAGATTCGGCCTCAGTCATTTATAAAGTAATTTATGAGGAAAACCCGATCATAAAAGAATTTACAATATTGTAAAAGGTATTATGATGTTGAATATGACTGTCGATCTATTTTTTTTTTATATCTACTATCTGGATATAATTATTATAATGTATGCATGCACCGGCAGGATATTGATATAATTAAATTGGCTTATTTTTATACATAAATAATATGACGAAACTGTTATTTCTTTTACCTACGTTTTCTAAAGCGTATTTAAACAACAGATACATAAGCGTGCGAAGATGCGACGCTCGACGAAATTCAGATATGAATTTTACATAAGCACCAAAAAGAAATGTTTTGTGTATCGCGACATTCCCACGACACACGGACAGACAGAGACAATGGGCCCGTATGCTCAGCCCACCCTGAAGCCGTATTAATATCCATGTTTACACCGGTTCGTCAACCTCTCATCTCTCATTAGGTGCGAATGCGAATATCTGGCGAACGAAATCGAAAGTGCTTAATCTGAAACCGATCAATCTTGAACGCGTCTTATAAGATGAATCATTGTCATCGCCGCTATTAATAACCATTAAGCTTATGCTCAACTTTCTTCCCTTAATGTATTCTGAAAACTTCAGTCAGGACAACTTTTACATAAAAAAGAAACAAAGAAGGCGAAGTAGGGATTTATGGGAGTTATATATTAAATGGCTGTATTTCGTCGAAATTGCAAGCATTCAGCTGACGTTGAATTGTGTGAATTTTTTCAGAATAAAAAATAAATATTAGTGGATATTTCGCAGTGCTTCCTAACCCCAAACTAATCAAAGCGTGTATGGAACTAGATAACTAATAGAAATCTGTCACCTTTTTTTGCGTATATATAAACACATATTGTATATACAAACAGTGTGTGAATGTTTTACACACAGAATGGATATCAAATTTCATCACATGAGTGTTTTTTCTGGGTGGGAATTGAACCCACGACCTCACGCGCAGAAGGCCGGGTAACTACCAACTGAGCTGTGAGGCAAGTCTTTAACACTGCCCATACAGTGGTTTCTTCTTCTTTCATATAAGTTTGTTGGAACATAATGCTTTTTAAGTTCGCCTCTGTACTATAATAATAATAATAATAAATTTATTCAAATAAAACATGGTAAATATAAAAAATCATAAAACTTATTTAGACATAGGTATATATAACACGGGAGCCTGAACTAGGTAATCCTGTGTTTCAGGCGAGAAGAGCTAACATATAATCTAAACTTAAACTATGTTTGTGTACTTACAATTTTTTCTATCCCCGTTTTACTATAAAAGTAAGAGGGATGGATTCTATCCCCGATATAAATTGCTATGAGAGTCGACATGAAACTGCGCCAAGTAATAAGGATGCGTCGTTTATCCTGTTCGTAGGTACACCTACTTGCTATTCATTATTGGATAGTGCGCCGCGTGCTACGGGCCATGGAGTTTTAATCGAAAACTGAAAGGAAACTCATTTCACTTTCAATTATCTTATTTAATCTATGAAAAAATGTTTACTAGTTACTGTTATTACAGGGTAGGTTTAATACCTAATGGGAAATCATGTTAGTTTGTGTTCTAGAGAATAGCCCCACAATTGGAGATCAGCTTGGCGACCGTGGCTGCTAAGGTTTGATGAAACTTTCATAAAGATAAGATAAGATCAAACTTTCATAAAGATAACATAAGATCAAACTTTCATAAAGATGTAAGCATCTCATCGCATCGCAAGGTTTTCACACTGACGCATGACGCAATGCGGAGCGATGCGGTTTTCTAAGAAAACCTCGTCGGTTCCGATGTATGGGAAGAATCCTTAGTAATGGGAAACAGTTGAAACTTAGCATTTTGTTAGAAAATTGAAACGAGCTAAATCTCGGAAAATTTAAACGAACCTCAGAGTAAAATCAAGAACGTTGAGGTCTAAATGGCGTCAAAAAGAATATATGGTTGTATAAAAAAAAAAATTTGAGTTTTACTATTGGCGAAAACAACAATTTTAAACTCCGAATTCAAACGATCCCGTAAGTACACTCACGTTAGCCTTTTGGGCCTTTCTGCATAAATAATCTAGCGTTATTAGATAATTACCAGGGTGTAAGTTTACTAGTATTACTAAAGAATATACATACATTTTAAGGTTAGTTTTTTTATGTCATACAGTTACGGAACGAGCCGACGGCCCACCTGGTGTTGAGTGGTAACCTCGGCCCGTAACAACCGATGCGACTTGGGTCCTTCCCTACTAGGTAAGACAAGACTCAAGTCGCATCGTATGCGCCCGTAACTCTGAGACGTGTAGGTGGAATGTCTCAGTAATATGTAATTTCAGCAGCAACCACACCTTTCAAACCGGAACACAGTTACTGCTTGGCGGCAGAAATGGGCGTGGTGGCAGTACTTCCCCGGCCGAATTAGGCGTGAGTTCTACTGCTATTAAAATTAAACTTAGATCAACGTATCAAATATATATTCACGTTTGTGTCGCATGCATTCCATGCAAGATGGCAGGATAAGTCCGATCGGAGGCCGGACACCGCTTCCGCTACGGGGGAGATCACATAACCGACTCGTGCATTCGACCTTCAAACTCATTGAGAAAATAAAAATACATATTGTCTCGCTTGGAAACGGTTCCGATGATAACTTAGTAGTCTATATATGTCTGGTTCAATTCCCAGCCGGGGCAAAATTTAAATGGTAAGCATAATGTGACGTCGCGTCTGGGATGTTTGTGTTGTGTATAATCAACTCAGACTCATTTGTTGTTAAAGTTGTAAAGATGAATCGGTAAAATGACAGGCAAGTGACAAATTGATTGGCCTCACAGCTCACTTTATAGTAGCTTTGCCTTCTACGTGTAGATCGTGGGTTCGATTCCGACACAGGATAAACATTTGTGTGATGAGCGTAGATGATTATTCTGTGTCTGGATGTTAATATGTATTATATGTACGTATTCACAAAATAAAAATTATATAAGTATTCTATCAATTGTCTGGTTCCCATATTACAAGTTGTGCTTAGTTTGGGCCTAGATGTCGTTTAGTGAAATGTCCACTAAAATTTATTATTTTTAGTTACGGCAATATAGGTACAGTAAGAGTTAGGTCTTTCATAATCTTACTAGTAGTAGGGGAGACCCAAGTCGTGGGAACCCGTCTCATAAAGACTCAAACCCGCGACCCCCGTGGTCGATTATTGGCTGGTGCATACAAATTTAGTAGGGCCTCTTTCTGAATGGCTGAGCTAGATAAGTTCCCCCTGTTGTCGGCAGAGAATCTAACTAGATCAAAAATGGTTGAATCTTCTACAATGAGTGAGAGATACAACTATCCTGGGTGTGTAGATGTGATAAACGCTGAGCGAAATAACTCCGCTTTTAGTTTCTTCCAGAAATTCATTTATTATTTTATATACCCATATCCAACAGCTAGGATAAATAAATCTTATACCAACGAAATTACTATCAAGGCCGGGTACCAAGTAAAGGTATTTGTTCACTGTTTACATAAGCTCATATGAGCTTAGTTAAACAAACGATAAGGTTGAAGTATCAGTAATTAATTATATATATAGTTAATACTAGCTGTACCCGGCATGCTTGCAATGCCACCTTAAGTATAAAGAAATTACAAGTATAATAAATAAAATAACTAAATAATAATAATATGTTTATTGAAGTGCACAGTTTTATACACAATATTTTTGGTTTTGCCGTCTGTTGCGTCCAGAAATAAGTCAGACGGTTTTCCGACGCGTGAGAAAGGATTCATTAATAAGGAAAAAAATGTATTAAATCGATTGTTTCGGCCAGTAACTGTCGCGGGCGTCCCAGAACACTCTATCAACGTTTCATCACAATTGATCAATAGTTTCGGAACGCATAGAGAACAAACATACAACCAATGATTTTTATTTATATGGATAACTATATATATAATATTCGCAAAGATAATTAATTTACCTTCCTATTAGCGTGACATTTTTCTAAATCGGATGAGTAGTTTCGGAGATTATCCCCTACATTCACACTTACAAACTATTATTACAGTGTAGACTTACCTAGTGAAGCCTCCGGGTCGGACAGGTCAGAGAGCGAAGGCACCTTCTGCATCGCTCGGGGCTCCTCCGCCTCTTGGGGCTCGCTCTTGATGCCGTCCGCGGCGCCGCCACCCTCATCACACTGGAATACACCAAATACAATATTCATATAATAACGTCGTCACTCTAATAATCTATACAAATAAATAAAATAGGAGTTTTTCCAATGGTTCTGCATTAGAATAAAGACAAGAATATATTCCATCCACACACCCCGCTTCCGTTCACCGCTCGGACATGCATCGCTTAAAATATTCACTGTATGAACACAATGCTCATAACGCGAACGATGTTTGATCTATCTTTGGTTCCATTTCCCGGAATAACTTCGACGTATCAAGATAAAAAAAAAAAACTTAAATACGAAATCCTTACTCATTCATCCAAAGTAGATTTTTATATTTAGTTCCGCTTTGTAATTGAATAAGGAACGTAGATAAGTCTATTTGTCGACGTGACCCTACTCAATTGAATCTCGTAGCCCTTTACACGGCTCCTAATCACAAAGTATATCAATATTACCCAATAAAAATGTCAAAATCGAATCAGTGGCCCCCTCGGCTCAATCAAGCGCAATCTGTCCGAATAACTCCTGAACTATGGGACCCCATTATCGTTGATACTTGTACTTCATAGAATACTACAGTCATTTTCTTACCTTGACAACAAAATTGTGACAAGAATAGCGTTTTTTTTACATAAAATAGACGACGGCAACGGAGTAGCAGTTAAATCAACCTACAGGACGTAGTGACTGTTCGATTCCAAAGTTTATAATGTATCCACCTTACATTTGGAATAGGTACGGCAAAATATTTAAATATTAGTATTTGATACCATCCGAGCGTTTCTTTAGATCAACGGATTTAAATTGGAATAAAATTCACAAATCAGAATGAAAATTTGTTTGAAGAATGTATATATACGGTATCGCTGGTTCGCTGTTCATTGCTAATTAAATCATTCCTTCACCTATGGGTACACAGATAATAAAGTTTCTATTAACTAAGTATTAGCAAGGTTCTACTTTAGTGTTATTAAGAAGTTTTTTTTTTTATTTTTTGTCCAGACACAAATCATTGCTTCCGTGCTATATATATATATATATATATATTATTCCATGGGTAAAATGTATTCTTCATCCCTGAATCATTTGTTGATAATATATGTCGCCAGCCTTCTCGGCTGCAAGGCGGTTTGTAAACCCCAAAACTAGATTGGCAAGCTTTCTTTTGTCTTTCAGAAAACATTTGTTACGGTGAGTGAATATAAAAACGAAAATATGGAGATAAACCGGGTTTTCTTTACCTAAAGAAACATTTTTAAAACTATTTTTAATTGACCCATGACACACCATAGGGACAACCTACCATTTGTTTTCTGGTGAACTTGAAATATGTCAATTAAAATCATTAATTTTTGGTTATGGTTATTTTATGTTGTTTGTTTTGTCATTAATTCTGCATTCAAAACGATTGCCCAACTAAATTACAAGGGGTTAAGCGTCATAAAAATTAAACGTTCCAGAACGATAAATTAAAACCATCTATCCTTTGACAAATCTGTAACCTAATACAGATGTCGGAATAATGAATTCCATGTTCAGTGAGCCGCGCGCACTGATTAACCGGTAAACATCCATAGGGTATTTCTGGTGCAGGGGTCACACCCCTGTTTTGTCTTGGCACGTGATTATCAATATTGGGGGCACGAACCCAATTCAGTAACACCTCTTATTGCCGGGCCCAGGCTGATGATTGATAAATGTTTTCTGGTGAACTTGAAAAGTGTCTATTATAAGCATTTAGTTTTTGTTTTAGTAATTTTAACGGTGTTTGTTTTGTCATTAATTGTGGATTCAAACAGATTGCCCAACCGGAGGGCAAAACAGCAGTTTTTGAACCTGTAATAAATTTTCATTACAAATTCACTTTGCAGTGTCGTGTAAACAACGTGCAAGTAATTTCTACACGAGAAAGACCTGAATTCGCTTCAGAATTTTGCATGTGTTCCCTAGATCGCTCTATATGACTATCGAAAGTGCTGAAGTGTGAAGTGAATAAATTAAAACATAAAACATTTTGATGGATTAATAAATAATTGCTCGCTAATACAAAACAATTTAAAATTTAAACAAAAATTGTTAACTCAAACGACATCTACGCATGAACCCGTACGAATATTCCTAGTAAAAAACCAAGATTAAAGGTCCAGATTAAAAAATGGGCCATTTATTTATGTCGTAGGTTACATTATTACTAACTAATTGAGAATTATGTATTATTGTCATTGTTATTCCATTACTAATTCACCGAATACATTCTTCCAGATGCAACAGTCATAACAAATCTTATAGGTATCTCCATAATTACCAATAAGTTCGGGAAGTCAAAATGATATATTTGTTCCTTTGACCGTGAACCAAATAAGCGTTATAAGACGACATTGTAAAATTTCCATGAAAGGGGATAGTGTGAGCGGTTACTCAGTAGACTGTAAAGAGGGGGACAGTATGACAATGAAGTTTACAAGTGGCGTGATTATTTGTATCACCACTTGGATACATCAGCCCTGGGGGGTGGGGGGATATAATGCCTGAGGCAATCTTTGCGGAATATATAGAATTTATTACATTACTAGCGACCCGCCCTGTCTATGTATGGTAAGAGACAATTATGCAGCTAACTTCAGAGTGTCAGCAGTGTAACAGTAGTGAACAGTAGTGTAATTACTCTTAGAGATGTTTACAGAAAAGACTCATGCTTCCAGTCATCAAGCTAATTAACGCAATCTTTATCGAGATCTTAGAGTTCATAATATTTTGAAATGTGGCGTAAGAACAAATACTGCACATGGACTATAGAAAATTTACACGGGTTCTGTAACTGGTGCGCTACTCAGTAAATCTTTAGTGTCTATAATCATATCTGCCAAGTAAGATATGGAGGAATATTGATACCTTATGCAAGATACAAGATTGTTAGAACTAAAAGCTCTTTAATTACTCCACGTACTATGTAAAGTCAGGAAAGAGTCATTTACAAATTATTTCCAGCATTTAATAATTTTCATCATGTTCCGAATAAAATCTGTGTTCAGTTTTCTAGAATGACTGTTTATGCCTAAGCTGTTCTTTAAATTTATAAACTTAAATATCACTGTTGCTAAACTTGTAAATGAAAATAAATAAAGCTTACGTGTGTTCCGAACACTTCGGGAGTATGTGGATAACATACGAGCGAGGTTAATTGTCGATTTGTCGCAAGCACCACGATGCGGCTTGATCTTGTCACAATACATCAAGTGTCGGGCGCTTTTAAAGCTTCCTGATTTACAACGCCCGTGTAACAATCTGTGGTGATAAATATCTATTTACCGAACGTAGCCGAAAGTTTTTATAATTATTTTTGGATTGTACGACGATAGGCGAGGAGGTAACATATGCAAGAGATCTTGTGTTGATTCTTGGTACAGAAAAACCTTTGCATGATTTGGAAATACTGGATGTTGTGTAAACAAAGTGCAATTAATTTCTACACGGGGTAGACCTGACCTCGCGACAGCATTTTACACGTGTTGGTTTATGTTAGAAATTCTATTTACTATTTAAATTTATTTCTACTATTTTATTGTTGAGAATAATTCTTACAGTAATGTGAGCCAACATTAAATTATAAAATAATCATGTCCTATATTTCTTGTGTTCATTACTAGGCATACACGTACGAAATAATTAGCTAGTAAAATTTTTTGATACTGTCAAAGTCAAAGTCAAATGCTTTATTTCCATAGAATTCATAAAGAAATTGCTTGGAAACGTCAATAATATTTAAAACATAAGGTCACGCGTATTTATCGTTAAGTTTGACGACTGTTCAAACCCTATCCGACCCTCCATGGGGAAAAACAACAAGAAACTCCTTCTCTTATGAAATTAAAAAGACATTGATAAATCGAATGCCTGGAGTGCTGTACTTTGAAGCTTAGACATATGGGACTTTTTAAACAGCCTGTTTTCTGTTCAAGTGTGAAAGGTATTAAAGTATGTTATTCGTTTAAAATTCCAACTTACGCAATTGAACTGAGTTGTTAAGCCTGTGGTTGATATTTACAAAACAAGTCGTTAAGCTGTTATCGGTAATCGGAATACTTTGGTCAAATCGGAAAGTTAATGTTAATTTTCTGTTTAAAGGACACCCGTTTTTTCACTACAATTACTACAAAACTCATACATATTTATGTGTCTCGAGCGGTACCCAACCCCAGATTTCTATGGAAACCATTTCAACAAAACCATTGTAAGTAATTCTTCACTTCAATTCACAAGACATTTTTAATGATTTTTCGACATAAATTAATAAAATTATAATTTCGGAAACCGAGGTAAAATTCGTTGCTATGAAAATCTCTACGAAAGCAAAATCGATTTAAATAAAGCTACTAGTTGCTTCCATACCTTATCATCTCTTATCATTTCTGCACCGTTGGTTCCATAATGCCAAATAATCCAATCACGAAACGAACATCGCAGTATCTGTATACATAGTACAAATTAGTAATAACAAAACTAATCATAATAAAGAGAAATCACAACAAATTCGTCATGTCCTTCTAGCGGAAGTAACCGATAGTTTCCCTTTAATTATGGACCGGATATCGCTGCCCTAATGAGCCACGCACGGATAGGCCCTCGTAACAAGCAGAAGGTGTAGATTATCCTTACAATATCACCTCTCGTTAGGAAAATGTATAAGATTCTCGGAAAATGGTAAAATAATTAATAACTAAGCAATAACTGAAGATCTCTTTGAAGAAATTGAATATACAGGTTGTCCGGTAATGAATGGATAACTTTGAAATGGGTCTTAGAAGAACTATTGGGCATTCGGAAAAAAATATCAAATAATAATAAAATAATAATATCTATCTATCTTGTATAGAAACGTTTTTGTAAAATTAATTTTCTACTTTGTTCGTTTCACGTTTGTTTACTTCACGTCAATATGTATCTATAACTAGCTGTTGCCCGCGACTTCTCCGCGTGGAAATAGGTTTTATCACGCACCCCTATTTACCCCTCGGAAAAAGTAGCCTAAGTTACTCCTTGTTACATCAGCTATCTGCCAGTGAAAGTCCCGTCAAAATCGGTTCAGCCATTTCAGAGATAGCCGAAACAAACAGACAGACAGACAACAATTGTAAAAAATGTTGTTTTGGTATATGTACCGTGTATACATCCATATGCACTTAGTAAAAAGCGGTTATTTGAATATTACAAACAGACACTCGAATTTTATTTATTTGTATAGATTATTTGTACCTATTTGTATATATTGTATATGTGGCATGTTGTCATGTTGGCATGCTTTTATTCAATTTTATCTATCAGTGCAACTGCATTACAACGCACTTCCCCCATCCCATCAACCGGTTGAACTCAAATTTTTCGCCCACGTTTGGTTTTACGGACAATGCAAGTTTATTTTTTGTTTAAACTTGTTATACAATAATACACACACTGAATTTTTTTTTATTCTTGTCGCTTTTTATTATCCTTTACTAATTTTCCATACTATTTAAATTCATCGCATAGGAAACTGTATGGCCATAAATCGTCAGTACCTTTTTGTTTTTCAAATCCAAAGAATGAATTGATGTCGACGCCACAGCTTTCAGTAATTTATTCATTCGGCATTACTTCTAGATATAAATAATGTCAAGCTATTCTTTATGTGACACACGGCGGCGGAGGTGTTAACGTCATAACTTTCGACACACACTTTATTTCATCCCTGTTGGTTTATTAACAGCCCTTTCTTTGAGGATTGTCATGAACAGTCACTTTTTATTTAAGGATCTACAATTACGTAGAAGGTATTTCTTTTTGAACTGTTGTGTGTTTTCTGTTTGATCTTTGGAATGCAAATGGGTTCCTGTTATTATTTTTGAAATAGTAATTCAATAGCATTATGCTTAGAGACAATATTTGACAAGATTTATTTTATAATTGTTTATAAAACAGAGAGTTTAGACACAGATTATACTTATAAACTACTTAACTGTAGCTTCATTGCAGTCGGTATTTCTTATGCTCCGCGAAGTAGTTAATAAATGATTTCCATGAAAATGCTGCTATAAACCCAATATTAAAACAGGTAAATGAAAATATGTGAGTGTTAAATAAAAAACGATACTAATGTCTAAGCTCATTAGTGAAGTTTAATGTCAGGTCCACGGGCAAGTTTTAAAAATAAATTACACAACTGTAAAGACAGGTTCATAGAAATAGAAAAGCGAGCTCTTGGTATATTTTTGTTGATTAATTGTCATAAAGCACTATATAGAGACTTAGGGTATCGCTAAGTTCAGAGAATGTACACCTATCCCGGTGTTGGATAATTTAATATATATATATATTACGTGTCCACGAGTTCAGTTTTATTTGCAACGAATGAGAATTAAAGATAAATAACTATCGTTAACGCGTCTAAAATAATGAAAATATTATGTGAAAATAAATTTGCTTAAGTACCTACTCTAATCCAATAAGATGATCGATGACTTATAATACAATAAATAACAAGCTAGCAATGCAATACAACACATACGAATAAAGTCCTTATCGCACCAGACTTTGATAATATGACTACACATATTTGTGAGACGTGCAAAAATTTGGCCCGTTGCAATAATCACTCGCAACCCATATGTTATTTGTTTGTCCGTGTCATTACACCGATCATAAAATAAGTGTTTCTCTATATCACAAGTTAACGCTGCTGTTGTTGACGGACCCTCAATCGTTTTGAGTAAAAAAGAAAACGAAGATTGCATGTCAAACAAGAACAAAAGTCGACAAAGCACGGTCGGCTGCGCGGGCGCACATCCGGAGGGTGGTTACGCGATACACACCCTCCCCCTCCCCCTACCTGACCACAGCACTCGGGAACCCTGATGTTACAAGTAATTTTGTAACGCTAGCAGTTCCTACATGACTGTAGTAGGTTTGAATATTAGCAATAGAAAGTATAAAATCTGTTGCAAAGTTTTACGAAAGTTGCTCACAGAGCTTCAGTCTGTTTTCTATTCGACATTCATCAGTCATTATTACCTTGGACAGAAATCTTAGCTCACGAGCAGGTGGCCCCGTTTTACAAGTTTCCACGTAAACACAGTTATTAACTAACCATTTACTGTTTAGAAACAAAAATACTGAAAAAATTACTAACATTGAAGTTTTGCATGGAAAGCGTGATTAGCAGGCAATTAGTATGAGTTGGATTCTTGTGAAAATTGACGGCTAGTGTGAAGTTAATTGCACGGTCAGCAAGTAGCAGAATTTCTGTAGTAGAATTTTAAGATTGTGTTAACTTCGGAGTTTTCGTACAACAGGACAGAAATTATCGTTAATTTAATTTTATTTTTATTAAGGAACCCGGTTATAATAATTGCATATAAAAATAGGTGAATCTAAAATACATAACACCAATCGAGCAGCCATTTAAGATACGTTGTATAAACAAAGTATAACATAAAAAGTTACAGAAAAATTAATTGATTGACCTACTCTTACTCTTTTTATTTAAATAAAAAGAGTAAGATTAGGTGAATGGGTTTTCATGATCAGTGAAATATGACCTATGTATGAATGATACCTAGGTATATTTTTAACTTAATTAGGTGAATAAAATGTCCTTGTGTTTTTAAGATATATTAGAGAATTCTAAAATGAATTGAAGTACCTATAGGAACAGGAAAGATACAGATAATTGTTTCTTATGAACATGAAAAAAATTCGGCGTAATCTATCATTTATGTTGAACACCTTAATATATTTATTGCTTTTGAAATGAATGAAATAAGTGCTGATTGGAGTAGATTAGTGTTTTATACGATAAGGTATGCTTATTGTCTTGTGTATTTGCTTCAAGGCTTTCAAGAAATATGAATGGATTTGCTTGCGTGAATCTACCTTCTTTCTTATCACGACTTTTTTGCTATCATAACATTTATGTAGATGTTAAGAATGAGATAACCGACGATACAAAGTCTTATCTGATTTGAAACATTTACATTTAAGTTAATTGTAATTTTCCAAAATCCAAAGTTTAATTCTATGAAGATGATTATAATGATTTGAGAACTCTTTCATCAAATAACGAATATGTTATACGCTAGTGAAAAGTATCATGTGTTTGTTTTGGAAACAGCAATCTACATATTGCTTTGCCCTCAAGAAAAAATGATTATTATCATCATCAATTTACATAAGTCCATCGCTGAACGTAGACTTTTCTCAGTAAGCGGAACTGAGCCCGATCTTAGATACTTTTAGCATTGATAATTGGATACTAGATAATTTCTCATAAAATCAACATCCATTGAATGAAAATGAATAGGTAAACTTACCAAGTCAAGCCTGAGACTGAAGGAGACATGTTTGCGCGGAGGCGGCAGAATGCTCGGCGGGCCCTCGTAGAAGGCAGCCTCCTCCAGACCGTAGTCAGAATCGTTCTCTGTCCACTCCAGCTTCATGCTGGGGCTGTCAACAATTAAACCAAGTTTTAGAATATGAATGGATCTGTTTGCATGAATCATAATACATTTAAAATAGAACAAAGCATTTACGTTAGTCATACAAATATTTGTCCTAGGTGGGAATCGAACTCACGGCCTACAGCGCAGAAGGCATAGTGGTAATCATTTATTATACGATATTAAATATCATTTGACACATCAAATATTTATCTGTGGCAGCGCGTCAGTAACCGTAGCATATAAATAATGTATCTATAAGGTACTGAATGGAGATTAATTTAATCAAATCCGATGAGTGTTATTTCCGCAGTAGGTTTAAGTAGTGTTTTGAAAACATTGATAAAAATTGCCGTCGCATCGTACCCATCCAGACTGTGAATATGTAATGTGAAATAGATGATAAAAATGCATGCAATGAAATACCTGCAATTAAAGTTTCTTCTTTTCTATTTCTTTTTTTTTTTGGTGGACAAATTCAACAGCGCCATCTAGCCCAAACTAAGCATAGCTGTATTATGGGAACCAGATCTGACAGACTGACAGAATAGATATATACTTTTTTCTGAACCACAGACACAGAACAAACATCTATGTTCGTCATACAGATATTTGTCCTGGGTGGGAATCGCACCCTCGACCTACAGCGCAGAGAGCAGCGTTACTACTAACTGAGTTGTGAAGCCTATCTAGTTTTCTGCAGCTCAGTATCAGGGAGTCTCTCAAAGGCTTCGGTAACCGCAACAAACGGTCGAATCTATTCCAGTCAAGATGGGTCTACGATTATATTCCCATCTTTTCACACTCATTATGACTGATAGAGACAGCCCGACCGATATAAAAAAGCTCCCGCGAGAAGGCTCTAAACCTGTTCCACAATTTCATAACACTCCTTTGTTTTTGTCGAGAAGCGGTTTCTTGTCTACAAACCCGTCGTTTATTCCAAAATTATATGGCTTCAATGAGATCGAGTTCTGTTGCACTACATAGGCATTATTATAATGAGAAAAATGTACGCCTTGCGTCTATTTATGGTATACATTAATTAAAAACGATGTGCGTTGAGACGGCGAAGGAAATCATCATGTCCAAGAACCAATAAGCCGAAAGGTTATAATATCAATCAATAAGGTTTTTTTAGGTAATGGTGGACATTTCACACAGCGCCATCTAGCCCCAAAGTAAGCTAAGCATAGCTTGCGTCATGGGAACCAGACAAGTGATGCAGTACTTATATATATATATTTTTTGTAAATAAATACATATAATACATATTAACACCCAGACATAGAACAAATATCTATGTTTCTCACACAAATTTTGTCCTGGGTGGGAATCGAACCCACTACCTACAGCGCAGAAGGTAGGGTTACTAACCAACTGAGCTGCGAGGCCAGTCGAATAAGGATTGACTTGGTACTGTTATCCATTCGTTGCCGCTTATTGATAGTACACCGGTGACCCCTCCAAATATTATTTAGGAATGGTGACAAACATAATGTAGTGTACCTAGAGGGGCCTACTTCACTCTTTTTAATTTAATACGAACAGTCCATCCGAGTCGAAGTGATAAAGAGGTGTTTCTCATTAAACCACAAATCCTTTGACACTCCCCAACTAATATCCCATCAAAGTGATCGGAATTAGTTAACGCTTTACAAATGTAACGTGTTGATCCGCCGGAAGCGATTCACCATGTCACGTGTTGTGTAAATAATGAAACTAACCCTTACGGGCTGAAGGGCGAATTTTGAATGTTTCACGAAATATCAGTGAGTGAGTTTCCAGCTTCGTCGCGATGCGGTAAAAGTGTCGTCGGTAGAATTCGGCGCGTCTGTAGTTTGCGGCTAATATCCGCCGGATACGAGCCGATCATTCCGACTCTAGTGATATTGTTGTCTTGTAATTGAAGCGATGTGTCGATTTGTCAGTCGTTTGATGGATGTTGAAGGGTAAGGGCAGATACCGATACAATTTTTGTATATGTTTTTGGTAGACTGCCCGTTTACTTGAACTGAGACAGTACACACAGTAGACAGTAAACTACAGTAATTTATACACAATTATATTCCGACTTCGTCCGCGTGGAATTCGGTTTTATTACACACCCCTATTTTACCCCTCGGAAAATTAACCTAAGTTACTTCTTGTTACATCAGCTGTCTGCCAGTGAAAGTCCCGTCAAAATCGGTCCAGCCATTTCAGAGATTAGCCGGAACAAACAGAGACAGACAGACTAAAATAAAATAAAATGTTGTTTTGGTATATGTACCGTTTATACATCCATGCACTTAGTAAAAAGCGGTTATTTTAATATTACATACAGACACTCCAATTTTATTTATTTGTATGGATGAAATTCTCTATGGAACAAGAGAAGAAAACAAGTTTTTGAACCCGGCGAGTAGCCTATTTGCTTATGATCGAAGAATTACGATACTCACAACACGAGGCATTCAATTCATACGTTTCCAAGAAGGGAACGCAATCGAGATTTCGCTATTCAGAGTGTACCTACACGTATCGGCGAGATGAATTTATTAATGGTGAGCATAAAATACATATTGATGTTTATATGTAAGTATTTACAAAAAAAAAGTATGTAAGTATTATATCAGTTTTCTGGTTTCCATGACACAAGCTGTGCTTAGCTTACTTTGGGACTAGACGGCTCTGTGTGAAATTTCCACCAATATTTATTTTATATTATTATTATTATTTTAATTAAGAGACTAGTCCTATTGTAGTGTACAAAAAACAATTCCCGAAGTTCCCGACCTACGAAATTTGAGTTCGCCTGCAACCTGTCTCGCTAGATTACATTACCCGTGCGTGTTCTCTCTCGTCGCTGTCGCAGACTCCATCGCATGTATGTAATCGGCTTACCTACCTGAATGCATAATCACGAATTTTACTTTGTGATTTAATGTTTCAGGCCTGGATTATCTCCAGGAGTTTCGTCGGAACAACTAACGGTTCAATTCGAAGAATAATGATGAGTTTTATTTGTGGGTTATTCAGTCTTCTGCGCTGTCTAATATTTATTTATTCTATATTTACTTACCACAGATTACTTATTCTTGACATTTATTTCATAACAAAATATTTGTCAAAGCTTGTCAGTATAAAGTCCTCCCTCATACTCTTTGCGACATCTACTGTCAGATATGCCAAAATTTTTAACATAAGGTAGAATATTTGCTCAGTTGGAATAATGAAATGTAGTTCTTGCTTTATTCATTTTATTTGATACCATTAATTCAAAACACCTTTATTTTTAATCACGTTGTACAAATGGCAAAGAGATTTACAAAGCCAGTAATAAACTGGGCAGAGCTGGAAAAACGGGTGCCACTTGATCAGAAAGCAAACTTCCTCGTCTTCAAGGGAAAAGCTGACTTGTACTTAAGAAGGTATTTTCATTCAACTTTCATTGACTACCATTTCCTTTTACACGACGCCATTGGCCTACATAGAATATCGTGGCTCAGAAGCAGGTTCATTCGTGATACTGTAGTTCATTCCAAACTACTAATTTAGCAAAATCTCGCTCTTACTTGTCGAGGGAAGGCCTGTTCTCTCATTGGGAAAGTTAGAGTATTTGTTTTGTTGGTATTTTTTATGTTACTAGCAAAACTAGCAGATGGCCCACCTGGAGTTAAGTAGTAATCTCTGCCCATAGCAAGCGATACGACTTGGTTGCTCCCAACTAAATAGAACAAGACCCAAGTCGCATCGTATGCGCCCGTAACTCTCTGAAGGTGGAATGTCTCATGTGCCTGTAATTTCACTGGCAACCATAACTTTCAAACCAGAACACATTAATGTGAATGCATTACTGCTTGGCGGCAAAAATGAGTATGGTGGCAGTACTTCGCCGGACGAACTTGGAATAAGTTCTACTGCTAATAAAACTATTGTTCCCAATCAAGTCGATCAATTCTAACATATGCATGGATTTTGGCTCCGCAAGCCTCATAGTGAAAAACACATACCAAGTACCTATTTGAAAAAACTGTCATACTTTCCGTAACTGATTATTTTGCTTTCTTCCAGGGTCCTAGCAAACCCACCAGAACCTCCAAAAATCAACTGGGAGGAGTATCAGAAATCCGTGCCTGTCGAAGGGCTAGTCGGCAAACTAAAGTCAGCATACGAAGCCTTCAAAGTGCCCTACCCTGCAGATTCACTCTCGGCTAAAGTTGATGAGCAGTGGAAAGCCCTCCAGCCAGAGATCAAGGCTTATTCTGCTGAGCAACAAAAAGTCATCGACAGGTGCTAAAAACCTTATTATAACAATTTGTAATACTTTTAACCCTATTTTAAAATGTAACTACAAATCTTAATGGCCGGCAGCGCATTAGCAATGCCTCTGGTGTTGCAGATGTCCATGGGCGACGGTGACCACTTTCCATCAGGTGGCCCGTTAGCTCGTCTGCTAGTTTTTAACATTAAAAAAAAAAAAAAAAAAAATAATATCTATTCAAAATTTCCATCTCATAGAGAATACTCTTTGGTATTATACCTACTTAGAATACTTGAGTTTTTTACTAAATTAAGTTACTAATAAAAGTATTTCAGCTCATCAAAGGAGCTGGCAAGAATACAAGCTCTCCCCAAATTCGAAGAAATGACGATGGAAATGTTTTACGACATGTATCCTAAAGACGCCATCGATCCGGTGAAGAAGCCATCTTTCTGGCCCCACACCCCAGACGAGCAGGAGGGTTACATATCCCCGGAAGCAGCAGCAGCCAAGAAGGAAGGCCACTAAGGACATAATTGTCGCGATGAAATTTGGCTTCTCACTGACAGCGCTCTTGATACGACCAAGCAGTAGTAGCAGAAGTTAAATTCCATTGTACTCATAGGTTTGTCGATTATTAATGTTATAAAATGTTGTGATTAAGTTGTAGTTTTTTGAATTAAATTTGTCAGGTCAATTGACATGGATCCACAAATTTACCTGTACGTCCAACGACGTAGAATTATCAATTTCTGCCAAACTCAACTTCTAACGACCCAATTTTTATAAGTGTTGTCTACTTTAGGCCAATAGAATATCGAATTTATTTAATCACACAGAACCTTACCAGGAAAACATTTTAAATCTGCACCTGAATGCCGAAAATCTGATAGAATTACCAGAATTTGACATTATGTTGATTAACGAACAGGAGTCGCCGCAGGCAAGTCCAAACATCACATGAGTTATTATCTCAAAGTGCAGTAGAATCTGAAGGGCTGGCTGCTAAATATAGCACATCCTCAGGGTCGCGAGGACATCCGCCAAGAAACGCGTGCGACAAATTATGATTGATAAACGGATGAATTTCACCGGATTCATTGAGTTTTTTCCTACCCAATTAGGTTGTGTAAGGTAAGACCTGATTGCGTTGTGAGATATGATTGATTGATGAGATATTCAGTGCTCAAATGATAAGAGATGTTTCGTTCGAATAAAATATTTTTCCTTTTCTTCTTTCTATTATAAAACCACAAAATAAGTATAAAAAAAAAGGTTGTAAGAGATTTTGTATGTGAAAAACCCATTTTATTCAGTAAAGCAAGTTCTGTCTCTCTATCTATAGATCTATCTAAAGACTAGTATAAAGAAGGGTTTAACAAACATATGTAGATGTTCCGAAGAGCATATCCCGTAGTCCTACCAGTGGCTCCACACATAAATAAGTCTACGGGTAATTTTATTCACCCATTTCACTATAAATAGCTCATTATTAAAAACCCAGAAAACGAATCACTAACTCAATCCTTACTCAGTGATACTACTAATAGTAACTATAGATATGCTATTCGATTACAATTTTCAATTATTACAACGAAGAATCTTTGTCTCTGGTGTGTCATGCGCGCGCACAGCTCTCGACATTTATTTGGCGCATGTGCAGCTAACTGTCTTTGCCAGACGGCCGTCTTCCAAGAAAACCGCTGCCCTCCAACTCCAGTTAGCTTTACACACTCGTTAGGTTGATCTTTGATTCAATTATTGACGTTAGAACAACATTATGTGCATCCTACGTTTAAAATTTACCAAAACATTGGATAGGAAATCATTAGCTGAAAGCTGAATTAACGCTGGTATTTTTAAGTTTATTTGACCTAGAGGTAAAATCAATTCAGAAATACTCTGGATCTATTGTTTATCTCGTATAAACTTCCTCACGATCCATTATTACTTCCACAGATCTCTTTCACTCGGCACATTAACAGAAATTGTCTGAACATGAATCAAGTTCCTTTCCCCTAAAATAACAAACACTTTGAGTGTATCATTAGGATCGTTTAAAAAGTATCTCGACTGTGGATATTTAAAAATAAAAGAGTAACATCCCTTTCCGTTTCCGTGGTGCTTTGAGGCGACACGGATAATCACGGATCAATCAGCGCTTGGACGGACATCCTAGCATCCGGAAAGGAGATAATAAACGAAGACGTAGACAGGAGTCTAATCCCTTCCAATTAGAACTAACAGTTTCCATTAGAAAATTATATTCAAATACAATACTAGCCACCTACATACATAATACAAATGCACCCGATAATAAGGTCAGGAAAGCGTAATAATTACGCTTCTCTTATTCCACTAGTGAACTTCGACAATGTTCCCTTCCCATAGAGTCTTCCAGCGTGCGTTGAGGGTAGGCATACTTACACAGCACCTGTTGAGCGCTCTATATTTAGCACGGCCCCTCCGCGCCTCTACCCGCAAGCCATTCATAACTCTGTGACTAATGTGTGAAATTAAAGTTAGGATGCGAGTACTTGTGCTGACTTAGCTTTCTGCCGGTCAGTGGCAGAGCTTGCACATTTTCGAACTGATAAAGACCATATTCTGTTACGAGATTCCATTACGAATGAAGTTTGCATGTCTAGACGCTTCATAGTTTTCTGTTAGTAAAATAACCTAATTATTTTGTTTATTCCTTTGCATAATTATCTCCTGTTAACTTTTAGTTCACTCCCAACCACTCTTTAGCTATTAAATGCTCTTTCCATCCCAAGGTTGTCTGGAAGAGATCGCTTTATAGCTATAAGACCCATTGTACACCAATGTCTAGGATTTTTTATTTTATTATTTGTAATTTTCTATGGTATATAAAAGCGTTATTATTATTAACCATTGATTCGTCTCGTTGCGTATTCTATGGACGTTTTTGGAGAATCTTCGGCGTTGAATGCAGAATTCAATAGTAAACCTTGACTTAACGCACGTTACAACACCCACTTGTAACGCAACACCTAAAACGCTTTGAAAGGAATGATCTATACAAATAAATAAAATTGGAGTGTCTGTTTGTAATATTAAAATAACCGCTTTTTACTAAGTGCATATGGATGTATACACGGTACATATACCAAAACATTTTTTTTTTTCAATTTTTGTCTGTCTGTTTGTTACGGCTAATCTCTGAAACGGTTGGACCGATTTTGACGGGACTTTCACTGGCAGCTGATGTAACAAGGAGTAACTTAGGCTACTTTGGTAAAATAGGGGTGCGTGATAAAACCAAATTCCACGCGGGCGAAGTCGGGGGCAACAGCTAGTTCGGAATAAACGTTAGTATTTGGGTGCTTGCCCACAGCCGATGTAATTGTGAAACGATTGATCCTGATGTAAACAAAATTCAAGCGTTCAACTTGAACAAGCGGCCGCTCTGTGCGCTTGCGTTCCATTTCACTTGTTACTTCACGTTTCTAGGAACATACGATAATCATTTATCAGAAGTATAATCAACGGTGTGGCTTGTTTGTTTCACATTAGTGTCGAATTATCTCGTGCAAACTTAGAATAATTATAAATAGAATAGTATTACCTAGCTAATCTAAGAACTAATAATCGCTCATCATGAAAGTAATCATGACAGGCCTCACAGCTCAGTTGGTAGTAACTCTGCCTCCTGCGCTGTAGGTCGTGGGTTCGATTCCCACCCAGGACAAACATTTGTGTGACGAATAGAGATGTTTGTGCTGTATCTGGGTGTTGATATGTATTAATTGTATGTATTTACAAAAAAAGTTTAATGTATTCTATCAGTTGTCTGGTTCCCATAGTACAAGCTATGTTTAGTTTGGGGCTAGATGGTGCTATATGAATTGCTCACCATTATTATTATTATTAGTATTAATAATAATAACACCACAAACATTTAGTACATGATTTCTTATCTACGTATTTGTATTACCATTGATAACCAGACATTTACGACCAAAACTGTACAATAAAGGACGATTTAATTTCACGCTTCTATTATAACTGCATTTCAATTTTGTCACTTAATTCGATGTGGAATTATTCACATAATTGTGTGTGGGTCGCGATGCTAATAGATTCGAGGCTGTCGAGTATATTTTAATAATATTTATCAGAGTCGTCGACCTCACAGCATATGGGCGAGAGCCGACGAGACGCGTAAACGATGTTCAATACATAGGTATAGGTGCATCGTTATACCTAGATAACGAGAGAATAACTCTGACATGGTCAATTTATTGCATCTACAACTTTCTTCACAATGTAAACCATACTTTTCGTTATTCAAAGTACCCAAATAGAACGTATTTGTCCGGTCAATTTGAATACTTCTAACTAAAATGAGTAATCGGGATTAAGCAAGCTTATGTTGTTGATCGTTACTAATTAATTCATAATTAAAAATTCTGGTGCGCCCGCGCATCGGCCGCGTCAACCAATTATATGGTATGCATGGTACAGATAATAATGGACGCTATGTTTATAATGTTAGGGTTCATATATGTAATAAGGGTTGGGTGTACGAAGGGCAGAGACAGTTGTTTTATTTTGGTACTATATTTAGTACTTGGACTGAATTGTTACTGTGCCAGCTCTGTATGGAGCGTTTGTGATTGGCATGCTTGATGAGAAGGCAGTTACGAATGTATCAAATCTAGAAATTTGATTGAATTTGTTTCGTACTTGATATTATGCTGTCATGTGTACAATTTGTGAACAATATTATCTGTGTCACAAGCTCTGTTTTAATTATAACGATTTCGTTAGATTTTATGGTTTATCTATCGCAAATGTTATATAGCACTTTTGCTAAGATTTCATATATCATGTGGTGCGTGAAAAATGAATAAAAATAATAACTTACAGCAGTATTTAGCACTTTTCATTTTTTTTTTACAAAATAACCAAAGTAATTTTGGATATGTGTAGACTTCATCAAAAAAAAGATCTCATTTTTAGATTTGTGAGGCGATTTGTTTATTGATTAGAACCAGAGGCCCTGGCCGACGGGAGACGTAACATGCATATATCTGCCAAAAAAATTAACTATTCGCGTGAAATAATTATAATATTAATGTCGTTATGGCAATTTTAAGCTTTTCATGTCATTATCCGTTGGCAAATATGAAATAAACGTTAGTCCCACATCGGGTCGGGAAAAGGGCCCCAGGACTTACAACCTGTGTTAATACTACATTAGCATCTATAATTGAATAGATGGCGTGTTCAAAACCCATATTCGCATCGAGAAAGTGAGATCCGTCCCAAATCATGTCAGCGGGCGAGCGCTGTACCTGCTCGTGACGGGTCCCGTTGCGTGCAAGGTGTACTGCACCCTGCACGCACACACGCGCACCTAATGCCACCTCGGCACACACGCATGCAGCGCCTGCGCAGATGGCGCCCCCCACCCCCTCACCCCCCCCCCCCCCCCCCCCCCCGGCAGATAGTGCACCGAACCTCAGCTGTGACGAGCGCTACGACTAACTTGTCAGATGTTGATCGACAGTTTTTTTTGTCCACAAAGCAATAATCCTCTCCAGGGTGGAATTAACTCGCCGATCATTTCTGCCGTACCGGTCCAACGGGTATTTAAGTTGCCAATAATTGACGCCAGCGGCAATCCAGTTTTCAGATCTTTATTTTAAATTGCGAGGATCCAATGCTATCCCGTAGGGGATACTGTTTCGAACCTAAAAAGAAACATTTTCTAGTGGCTGCCCGTTTACTATCATTACGGCTAGCTCTTTTACTATTATTTTCCCCAATTCTGCCTCTTAGTAGTCCCCTCCATTTTTCTAAAGTTTTCTGTGATCCGATCCTCACTTATCAATCAATACTCCTTTTTTCTTCCCCGTTCTTCTGCCATTACTGACTCTTCCTAATTTTTTTCTATTTCAATACCAACTATTACACATCCAGTAATCCAATTATTTAACTCCATTCATTGCCCGCCTTTTTTGGCTAGTAGATATAATAATAATAATAATTTATTTGCACCTTATAAATTTAACATAGAAACTTAGTAACCTAAAAATAGTTATGCTTAAGGTATATATAGTAACAATTTTAGTGAAAACAACTAGAACTTTAAGAAATTTAATTATCTTGTAATATAGGAACTAGCGCCCATATGTTATATTTGTGAATAGGTACATGATCTCAGCCACTCATTTCTTACCGCAACGAGTCGTCTTGCATTTTTCATGCTCCTTTAGATTTGAAACACATCAGACAGATTCAAACCACGATCAATAAAAAAAACTACACTGTTCACGAACGAAGAATGTGGCAAACGACTGAAGACGCAGTAACCAGATTCCGCGTTAGTCGTCAATAATTTTATGACGTTGACAGTATTCAAGCTTAGCTATGTTATTCGAAATAATTAGAAGCAAGCATCGCTGGTGTTTAGGATTATGTTAAACTTAAAAAACACTGATAAAGATCTCACGCGTTTTGGGTTCTGCGCTTCTCCTAATTTTATCTCAAGAGGCCTTCACACGAAATGCAAAATATTGTATTCAAAATTACAACTGGCAGAGATGTTGTGAGCAAACGCGTGACCTTCATTTAGATAGATAACAGACGGGTAGGTGTCTGATAAAATGATAATAGCGCATTGCGGTGTATATACTGAGTCAGTTTTTCCATGGCATTTGTGATTTCAATATCACGCTGTAATCTGAATTAAATTCGAGAACGTCTTCCAATTACTAGGACCTTGCCAAGATCGAGGATCACGTTTACAGTTACAGACTTTGGAAATACATGAATCGATGACATAAATGAGATAATGTTTTAATTTTGTCGGCAATTCGGATAGAAAAATATCTAACAATTTGGAGTCACATTTCCATTGTGTAGGTTTTTTGTGGAACAAGATAGATAGATATACTCTTTATTGTGCATAAAATTAACACAGTTAACCTAAAATAATCTAACAAGAAATAAATATAAATGCACAATGGGCGGTCTTATCCCTTAGAACGATTTCTTCTAGACAACCTGCAAGTAGAAATCTAATGGGAAGCACTTGACAAAACGTCGCCCGTTCTTCAGCTAATCATGCGAAAAACCCTGATGCAAATATTTGATATTTTAATTCAATAAAAACGTAAACAAATGAAATCATACAGCTGACTGAAGCAGCAGCCTTCACGGTGTTTATGTAAAATATTTTTAATTTGCCAATAAACATGTGTTTATGGCGATGCAGCAGTTTGAAACCGCCTACTCTAGTGTTTTAGATGCTGTTAATATTATGAATGCATGTCTGCATCACACTCATCAGATATTACTACTATGCAAACATGTGTCCATTGTAGTTATGTAATGTTTGTTAATGTGTGTTAGGTCTGTACCAACAAGCAAATGATGACCTGTCAGTAAGGATATTGCAGCTGCGATACAAAGTCAAAAGCTATACTACGGTAGAAGAATTCGTGATAAGGGGAATTTAATCATTTTGCATTATGACACTATAAGATCTAGAAGTCTATAAATGACATTCTTGTAATTATTATTGCGTTGAATTTCAAGTAACACAAATGAATTCTTCAAATTTAATTCTGGAAAAATGTTGAGTTTATAAAGTGTTTGTATGCTTGGTATTTTTGATTTCACCGCAAAGGTTCTTTTACCGAGTAAGTTCTTACCAAATCTGAATCTCGATTTAGATTTTAAGATAAACCGGTCCAATGTTACACCATTAAAAAGTGATCGAATTCAAATCGTGTGATGACTTTATGAGAACTCTTTAACGGTACTGCTCCGATGATGTTATATTTTACAAAAATAACGATGGGAAAGTTGTAATTTGATTTTAATTATCAAATCATTATGGCCCTTGTTCTAAATCTTACACAATATAATCTTACCGACTAAAACTGGCCTTACCTACTCGAAAACATGCTTTAAAGCAGATTTTAAATCTAATTAAGAAATCATAACTTGAATGAAATATTATTTTCAGAGAAGTACTATCCTGGTCCTGGTGATGGTAATTCCTTTGGTATATGGCTGTTAAGAAATTATATACCATCTCGACTCACGTCTATCGAGCAATGAAATACGATGGATAATAAATTATATACTCGAGTTGAAGTCAAATATATTACTGCGTTAAAAATTCATAATGGATGCAGTATCGATAAAATTCAGCGACGTATCTTGGAATTGTTGTTCGCGAATCACTGAATATTAAAACGAGGTTTTTTAAAATGATTATTTACTAATCCACTATTCAGAAATCCAGAACATTTCCCAACCAACAGTTATCGATATTAAAAAAAGCTCAAGCCTCTAATATTTTGAGAGCTTTTCTTTAAATATTATATTAGGTAAGTGATTATGCAATTAAACGCTATCAACTTATAGGTAAGAGAATGTTAGGTACTATACACGGTCAAATTCATTGTTCAAATTTGCTGCGAACTGAGACTTGATTCAATTTCCAGTTCGCCCGTATACGCCACGCAACAGGCGAGATAGGCAAATTGTAAGTTTTAAATTTTAAACCATGTTCGTCACCGCTAGATATTAAAAAAATTACTAAAACTGACGAACTGACGCGCGGACATACTTTCAACTTCTATGAAGCTTGAAGAAAGATCAATTTCCCAGAATTGACATTTGATTTTCCTTCAAGCGTCTACACTAACATGTCAAGCAAACTGACATCCACACGCAGTCTAATGACTTGTTCAAGCCTCAAGTCTGATGCAAATTTGAAATTGGAGGTAAATTTGATGAAGTGCACTGTTTTATTGGCGACTTCACTCAAATATTTATCACATTAGTACCCCTTTCGATCCGCTTTGCACTAATAAATACCCCTTATAAACCACCCTGTAAATTTATAGAATGACTATTTCTAAAAAGTAAAGATTAAGAGATCCGTTTAATCTTATTATCTTAACTACGGCTTTATTCATAAACGTTCTTTATCAAAATAGCTGCACGTTTATCTTTCTAAATGGCAGTTTTTATATATAAAACATAATAATTTTTAGATAAAGTTTAAGCAATAGTTTCTATTTCTAGATCTACATAATCGCACTAATATGTAACTGTCGACAAGTTTATTTGACTCCTCATTGCGTTTCATGTTTTCGCATTTTCTTGGAAGTGCGCAGTCTTTGCAAAACAAATCAGATCGTGGAATAGTCAGAAACAATGGAATGAAGATCTTGATACAAATATCACCGAAACGCATTTCATAGTTTAAAGTAACTTAGAATGGTAACACATAGTTCAGTTAGGTGACGCGGACTTTCGATAAGTTGCGAGTAGGTTGCGAGAGGTAGCGAGTTCGAATCCTACAATTAGCCAGTTTCCAGTAAAAAAAAACGTAACAAACAGTAGAATGATTTCTAGAAAGTTCTAAGTTCGTCGTCTGGAATCCAAATGTTACCTACAGGCTTAACCTATCGATGTATCCCAGCTTTGCTACCAGTCCACACGATGTGTGGCTCCACCATCGGCTTAACACCGGATAAGCAAACGCAACTGTCAGTTAAACAAACTGTGGTTTAGGACGTTCGTTGATACACGGTTGAAGATGACCCTAGTTAGAATCTTCGGTCAACATCATCGCTACTATCTTATCAGATGTTATGCTGCATACGTTTAAATACCTACAGCGATGTATGCTTTCTGAATTAGATATTCTTATCGCGATTGTACATACATTATGTGAGGTGACAAGATAATATTAATAAATTACGTCACCTCCTCCCCTTCTTGAGAATTACGCTGATAACATTGTATATCCATTAATATTTCTGGAAATACATTAAACATGTAATTGCTAATTTAAATTTCGTAATCAGCTTTCAATCTATACGATTACATCTGTTCGATTACTGGACAAGCACGCATAATCAACAGAAAGTATTTTTTCCACCTATGTTGTGGTAAAGGTATTGTATTTTCTAAAACAGGCAATCCTGTAACGAACCATCAAGGCTGTACCTTCAATGTTTAATTTCTAGATATAAAATTCTGGTTTCCTGCGTCGTTTTGTATAAGAAATTCGATTTCTGCGATTCGAACCATCAACTATATATTCGAGTCACTGGTTCTCTCGAACCAGTATGGTGAAAGGATTTTAAGTGCGCCTCAAAGAGGCTCCTTTCGTGCACTTGACACGTCTTCGAATTTTTAGTTCTAGGAGATGTCGCTTTCCTCGCGATGTTTTCCTTCACCGTTTTGAGAACGTCATATTGCACATCAATCTTTCAAGCAAAAAACTCATAGGTGCAAGTCGGGATTTGAACCGGCGACCTTCGGATTGAAACTCGGGGTCAGTATCACCACGCTCGCTTTTTGAACCATAACCTCGGACAGGGCCTGCGCAATCCATATGTACCATCAAGTATTACATCTGATCTCCTTCAGCCTTTTGTCATATAAATTTTTGATTATCGCATTCATATTAAAACAAACGATATTGTAAAAGACAAGCTAATAGATCTCCCTATAAATAGGAAAAGTGCGACGACCCGCGAGCGAATGCATCTCTCAGAATCGCAAACTCCAAAAGTAGTAGTAGTTAGACGGCGATGCGATGCCATCAGTGGGATCGACTTGCGGGCGGACCACTTCACTCAGGTAGCGACGGGCCGGGATAAAAACGCCACTCGAGAAGGAACCGCCCGCCAGCACCGGCACCGCTCCGACTCACCTAGATAACGATGCGATCGAGAATAACTCCCAATAGGTAGTGAGACACACGGCTCAAACTCACACCGATATGAATCAACATCGCAACTTACACTCACGACAATGAGACTGCCTAATCACCCATTCACATCACACGTACCGATAATAATATAAATAGACCCCAACGTCCAATGAATGAACTTATAACATGTAAATTCGTCGCTCACAAATCGCGACACGGCCCGCGTAGGCGGCGGGGCATCAATGAAAATATAGATAAATACGGGTGCTTACCTTTCGATTTTTATAGTATCCAGATTAGCGATATTGGGGCACTGTTTGGTATTATCAGGTTTACACTGAACAAGTGGGCATATCACTGTGAGGGTGGTTCGCGCGCGTGACGGCACGTCCTGTCAGCCGGCCGGTCGGAGCGACACTGGCGGAACGGCGTAGGTGCGCCCGCGCCCGCGCCGCACGCACACACGCGCTCCATTCAAATAAACAGCGGTGGAGGGGAGAACTTATGAATGGACGTAGTGAAGCCGTACATATACCGCTGATAACGTTCCGCCATAAAAGATACCGTCCGCGACCCAAACTTCCAGTTAAATTAATCATTGTAGATTATGCGGCGGTGTTGCGTCCAGTTTTTAGAGCGTTACGAAACAATAATAAGGTCACCCGGCGACAGCGGCCCGGATAAACATTCGCTTTGTTTACAATGTTGTCACTCAAAACCGCCTTCAGTTGTATTTCAGTCCAATAGAACTGATGAATGAGGAATCGTCCACCTTGTAAATAGAAACTCAAATTGATCGTGACTGAGAGTTGGTTGGATTGATTCAGCGTTATTAAACAAATTCATTGCGTAAATATAATTTAATATTTTTCTAAAATACTGTTATACCTTACCAATATACAAAATGTCTAATGCGAGATAAATATATAAAATAAATAACATTATTCTATGGTTAGGACGTCAACCCTTTGAGGAAAGTCGACAGTTTGTGACTCTTGTAGTCGGCTCGCAGTTGTATGAAGTTGAGTAGAATCGAGTGGTCCAACTCCGCCTGCGGGCAATAACTCTATCAAATAACTGGCACAAAGTAATAAAATTTACATGTCACTTTGTTGATAATCTGATTTTGAGCCGTATCTCCACGTTATAAAGCTCAAGAGTTACGACTCAAAACTGGCCTGACAAAATGTTACACTATTTTAAAGGAATTAAAACGAGAAAAATATATAAAATATCATGTTACATCAGTATCAAATCAGTTGCCCTGCAAAGAAAATGACATGATTTTATAAGGAGCCCATGCTATGACGAATATTGCTTTACTCAGCAATTAATACACGCCTGATGATTCACTCGATCTGACAACACATGATGATTAGGATATAAGTTATCAAACAAAAAGTTAAACGTTTGAAAAAAGTTTGAAAACGTTTGAAATTATATCAGACTGAATCATAGATACTACAATAGACTATCTGTGATCAACTCAGATCATGAATCAATAATTATTACATCTTTATATAATATTATATATGTATATGAATAAAACTGATGAATATATATATGATGTAGTGGTAGAACTAGCTTCATGTGCAGAGTTTGTCCTTGTTGTGCCAAATAAATATCTGCTTCTCGGAAAACCAGATGAAGTTACTGCGTTGCACACTTCGTTACTGACTGTAGGTTACGTTACCTACGCTCAAATAAAACCTCTGTGCAATAGTTGCGAGGATGTCCTGCTCTTTAACTCCACAACAACTTTGACCTTGCTCAAGTCAATTGTCTATTCTGTGACATCACACCCCACAAGCCACAGGCCACAGCCCACAGGCCGCTACCGCCCAGGACTCACTCACCAGCGTCTCCCCCTCGCAGACCTGGTCGAGGTTCTCCGGCTTCACGAGCAGCAGGTTGCAGAGCGCGTGCAGCGCGTCGAAGAGCGCGTGCGCGTGCGCAGGCGCGCGCGCCGCCCGCACCCCGCGCCCGCACACCGCCGACCGGTACTCCTTCACGTCGCAGATCGCTATCATCGCACCTACATATCCATTTATTTAATGAGATTGAATGTGTAATAGCATACTGGCAGTACTAATGATAGTTAAGACCCGAGAACAAACTCTGTCATCATTGTCTGGTTACCATGATACAAGCTACGATTAGCTTACTTTGGGGCTAGATGGCGCTGTGTGAAATGTCCATCAATATTTATTTATTTATTCACACAAAGGTTTGGGCCGTCCGGAAAATCAACCCCGTTCACCGTTGAATGTAGCTTTGGCATTACTGGACTTGCCAGTTAAAAAAATTCTGACTGTGATTGATCAGTACCAGTCACCGTAATAGTGCATCCTTTTCACTTCTACATAATTGGGCAAGGAAGAGCGTGCTATATAGTGCTCGAGTTCTCGAATATAGGCGACTAGCAAATTGCGGACAGCTAAGTCCATAGTAGCCATTTTGAAACCCAAATTCCAGGCGTAATAAAGTTTTTATTGCATTACTTATTTAGTCAAGTGGCAACACCATAATACTGAATGGGCGGCAGCAAGTACTGAAACTGCAGGCACATGAGACGTAACATCCCCATCTCGGCGTGATAGACGCAACGCAATGCGACTTGGGTCATCTCATACTTTGGTGGAGAGGACTTGAGTCGTATTGTTGTTGTGTATGGGCGACGGTTACCATTTCACATCAGGTGGGCCCTCAGCATGTGCTATCCCTAACATTACATAAAAAAACTGACATAACATACCGGCGGAATTGAACTGGTAATTCTGCAGATGTTCATATATGACCCGATGTAGTCGGATAGCGAGCTCCAGAGTGACTGCGCGCAAGTTGTCCCCTTCCAGCCCGTTGTGGATCTTCTCCATTATGTTGTTCAGGTAAGAGACCACCGCTAGGCATGCCTGTCAAAAGAAAATGCACTGGAGGTTTCTAACTGATAATTTTTAATTGAAAACATCTGTTTGAAAGCGTGTCGTGATTGGTGTGTTGATTTATCTCAGTGATACAAAGAATTCAGACCATTCACTCCCCGCTTGTGTCCCTGCAGTGGCAATATTAGGGGCTGGTAGTTACTTAATTGGAAAACAGAATTAGCTCAGCTGGTAGGAGTGTCAAGACAGTATACTCATAGCTATTGCCATGGGTACATCTTGTTTTTTTATGTGACAAGCTAGCCGACGAGCCGCCTGATGGAAAATGGTCAACGTCATATTTATTTTTATATTTTTTGTTGGATATTTCATATAGCACTATCTAGTCCCAAGGTAAGCTAAGCATAGCTTGTATCATGGGAACCAGACAACTCTGATATAATACTTGTATCCTTTTTTTGTAAATACATACATTTAATACATATCAACACCCAGACACATAACAAACATCTATATTTGACACACAAGTCCCGAGAACTATAATCTGGAGGTCTTCAAGAGGAGAGTGAATAGGTATTTTCTAGGCAAGCATGCTACATCGTAGACCGCATCGTCACTTAACATCAGGTGAGATTGCCGTCAAATGTGAGCCTATAGTAATTAAAGAAAAAAAAAAAAAAAGTGTTTGTCCTGGGTGGGAATCGAATGAACTACAGCGCAGAAGGCAGGGTTACTACCAACTGAGCTATGAGGCCAGTCAAAAATGAAACAAGACTGAAATGAGTCCTTAAGCAAAAGGTGTGCAAACACTTGTGTGAAAATGTATCATTATTTACCGGTGAAGCGAGAGTGTCGATGTCTCCCTCCGGCTTGAAGTCAGTCTTCTTCTGTTCAGTCTGCAGATGCAGCTTGACCCAGCTGACGATGGCAGTGATGGCGCGCTCCAGCCCCGCGTCCAATTTGCTCTCCAGTTGTTCCATCACGGCGTTTTTCCTTTGCATGCATTCGTTTTGCTTTGGTGACGTACTAAGTGAATAAAATACATTTTTCTTATGTGAGTAAATGACGAAGAGGTGATGAAAGGATATTGGCGAAACAAGTGCATAAGGCGAGTCTGAATGGTACAGTTGAAAGGGGAAGAACAAACAGACAGATTTTTTTTTAAAAAATGTTGTTTTGGGATATGTACCATGTATACATCCATATGTATTTAGTAAAAAAGATAATTTTAGTAGAGTTTAGTTTAATATTACAAACAGACACTCCAATTATATTTGTATAGATTATAATAATAGAATAAGAAAGTAATAAAATATATTAGGACATACCTGATACATGGTTGAATAGCCTCTTCAAACATCTTTATAATTTGGTTCGCTTGTTTCACAATGTCGAAAAAATAAATCTGAAAATACATATAAAAAAGTTAACAAAAACTATATTTATCGGTGTATTGTATTTTGTGTATATGAAAAATAAATCATATTATTTATTTATTTTTGTATAAGTGTACATATTATATAAGTGAATTTTATAGTTCTTTATTGGCGAATTTATTATGTCGAATACACTGCACGAAATAGCACATGCAAAATAGTTTTAATTATTACTACAATATGTTGGATCTGATCTTAAATCGCAAACGTCTTGGATCCTCCCGTCGAACCTCTTTTTTTTTTTATGTAATACATTTATGGAACGAGCCGACGGCCCACCTGGTGTTAAGTGGTAACCTCGGCCCATAACAGCCGATGCGACTTGGGTCCTCCCATACTAGGTATGACAAGACCAAAGTCGCATCGTATGCGCCCGTAACTGTGAGACGTGAAGGTGGAATGTCTCATGTGCCTGTAATTTCACCGGCAACCACACCTTTCAAACCGGAACACAGTAACGCGAATGCGTTACTGCTTGGCGGCAGAAAAGGGCATGGTGGCAGTACTTCCCCGGACGAACTTGGCGAGAGTTCTACTGCTCTTAAAACCTCTGCCCATAATAAAAATCAAAACGTCTTGGGTCCCTAATTAGTAATAGGAAGACACAAGTCACATTGTATGAGACGTCAAGGTGAAAAAAAAACCTATGAGTAGTGAAGTTGGAAAGTCTGAAGTGCCCGTAATTTCAACGACAACCACACCATTTATATTTACTGGTGAAGAATTACCTGTGGCGGCGACTTGCTTTCCGCAATAGGTATGGATTGCAGGCCCAAATCTAGCGCGTAGTCAACGTGTTCAATCAGCAAGTGTTGTATAATGACTTCCAGTAAAGCTACTGTGGTGCCGGGCAGCTCATTAGCCGTGCACAACTGAAAAAAGTAAGTTACTAATAAAAACTAATTGCTTGACAATTAAAACGAACATAAAGAAGAAAAATGTCTGATATTGGAACGAAGTTCCTTATCGCGCGTTTTGAAAGGGGGCTAGACGGAAAAAAATCTTACGAAAAGTTGTCACGACACTTTTTTTTCTACGAAAAGTCAAAATGTACTTTAAGTCCAAGGGATAAGGTTGAAAATGATCCGAACTCTCCGATGTGACGTACGCCACTTTGTAATGAGCGCCGCGACCAATAACAAAACGGGGGTGTGGCTAATTTCAAATTGGAACACTTTTCGTTTTTTTCTTTTCGTTTTCTCTTCGGCGGACGGCAATTCTTTTCTTTTCGGCCAGTCTTGCGTCTGACGTTTCGTTGTTTTCAGTATTCGATTTTGGAACGTATAAATAATAATGTTCATATACGTTTGAAGTCATTACGTTAAATGGAATGTACGGTTTAAATTATCTGCGAATATATTCTATAAATCGTGTTCGAAATTCAAATGAACTCATTTTTCAATCTAGATATTCAAACATTGATTTTATTGACATATTGTTTTATTTTCGGCCAGTCTTGCGTCTGACGTTTCGTCGTTTTCATTATTCGATTTTGGAACGTATAAATAATAATGCATATTCAACTGTGATTCACCTTGATCTTTTTTAAGCTTATTTTCTGGACAAAACTTTTTCCTTGTTTCCTACTTCAGTTACCACAAGCCAATTATTACGAAAATTGAGCCTACTGATTAAGTTTATATTACATTATATTTGTTAATAATAAAAAAAAATTATTATAACTTAATAAAAATAAAATTTTATTACAATTCCTTCACTAATTAATTAAAAAGGAACTTCGTTCCATCCGGGTGTCCCTTGACACCTCTCAAGTTTTTCTTACACAAGTTCGGAAAAGCACATAATTTTAAAATTTTGGACAGTTTTTCTTGAAATACTGCTGAAAACCATGAAAGACAAACCCACTTTCAATTTTAACAATTGGCAATGATGAGTATGGAATATGTTTTATTTGACACACACAGTTTATATATTATTACATTTATATACTAGCTGTTGCCCGCGACTACGTCCGCGTGGAATCCGGTTTTATCACGCACCCCTATTTTATCCCTCGGAAAAGTAGCCAAGTTACTCCTTGTTACATCAGCTATCTGCCAGTGAAAGTCCCGTCAAAATCGGTCCAGCCATTTCAGAGATTAGCCGGAACAAACAGACAGACAGACAAATATTGTTTTTTTTTATATGTACCATGTATATCCATCCATATGCACTTGGTAAAAAGCGGTTATTTTAATATAACAAACAGACACTCCAATTATATTTATTTGTACAGATACAGGGCGTGCAACTTACAGTGTTACATCTGGTGAAGGATGTGGCCGCGTCGTGCAAAATGTTGTGTACGAGTTGCTCGCTGAGGAACGTCTCCCCGCCGTAGTTCTCTATCTGCGCTATGTTGATGTTGGCGCGCGTTCCGATCACGGCCTGCAAGTCGCGGCGCAGCTCCTGGAACCTGGAACATGGCGTTCTCAATGTTCAATACATTAGGTGCTTCACATCACCCTTATATTATAAAGGCCTATGTAAGACTGTTTGTATGTGTGTACGTTTGTTACTCCTCGAGCTTCAATATGGGTTGAAAAGGCGTCAAACTTACCGATAAGTAAATGTGACCTTATATTTTGAATAATAATGATGTTTCCAAGCTATTTCTTTATGAATTTAATGGAGATAATGTTTCTGCTTCGATCTTGATTTCGCTGAACGAATTTGGATGGACTTCTGGATTAACACATAGGCTACTATTGATCCCGGAAAAGTGCAGTGTTCCCTTGGGATGATCATGTATGCAAAGTTATACCAAGGGGCGCAGCTAGTAACGGTTATAAAGTTTTTCTATATACTTTAAATGAACGCAGGTCGAGGTTTTTAAAATAGCAGAAAGTACTGGTTACTTTCTGCTATTTTAAAAACCTAATAGAGCATTTTTGAAAAGTAGATTTATGATTAAATGATTTGACCAATGATTATGAGTTTCTTTATTCTTTAGACGCTGACATACGTCAAATACGCTACATTTTAATACGTTTTAGCAAGATCAATTATGTTATTGGCATGGAAAAACTATATTGGTCCTACGACCACGTCTTGGGAGAAAAAACAAAGTGTGTAAATGTCTGTAGCGAAATGTATGAGTGTTGAGACTCACCCTCCACCCTGAATCTGTTTCTTGACGTGAAGTTTCTCAGCGTAGTATCTGTGCAGCGCGTTGGCCAGCACCGCCTTCAGTCTCCTGGTCTCCAGCGACGCGTACCCCTCGTTGGCGCCCGCCATGGCACCCACGACCAGAGCCTCGCGCCGCAAGTCGCCAGTCGAAGTGTTGCCATCAGCGGGAACTAGCCCGGCGGTCACTAACTCGTCGCATACTCGCTCTGTGCTGTAGACACCGTGACAAATTCAATAATAATAATAATAATAATAATGGTGGACAATTCACACAGCGCCATCTAGCCCCAAACTAAGCATAGATTGTACTATGGGGACCAGACAACTGATAGAATACATATACACTTTTATTCGTTTCGTTAAGACTGGCCTCGCAGCTCAGTTGGTTAGTAACCCTACCTTCTGCGCTGTAGGTCGTGGGTTCGATTCCCACCCAGGACAAACATTTGTGTGAGAAACATAGATGTTTGTTCTGTGTCTGGGTGTTAATATGTATAATATGATGTATTTACAAAAAAAAGTATATAAGTATTATATCAGTTGTCTGGTTCCCATGACACAAGCTATGCTTAGCTTATTTTGGGGCTAGATGGCTTGTATCATATCATGTCAACCTTGTATTGATCTTGTCCATCCAACGGTTGTCTGTAAGATAATGCTTATAGCGATAAGACCACTGACACATACATTCACTCTTATGTATATAGTTACTAATCATTGTTATCTTAATTTGGTGAGCAATAGTGTTATCTATCTATCTATTTGAAGTCATATAAAAACCCAGCCGAAAGAAAATAATAAAAAACTTACCTGGTGTACATTTCATACAGATTCTTCAAATACTTTTCTATATCAGTCTTATCAGCGAGTTTGGTTTGTATGTACTTCTGCAGCTTTAGCAGAAAAATGTTGAGCACAAACTTGCTCATCACCTGCTCTGGATTAGGGAATACGCTGCTGATAATTGTGTAGTTTTTCTTGCATAGCGGCAACACTGCTAAGAACAAATCCTTTCCATGTAATGAATTCTGAAATATCACAAACCATTTTTATTTTTTAACTTTGATTTAATTTACATTGTGCTCCTAATTTGGGGAATGGGATCCTATCAAATCGTTATCTTATTTAATGAGCACTTATCAGAATGTAGTGCTGGGTTGGTGCTGTCACCATAGCCATTTATTCCATCAAGCAGTAACACAGACACAGGTATTATTTCACTGAGTGCATTTCATATAGTGTAAAAGAAGTTAAGTTCTCTCAATAGTGCTTCATCAAGAACTACATTTTAGAGTTCAAATATAAGACCAAATATCATACTTTCTTGTTCATTCTTCTTGCACGAGTCAAAGCGCAGTGGAACTATTCAATTCTAACTACTTACCAACTGACTAGTCTCAATGAAGGCATCAACACACTGTGAGTATCCCTTGAAGTTAGTCATGATGTTGGCTATCTCCTTCATCCGTGCCAAGTTATTCTGGTTCTGAGCCTTCACAAACTCTTCAATCAAGTTCTTCTCAATCTCATCATATTTGGCTTCAATCTTCTTCTTAGCTACTTCAAACTTGTCAGGTGGGAGTTCTTGTGATATTGTGTAAAGTTTTTGTATGACATCTGCTGCTTCATACAGCTGGAAAAATGTTAAGGTTTTATATAAATATCACAATTTTGATGTGCAAGCTGTATTACAGCATAATTAATGCCATAATATATTGTGGGCCTAAAACAGAATTTTGATATATAAAATATGTAAGTAGATAAATTAGTTAATATGTTTCTCATTGTTATTATCTCAAAGTGATATTAAAATAGAAATAAAGCACAATATATAAAGATGAGTAGGTACCTGAGCAATTTCTTATCTCTCATTTACACCAAGGGTTCAAATTCACGAAGATGTAAGTAGCAATATGGATATTTGTATAAAAAACTCATCAATTGTTTTGTACTTGTATGTAAAAGGTATTTAGTATAACTTATTTTATTTTCATGTCTGTCTGAAGTAACTTAACAAGGTATTTGTAATTAGTTGTGCACCAAAAAACAAAAACTTGTATTTGATTGGCTTAATACTGAATTTGCCTTAAGTTGTATTGACTGTGTGTGAACAAAATATAAATAGAAAACAAAGCATGTTTGAAACAATGTCAATACTAGATTTTGATTAAAATATGTTAAAATATAAAATATGTGGTAGTAAAAAATTGCATGTGGGTGTAACAAAGGATTTAACTTCTACACTCAGTGTAAAATTTGTTTTAAAGGTCATGGGCATGAAGTGACGATAAAATGATAATAATAAAATAATAAAAATGATAAATACACAATTGATTATGTAATAAATATACCTGTGACAAATTTAATTAAACAGCTATGGTAGGTATCATAATCAATATTTACCGTATTAGGATCACTAAACAGGTCTGTGAGCACAGGTCCAGGACTTAGGAACTGAGCAAGATGTGACAACAAGTCCCTTGCGGCAGCTGCTCGGGCACGAGGTGCTCTAGCCGCTCCGAGCTTCTCGCCCACATCCAGGGCTCTGCCACCACACCGGGACATACGCTCATCCAACGAGCTAAATACATTAACACATTGCTGGAATTAGAAATACCTTCCATTAGAGTAATGCCTATTGGAATCATAAAAACTTTTTTCAACTTTTTACCCTTTAATATAGATATACAGCTAATAGTAATGAAAATGGTCAACAGCTCTTATTATTGCCTATGTCCGAAATAGGTTTGTTGTAAACAAGGTATCAGGACTGTTTTCTGTATTGCTATACAAAAGAATTGCAATTATATCACCCAAGTAATCGGGATGCAGATAAAAAATACATAGCTTATTTGTTTATTAATAATACTGCAATGATGATAACACTTACAGTGTGCAGTTCCATAATGTCAGCTAACTTAGCACCATATACCTTCTCTTCTTCTTGTACAGACTGTTGTAATCTTGCACACTTTCGTTCCTGGCGTTCTTGTAATACCTAATAACAAGAAGTAGATAAGTTATACCCTTTTTAACAAGCTGAAAATGGGAATTAAATGGTAGTTCTCTTACCCTAAGATCTTGTATTGCTTGAGTAAATATATCATGAATCATTTCAGGATCAAACTGGTCGTCTTTCAGTTGTGACTCCTGCATACTTCGCCTCACCATTCTTTCCACAAACTCATCAGGGTCGAACGGATCCTAAAAATAAGTTGCCAGAAAATTAAGTGTAACGTTTCTATGTGTCTATCAACAACAGTAACACACACAAAAACAGATCAGCTTACCTGTTCCAACTCTTTCATATATTGGTTCATCATCTTGGTAATTAACTTTAGAAACTTTTGCCGTACATTTAATGTAATCTCAGTTAAAATATTTCATAAAAATAATAAGGAAAAACAGGCTCGAACAGAAATGAATACTATGATACATATATAAATCCTATCCTCCTGCCTCCTGGCCTCCTATACATTTTCATTTGACAACAAACACCCCTTTTCCTTACTGTCAATGTCGCTTATTTCTATTTGACAGTAAATGTCGAAATTCCGAATAAAAGACGAAGCTACGGATATAAGGGTTAAAGGACCTCTTGTCACCAGAAACCACTTCTTAAATGACTTTTTTAATAACACTGTTGTTTTATAAACTTTACATAATTTTTAAGACGTTAACCATCTTTATCTTTAAAAGCATACATACGGGTACACGTTTCAAAGATCGGACAGTCACGGAAAAAGGGCGAGGGGGGGGGGGGCGTATAAGGAACGGAAACGGCGCGACGCGGCGCTGCGCTTGTGCTTCTTTCTGGTCAATGTAACGACTCAATGTGTTATCGGTGTTGAATTTTGGTCTGTCTTATTAGAACTTATTTAGCCCAATCGATTCAAGTAAAATATGTATAAGTGAGACACTATTTATCAATTTTGTTTTAAATTCAATGTATAACACTAAAAGCGACTTGCTTACAATAGACGTATCACGTTGAAACCTACTGCTGTGCGCTCCTACCCGCCTTTCTTCCTCCTTACGCAGGCTAAAGGCATATAGTCGAAGTCCATAACGCCTCGTCTCACCTACGTAGTTTTATATTTCTTTCGTTGTATGTGTTTATATATTATATTATATTTATCGTCCGTGACCAAATAAAGGTGCTAATAGGGTTGGCAAGATGACGAATAGAGTTTACTAGGAACGTAAAATGTAAATTTCAACACTTTTTCAGCCTATTGATTTAAATGGTATAGATAAACTCTTCGTAACAATGTTTACGAACACTACAAAAGTCAAAGTCAAAAACTTTATTTCCATAGAATTCACAAAGAAATGGCTTGGAAACGTCAATATTCAAAACATAAGGTTACGCGTACTTATCGATAAGTTTGATGCCTGTTCAAACCCTATCCGACCCTCCATGGGGACAAATTTAACAATAATTAATATCCGTATTAAACCTAATAAAATAAACTTCAGTAAAAAAAATTTGGTACCTACTTACACCACGAAATTAGACACCTTACACAAAATGAAAACTAGAATTACTACCTACTCAATATTTTTTTTTTATTTACTTATTCACGTTCAAACGGTCGAATGTATTTGGATGAAATTTGCTACCAAGATAGTGTTCGGGACTTATAAAACAATGTTATCAGGGATCGCCTGATCGCACGAACCTTCTTACTGTTTCACCTACTCTACCTCAATTACCTTCAGTAAAAAATCATTTTGATTTTAGAAACAAAAGAAAATGTCATCGATGTAGCAGATACGCCCTTTTGGAAGATTTTACACTAGAGAAAGCGTTATATATCTCTAAATTCTTGTGATGTCGTAATATTTACAAAATTGTGAGCGTGAATTAACGATTGTAGTTGTTTTAATTATTTTATTCTCGAAAAAGAGTGGTGTGGAAAAGCTATAATTCAATCAACGAGAAGCCTTGACAGGTGGGACACTGAATCATTTTACACACGAGATACTTGAGATGTCCAATGTATCCTAAACGGGTTAGGATAAAGTCGATAGAGCTCCATGGCTGAGCGCCTCAGCCCTCGAAGCTCCGAGGTGAACGCCTTGGAACAACGAGGCTATCTCATCGGTAAAAAGATCGGACAAGGATCGTACGCCACCGTCCATCTAGCGGAGTACTGCGATGCGTCCAGCCCCAAGCGAATGAATCTCGCTTGCAAGATATTCGACAAAGAGAAAGCTCCACGAGACTTCTTAGAAAAATTCTTCCCTCGTGAACTCGATATCTTGACGAAAATTGAAAACCCTCACATCATTCAAGTGCACAGTATATTACAGAGAGGGCCCAGAGTTTTTATATTCATGCGGTACGCCGATAATGGAGATTTACTAGATTTCATCAAACGAAACGGTGTCGTGCCCGAGAATCAAGCCAAACTTTGGTTCAGACAAATGGCCGGCGGGTTGCAGTATCTCCACAGTAAAAATATAGCTCATAGAGATTTGAAATGCGAAAATATACTTCTTTCGAGACGCTACAATGTGAAGCTGGCCGATTTCGGTTTCGCAAGATTCTGCACGGACGGTGAAAACAGACGTGTACTCAGCCAGACTTACTGCGGGTCAGCCGCGTACGCCGCTCCCGAAGTGGTGAGCGGCACACCTTACAACCCCAAGCTGGCAGACGTCTGGTCGCTTGGAATCATTCTTTTCATAATGTTAAATGCGTCTATGCCGTTCGACGACTCGAACTTACGTAAGCTACTGAAGGACCAAATGTCGCGCAACTGGGTATTCAGGAGCAGGATAAGAGATACCGTTTCGCCGGCAGCGAAGTCTATCGTGCGTCATATCCTCGAGCCTGACATTACGCTGCGGTTGACCTTGGACCGGGTGCTGTCGCATGAGTGGACGAGAGTGCGCAAGGACAAGAGCGCCAGCTTGATGGGGCGTCTAGTGCAATCGGCGCCGTCAGCACCGCACCCGCACGGGAAGCGCGAACACGACGAGGCGGGGACATCTGCCGGAGCTCGCGTCTCCGGTGACCACCGAGAGATGGAGCGAGAACGACATGATGATATCAATATGCGTTCCCGGGACTGATAATCAACGAACTCTATAACACGTAATAAGTATACAGCCAACTTTTTAGGCCATCTACATTTGAAATTCACTTTTATATTTTTTATTTTTTTAACTGTTGACGACATAACTTTAGTTTGTCGTTGATATTGAATTAAATTTTGTATAAAATGCCAATTTTTTATGTTTCATTATCTTCTATTTGGGTAAAGCATAACCCAGTACTCCTATGGGCGTAGCGACGAAAGGAAATCTGACGTGGAAATTCAAAGCTAGTGTAGCTGGATCGTAAACTATGTTCACATCTGACAAAATGTTGTAATATTCTACTCGTAGATAATTGAAGTTCTGTCTCAAATTTTCATATTGCGACTGAAATATAAAAATATAGGTAAATAAAATAAATATAGGTATAACATCGTGGTTTACAACTAGCACTATGATAAAATTTCCTATATAGATTATGTTTAACTAATTACCGTCACATTCAACACATAGGCGGGTTTAAATGACGGTATAACTCCATTGTAAATAAATGATACTTGTTCTCCCTCAACGTGTTCACCTGAAAATATAAAAGTCGTCCCTTTATTTCGGCCAAGTCCACGTTGTTGACGTTGCGTTGTATCTACTTAGCATTCACGTTGGTACTCGTTGTGTAGGTAATATTAATTTGATAAAGTTGTTGATAATAACAAAAACCACCCATAGACAATACCTACTTGGTCCTAATTTCCATATAGTTTTCTCCAACCACTATGTATTAGCCTACTAATTATTATAAACGAAATGAATTTGTATGGATATTTGTTACTCTTTCACGCTCAAACGGCTGAATGGATTTGGATGAAATTTGGTACTAAGATAGCTTATATCCTGGATTAACACATAGGCTACTTTGATCCCGAAAAAGTGCAGTGTTCCCGTGGGATTACTTATTCACCACCACCACCGTTACACCGCGGGGCGCAGTTAGTACCTAGTATTATATATATTATTATAAGTAAACTAACATAACCCAACAGACGTTCTGTCAGAGGTAAAATAGACATCAAAATCTTCCATGAAAAACATGTGCCAATTTTCACGTTGATCTGTCTGGTGAACTTCGAGCAAGTGCTCTATTACAAGTCAGTTTGAAAGAGCTTCGATACATTAAGAATCCTGAAATTTCGTAAAACACATTTACTTAGCTACTTACCATGTTCAAAAAATTTTATTTCACGAGATAGAATTTGACCGTAGCATGTACAGGTTGCAAGGGACACGACTATGTACTGATATATATTTAAAATCATGTTCAATGTGTGTTCTGAATTGAAGTTAGTGTACATAAAACTCACTGCAGTGACCATAAAACAAACCCGCCAGGCGATTTAGTTCGCACAGGGAGGGTTCCGTACCGAATAGTATTGTCTTTTGTCCCTGGTTTTAATATATATAGGTATATATATTGTTTTACTTTTCAGTTACCACCATAAAACGCGATGCTACCTTTGGCATCGGTTTAAAACCTGGCGGACCTTCTAATGGCAAAAACTAACAACTCCTTAAGGAAGAATTTCTTGATTTCACTTATTCCGTCAGTCTATGTGTCATGCATGACTAGAGACCAAATTATAGACAACTTAAATAATCGAAATATGCATCATAAATGCTCGAAATACCTATGCAAAAATCACCAGAAAGCGTCAAAATATTCTAAAATAAAATGAAATGTACCTAATAAATATTATTTATGTACAATTATTTGAAATCCAAAAGTAAATGCATTGAAAAATAATACACCGTATTTAAACTAAACACAGGGTTGCTAAATGAAGCCTAGTACTGTTATTTGGTTTGGCAAATGCATTTGCATAAAGTAGGTACCTATGGTCTCTTATTCATGACAGACACGTAGAGGAATTAAGGGATAAAGAAGTAGGCTTAGCAATAGGATCCAGTTCTATAAATCCTAAACCCTATAAAAAATATACCTAGATACGCATATATATTTAACAAAAAATATTACATATCAAATAAAACAACGTGAAGTAGAACGAACTTTTATGTTGAACCATAAAAATACACAGCGCCCATACTACTTACCTACAGCAGTAGTTACTGATAACTTCTATAGAACTTAATTCCGTGCACTTCTATATTGTAACTGGACCCTGAGGGCTGCAGTAAGTTGTATTTAATGGTAATTGTTCGCGTTGGAGAATCATAGGCCACCTTCGGTGATGCGAGCGCTTTCACAGTCAGTATGATGTTTGTTATTTTAATATTAAAAGGAACCTGTCGAAAAAAAATATATTATATTATCATATTAGGTAGAACTAGAGTATATGTACTGTGTACTTACAGGAAGAACGATGGAAGTCTCGCGTGTCAAAATAGGTATCCTACCGTTCGCCATATGTACCAGCACGCTACGATAGTCGTAGTTACCTATTGGATAAAATAAAAGAGGGCATAAATCAAACAATCTTTCTACCCTATTATCTATATATCTGCGGCCAACAGCAAATTGTCCAGTCACGAAGAAAATCGGAATTGAGTCGCTAGCTAAAAGTTGATGGTAGGCCTGCCGGACTGATACCAAACTTACCAAACTCGTAAACGAATTCTGTTCCAATTATATTATCGAGGTGCGCAAGAGCAGAATTTGCTACGCACAACACAAAGAAACAGCCCAAGAATACCATGTTTTTACCAGAGGGACTAGTTCGGTCGGGAGTTAAATATATTTTAATAAATACCCCTTAGTTCCAATTTGCAAAGCTGAGTTTAATGAGTTAAATTGATTCGTTTCTCGTGAATAGTATACAGTACTCCCTTAATTTCGGATTTGAGCGTGGTAAAAGATTAATCGCATAAGATATGGTGAGTGTACAATTCTGGTAAATAATTATAATTTACTGGCCTCATAGCTCAGTTGGTAGTAATCCTACCTTCTGCGCTGTAGGTCGTGGGTTCGCACCTCGGAAAAATATTTGTGTGACTAATGTCGATGTTTGTTCTGTGTCTGAGTGTTGATATGTATATATTTACAATAAAGGTATATAAGTATGATATCAGTTGTCTGTGACCATGATACAAGCTAAGATTAGCTTACTTTGGGGCTAGATGGCGCTGTGTGAAATGTTCACCAATATTTATTTATTATTTATTTATTTATTTTCCAGTTTCAACAACCAAAACATCATTCACTCCGTGTAATTGAGAGATATTGTGACCGCAAAGCTGGTAGGTGGTGATGACCGCGTTCCCAAGGAACCTCCCCGTGGGATCCTGACGCACTACATGCACGAATTCGTCACCTAACGTGAACTGCACTTGAGGGGGTGCTGCCCAGTCGCACACTGTGGTCACCGCTTTGTTAACCGTAGGGGGATTGAGGCAGTACATCTGGAATATATAATACATTAAATATACAATATTGGTGAACATTTCACACAGCGCCATCTAGCCCCAAAGTAAGCTAATCATAGCTAGTCATGCTCAAGCTAGTCAAGCTAATCATGGGAACCAGACGACTGATATAATATTTATATACTTTTTGTAAATATATATAATACATATTAACTCTCAGACACAGAACAAACATCTATGTTTCACACACAAATGTTTGTCCTGGGTGGGAATCAAACCCACGACCTAAAGCGCAGAAGGCAGCGTTACTACCAACTGAGCTATAAAGCTAGTCAGATAAAATCATATATAAAAAAAATATATACGAGGACATTTGATCGCGATATCGTTGAGTTAGCGTCGCCTAACCACAGTCTTGTGCTGAAAATCAGCGCTGTAGTTGTAGCACACGCGTTATAAATTGTTTTTTGTGATACAGTTACTGAACGAGCCGACGGACCAGCTGGTGTTAAATAGTAACCTTTTCCCATAACAAGCGATGCGACTTGGGTCCCCTACCTACTATGTACAAGACCCAAATCGCATCGTAAGCGCCCGTAACTCAGACGTGTAGGTGGAATATCTCATGTGCCTGTAATTTCACCGGCAACCACACCTTTCAAACCAGAACACAGTAACGCGAATGCGTTACTATTTGGCGGCAGAAATGGACAGGGTGGCAGTTTCTCTCCGGACGAACTTGGCATGAGTTCTAAATGCTCTATTGTGATCAGTTTGTTGATTAATAATTTTATTGTTTCTTTTTATCTGGCTCATTTTTAGCTCCAAGGCTTTGTTAACGATATACCTACATAACTAAGTAGTTAAGAAAATGCGTGAATCTATGTATGTAATCAAGTGATTACATACATACATAGATTCACGCATTTTCCACCAAAGAAGTAGCCAGAGCCTCATTACACTTCAGGTTGTGGGCTACAATATCGTGGGAAGGCTGGTCACATCTTACTGACCTCACAGCTCAGTTGGTAGAAATCTGCCTTCTTCGCTGTAGGCCGCGGGTTCGATTACCTTATTAAGCTTTATTCCCGATTGTTTAGCTGTCAATAGATCAGTAAGACTACCCACCTTTTGGTAGGCTTCAGGTTGTCCCGGTAAGATGTATGATACCGGGTAGTCCAGTTTGTAGGAGGACAAATAATCAGTATCTACAAAATAAACACCATTAGATCTGTGTATAAGTGTAGTATATATGGCAACAAAACTAAGAACCATGCATGCGACAAAATAAAATATTAGGTACCTTCTTAGTAGATATAACTCGGATATAAGAAAGTACTTATGTATGCAGGCAGCTACCATAACTTATTATACCCGTGATACTGCTCTTTCGAACCAGCGTGGTGAATTAGTGCACCTCAAAGAGGCTCCTTTCGTGAACTTGAAATAATCTTTTTGGTTCTAGGACATGTCGGTTTCATCACGATGTTTAAATTATCCATCGCCTTTTTGAGAATGTGGTAGGTATATTGCAGGATTTTTTTAAATTAATAAACTAATTGGTGCACCTCAGGGTTCAAACCAGCGCCCTCCGGATTGATACTCCGGGTCTTTACCACTGGATCACCCACTATCAGAAAGTAGGGACTATCAATGACTGGTAAAAATCAGTTGCATTTAACTTTACTTAGTATTTTACTTTAGTTGGTTACCTTTGGTCACTTGGGTACAATGGGGAGGAAATAAACTTTTCTTCGATTTTCCGTCCAAGCCCATCACTACCACTGATGTAATTAGAATCAACATAGTAACAATCGACATATTGCAAAGTTGAACAGACGCGTTCAGTCGGTCTGGATCATGAGCGGTACTGCAATCAAGCTGATAGTGTCCAAACAAGGTATCATTTTGTACATGGAATGATTCATGTTTTAGGGTTACGAATCAAAAGACGGGACTAAACCAACGACGAAAATTTTGAGGAATTATCTGTATTTTTGGTACCAGCATTCTACCATGGGTAGAAAGCAAAGAAATACCTTCATTATGGTTAGAAAATGAGTTGAACGAGGGAGTACTCGCAGTGGTGTGTCAGCGCAGTCGCTGTCTGTCCTATCTTGACTGTAGGTACCCAAACTTATCTTTAGAACCATAATAGAAGTCTGGTTGAAATTGTCGGAGAATAAGCGTTAATATTGAGGATATACAAAAAAAAGTATTTATCTGTTTTGTATACAGTACCATGAAAACATATATATTATGTAGTTTGTAAACTGGCGAGTACGGAACCCTTAGTGTGCGATTTGAAACGCACTTGACCGAACCACAATTAGATAACATGCGTGGGATGAAAATATTGTTCTCGGTAATTAAAGAGCGCGTATCAAATTAATACCTAATACATATTATGATATACGTACCTATTAATAAGCATAGTGTATACATATTTTTTGTCATTCATGTTTTTTTTTTATATTGGTAAGAGTAGAAATAAAATCTCGCGCGTTGAAACCTCAGCGCAGTGGTACACGATTTCTCGCTGGGGTATGCTAATTTTTTCTATGTTTAGCGTGAGGCATCGTCATTCCATCTGGTGCCATTAAATCTCTCCCTGCTCTTAAGATTATATTCGAGAGCCAGCTCGTTGCTCGTGATTCGATAAAATTTTACTAGCTATTGAATGAATGAATGAAATGAAAAATATTTATTTAATAGTACTTTATATAACTTTACAGGATAAACTTAAATAAAGTAGGTGTCACTAAAAGTACGATAACATTATTATGCTGGGCTGCACTATTAATTAGATTGTATCAATTAGTACCTATTGTTAATATTATTTATTTACATATCTGAAGATTTGATTTATAACCATTAGTGCACTTTAAGGATTATAGGATCAAATTAATATCACTGACTCATATATATATATTTTATAACATGCATCTCTAAATATTATAGGTCAAAGTCGCTGTCTACCTCTGTATGTTTCTACACTTACTTCTTCTAAACTACATGTCGATTTGATATGGTTTTCACTTATAGAAAGTGATAAACACAGAATGTTTGTGTATATAATTTGTAATTATCTTATTCAAAATGGTTGAAATATGTGGTGTATTGAGAAAAAACCCGTTACTTAATACCTTCATGCTAAGCACACTTCTCGATTTCTTTATAAAGGGCACCCATGCTAAGCCAGGGTGGGTCGCTAGTGAGTTATAAGGATAAAAGTAAGTATGTCCACTTGATCTGTATTAAAAATACGCCGCCATGTCAAATACTAGCTTAGGTTTGCTGAACAAATACTACAAGAAATTAGATATAATAATTTATTAGAAACAGGTATTACAAATGTTTATTAATTAAGAAGTAAGTAACTAGTAGTAACTTCACCATACTGAGTAACCAAATATAGTGTTTTGAATAAAATTTATGTGGTAATATTTAAATTATCAATTTCAACATCTTTGGAAACATCCTCTTCTAACTTTTTGTGGAATGCTTCTAAGTTTTCAATACAGCAGAACAACTCTGAATGATATATAGCAGCCATTTCTAATTCCAACTCAGCAGCTGCAACTGAATTTATAAAATACTGATTAACAAAACAGTAATGATACAATAATAGTAGATAGTAATTATTAGTAGAGTACTAGTAGAGATCAACTAATTTTGTAGGTTGTAGGGCTTAAAAAGACCAGCAAAAAAGTCCACGACTACCCTTACACGCTTATAAATACCAACTGAAGTCCAGCTGGGGAAACCGCAGGCACAGTTAGTCAAAAGCTCAGTATATATGTAAATACCTACAGATGTAATATACTGTGTGTGATATATTCCAGGGAGTACATCAATATCTAAAAATATATTTACAGCACTTCTATGCATTTCCCATCATTCGTCCACTTGGGTACCTTGCCTACTACCTCAAATCATTAAAGCAATGTAAATACTAGCCCTAGACTAGAGAAACCAAGGCTATCTGTGACATTTTTATTTGGTAAACGGCATAGAGTAATATGTATACTGCTCTCTCATTGTAATCACTAAATATTATTAAGTTCGCCGCCGTTTTGCTGACGTTCTGTATGTATAGAGCAATTTCAGAAACTACTTCAATCAATTCAATACAGCCGTTAATACCTACGTAGTGCGGCCGCAGTAAACTATAATATCAGCGTACAAAAAATTACTTACTCTCATAGTAGTTTGTAAAATTTTCTACGAAGACGTTCATTCTTGCTAAGTCTGAATCAATCTCATCTGTAATTTCATTATAAAAGTCATTACAGTTCACATCAATTGCAATCGGTTCAGGTTTATCGCTCTCCATTATATTAGACATAACATATAAATTTTGAATTGTAATGTGCTTCTTCCTTTCTGCGATACACATTTCACCACAAATCGGTACTGTAGGCAGTGTTGCCAACCCCAGCATAGAGCTAAACTGTAGATAGCCAGAAAAAAAACTGTAGAAAACTGTAAATATCAAATTAAAAAACAGTAAATCTACAGCTTTATCTTTTTATTATTTAATTATGGAATAAATTTTAGAGCGGGAATAAAAAATAACAAAAATTATGTTATTATCAAAGTTTTAATGAAATTAGTATTATTAAGCAAAAAGTATTTAATCAAAAGTCATAAAGGTGCATTATGTCAAATGAAACTAGTAATATTTAAAAGCTAGTATTGCAACACTTCGCTAAATGTGACTAGCGATCTTTGAGGAAGTTCAATTAAAATAGTAAATAAAATGGTAGCTGATCATCAGCTGCTAATGATACATGTTAGATAGTATCGCTAGCTACTATCTCATTTTCAATATCTAAATCTTCTCGATTTTCCGTTTCTTCTTTATTCTTGAAATCGTACATATTTTGATTGAATTTTTGATGTGAAACATCTATAGCCGCACGTAAAACCGATTTCTGGCTTGGCGACGCGTCGCCACGGCATGAGCGCTGATTGGTCCGTTCATGGTTACGACAAATCATAAACATTATTAGTGATGGGGTACTTAGTTTCTTACAAAATAATGTCGATGTTTCACATCTGCCAGGCGTCCCGTGACGGCTCACATTTTTTTTAAATGGTCATTTGTCACATTGAACTCAAAACAATTTTTAATTTCTGATTTTGTATGCATGGTACCTTTTATTGTGGTCGTAGAAAGTTTATTTCTTAACTTCGTTTTCATAAGATTAATGCTGGAAAATAAGCGTTCTACCGTAGCTGTACTGTGCGGCAAACATAGAAGCTTTCTGGTTAAAGTCGATAAAAGTGGAAACATCGCAGAGCCATCGCCTTTTTTTAATTTAGAAACATGCCGCCAAAATTCTTCTACACTGAGCGTGTCAGTCTCGTTAAATTCAAAATTGGTCTTGCGAAGGGTTCTCCATTCTCTATCTAATTCTGTTATAATTTCTGGACAAATACTTGGAAAATAATATAGCATATCAGAAATTGAAGTTATATGTTTTTTACTCAAATCATGACTTATAATTACTTTTGGGTTCAACATCCGTAAACACTTAAGTGCCTGACGTTCTTTATCATCGAAAGGAAATCTTTGTTTGATTTGGGCTGCTGCCTCAATGTAAAACTCTTTACATTTCTTGTAAAAATTGGACAATTTATCGTCATCTAACTCTTGAGTGTCTCTTTTCAATCGAATTAAATTTGGTATCATTCCTCCAACATATGTTTCTAATAACGGCAAATGGATTCTCACGTCATTTATATCAACACTTAATATTTTTTCTTCTTTGGCATTAAATATATCTTTGGCTTTGTTTAACTCTTCTTTTGTTAGTTCTAAATAAACTGGTTGAATAAAACATTCTAATATTGTTGCATACGCAGTGTAGACGTGATCGTATAATGAGTATAATTTTGGTTTTTCGGCCCGCATTTCTTTATTCAAATCTGTGAATATTGGTAAAGCAAATCGTAGGAATTCCAAGTATAATTCGGTTGTCGGTTCCATGGCTTTTGTTAAAATGCTTTGGGCAGAAAGAAGACGATCTGTAAACACTGCTGATTGGAAATATAATTTTATAGCTGGAAGTTGTTCCAACATTCTATTCACGACATCGTTCAACGATAGCCATCTAGTTTGTGCAGGGTGTAATATTTTATGTGGTTTTATATTTGTAAACGCCTGGAAAGTTTTAAAATCACCAATGCGTTTAGGTGAATTTTGTATGTGATTGAAAACTTCGCGACAAAAATGTTCAAGACCCCTCGGTAATTTTTCACATGCGTGGGATGCGCAAAGCCCAAATGAATGGCATATACATTTCATGATGAAAAGATTAGGTACGTCATCCTTCAAATGAGTGATCATCGAGTTATTCGCCCCGAACATGACATTGGCGCCATCAGACGCAAATCCTAACAAATTCTTTTTGTATGGAATTTCTTTTTCATTAAAATATTCGACAGTTTTATTGTATAAAACTTTCGCTGAGCCGTCGGTGATCGGTATCAAGGTTAGAAATTTATCTTCTACTTCATAATTTGTGTTGACTGTCCTCGCTATTAAAGCTAAATGCTTGATTGTCGACTTATCAGTGCTCTCATCTACCAGCAACGCAAACTTGTTTTCCCTTAATTTTCTTATCAAGTTTTCTTCAGCGGTTTTTCCTGTAACATTTACTACAATAGCTCTGGCTTTTGTTCGGCTCATAGAAAAATGTTCTGCAGTTTTTGAATCTGGACACACCGACTTCACTAAAGTGGTCAGATGTGAGGCAACATTAAATCCTAGGTTATGTTCTGCAATAAAACATGCTAATTTGATTTCGCCAGCTTTTGCCATTTGCTTCGGGTCTTGTGATTTTGATGATGATGCAAACAAACACGTAAGCTTCGGTTGGTTTTGTATTTTTTTACAATTGAGTTGGTGCTTTGATGAATTTTTGTGTCTTGTTAATTCTTGTATCCCGCATTTACGATGACAGTCACATGCAGAGCAATAAAAATATGTGTTACCTTTTTTACTTTTTGCGAGCCATCCACTAAACTTTTCATCGTTTAGCCAGGAGTCAATAAATTTTTGCTCGTATGTCACTACTTTCTTCTTTCTTGCTGGGGATTTGTCAACATCTGACTCACTATCACTACTACAGCTATGCATATTACTAAATTTCATTCAACTCACAACGTTAACCAAACAAAAAGAATCTAATCAGACGAATGTCGGATAGCACGGTCGAGTACATATATCTCGATAGTCAAAGCATTCGCGGGAATTCCCCAGTAAGAAAAACGAATGTTGGTAAAACGGATTACGACAACTACTAACGCCATCTATTGAATAAATTGATAACCATTTCCTCCGGTTCGTTCGATTATAGGTTTTACTGAAGCTGACTTAGTGCACGGAGTACTACGGAGCAAATAAAATATATGGCGCTCAAGCAAAATATCTGTAGATTTCGAGGCCTAAACTAAAAACTGAGAGAATATCCAAAAAACTGTAGATCTACAGTTAAAACTGTAGGGTTGGCAGCGCTGACTGTAGGGCATGTTAGGTTTTGGGCAGTGATGCCAACTCCTACAGAATGTTTCCCCTAGGACCAAATTCATCTTCCCCTAAATATCGATTAAAAACTCCTACATTTTTGTACACTCAGTTTGAAAGGTAATTTAAAATTTAAATTAAAAATACATTCAAGTAGTATGAAATAGCTGTTGTATTTTTGCAGGTGCATTTTACATTTTTACATACATTAATAATTAATGAACTTACAATATTATTGATGATAACAATGAAATTAAGGGATTTTTTTATTTCTTAACTTTTCTTTCTTCAAATGTGTTTTTTTTTTACTTTCGATCACATTATATAATAGTTTTCCAATATTTTAGTTATAACCACGCTTGGAATTTACATTTGGTTTAGACTTTGGTTGGATTCGAGGCTTAATATAAACTGTATAGAGCCATGCGTTGAAAAAAATGTGAGCCGTCACGGGACGCCTGGCAGATGTGAAACATCGACATTATTTTGTAAGAAACTAAGTACCCCATCACTAATAATGTTTATGATTTGTCGTAACCTTGAACGGACCAATCAGCGCTCATGCCGTGGCGACGCGTCGCCAAGCCAGAAATCGGTTTTACGTACGGCTATAGATGTTTCACATCAATAATCTTCCCCCTCAAAAATCCCCCTAAATAAATGTACCCCCTAAAAATCCCCTGGACATCTTGATTCCCCCTAAATTTGGGGGGAAAACCTCCAAGATGGCATTATTGGTTTTGGCATAAGCCCTGATATCTTCTTCTTCTTCTTAATTGATGGCTACAGAGGCTATATGAGCCCACCAGTCTGCCAATGACCGCTAGCCCTGATATCAAATGGTTTGACAATAAATAGGATGACAATGACAATGTCAGTCTATTGTTTAATTCAGTTCTTTCATCTCGCTCACTCGCTCGCTTCATCTCTCAATCATCCTTGGTTGTTGTCACGCGTGCTGCGTTTTTCTTTTGTGTTGTGCGATTATGTGATAAGATTTTGTATTTCCAGTATTGACCGATAATTTCTAACACTCCACTCATGATAGTGCTCTAATTTATTGCTGAGGCGGAAGGTTCTGGACATTAAACAAGATGATGAGCGATGACGATCGAGACATTGATATCGAAAGTGATGTGGGTGTTTTCCTATGTTGACAGGTTGTTCGCTTCGCATATTTTGTATTGATTCATGGTATTAAAAATTTCAGGCCGAAAATGATTCTGATTCCCGGGCACACTCGAGAAACATTCTCGGAAGTGGATACTACTCGCAGGTACACTGAATTTTATTGAGTTCTGCTATGTAACCTTTGCATAATAAGCTCATAAAGTATAACGTTACGAAATCTTGTATTATTTCAGGCTGAGAAACGGGCTCACCATAATGCATTGGAGAGGAAAAGACGAGATCACATAAAATACAGTTTTACATCCTTGAGAGAAGCTGTCCCAGCATTACAGAATGAGAAAGTGGTATGTTGATTTCTCTAATAACGCTTACCATTAATGACCTTCATCTTTAGTAACTTCAGTAACTTATGCCAAGTTACCATACCCATTTTTGCCATCATACAGTAATGCATTCACTCTACTGTGTTCTGGTTGAAATGAAAAAAGTAATCTAAACTAAATGGCACCTACCACCATAAGACAAAGATTTCAAGTAGGTTTGTAGAAAATGGAGTGAGAACTGGATGAATACTTTATCCCCCATCAGAATTGCCACAGTTTTCTATTTCCATACAGTAACATTAACTATACATATATAGGCAAGTGTGGAAGTACTTTACAAATAAACTACTACATTTTGATGTGAAACATCTATAGCCGCACGTAAAACCAATTTCTGGCTTGGCGACGCGTCACCACGGCATGAGCGCTGATTGGTCCGTTCAAGGTTACGACAAATCATAAACATTATTAGTGATGGGGTACTTAATTTCTTACAAAATAATGTCGATGTTTCACATCTGCCAGGCGTCCCGTGACGGCTCACATTTTTTTTTATTTCACTCACTCCTGCCCTATAATTTTTAAAAGCACAGTATATTCATACTCTTAAAACACATCAAAGATCAGAACACTATATTTGGCTTGTCGGCTTAGGATTGAACATAGAACTCCACACACCCTCTTTGTGGTTAAGGTTACGACCATGTTAAATCTAGAACAAAGTTGATAATCTATGTAACCTAGTTTCATGCATGACATAAGTACTGACATACAAATCTAACACAATAACTTTTGTGTTTTCTTTCTTTCTTAATATAATTACTTATTCACTGAAAATCTGCACCAATAGTGCTGATATATACTCTGACTTGAGCAATAATTTGTTACTGATGTCAAAATATAATTGAGTTTAATTATCTATAACTATATCATTCCCTTATTTGGAATTCTGTTTATTGGTTTCAATGAATTTATCAATACATATTTTAGTCCAAAAATTTCCAGGCAAGCCGGGCGCAGATCCTGAAGAAAGCCGCTGAGTACATACAATTCATGCGAAGGAAAAATAACTCCCACATGCAAGATATTGAGGATCTGAAGCGCCAAAACAATCAACTGGAAAATCAAAGTAAGTGTAATGTTTCATCTAAAAGTATATATTTTTACTAAGTGAATATTGTGTATATTGCAAATAGCAAGTATGATAACTTTTTGCAGGGTAATCTGTAGGCAGCCTTTAATATTTACTGCAAACATTTCTTAGGCATTTATATTTTCATGTCTCTTTTAAGTACAGGGTTTCTGTATATTTTTAGAATTTTCTGTTGGCAATATATGGCTACCAGAGATATAAATATTTAATTTATTGCTGTTATTAGAAGTTTTTAACATTTATTTTCAAATATAATACAATATTATTTAAAAAATAACAGTATGTACTTTCAGATATAATGAATTATAAATAATAAATATTGGAGGACATTGAAGCATGTACAACCAAAGTTTGGTAGCCAAATAAGTGATAAAATACTTGCAATATAATTTTCTTTTCTAAATAAATATCTATATACAAATATACATAAAAATGAATGTAAAAAGTCATACGAAGTTGGTAAACCAAAACCAGTTGACAGATCGCTATGACAATTGGCACATCCTAGTGTTTTTTTCTTTGAGAATATGTTTTGCTAACCTTATTACCTGTGGAAGAACAATGTCAGGTTCTACTCATACAATATAACGCCCATAGACAAACTAAACAAACATATTATTATGTTCATCATACCAATTTTTATCCACGGTGACAATATGACCTATACATTTTTTCTTAGATTCTCAACCTATATACAATAAGTAGCCCTTAATAATTTTTACCCTTATTACAATAAGAAGGCACTTAATGATGCATAAAAAGGTTTTGTTTACATGAACATTTCAGCAAGTTTTATAGAGTAAATGCGACTATATTTTTTATTTCAATATTATCAGCAAAGAAGTAATGATGAATGTATAAATTTGTTTCAGTTCGGGCCCTCGAAAAGGCTAGACAGACTGGCAGTTACGTGGATGCCCACGAACTGGGGCTCGGCATCAAGTCTGAAGGCAGCTCACATGACACGGACAGTTCTGATGGAGAAGGCACCACACGCCGAGTGAAAAAGCTCAAAATCAATGGCGTCAATGTATAAAGCGCAGCACAGCTGCAAAAACACAAGGGATTTTGCATATAATCTTATTGCATTATCATTTGTGATTACCTTACTAGCGATGGATGTTGGCATAGGCCATAGGCTATAGGCTACAAATATTTGACTGCAATCTCATCTGATATTGTGTGATGATGTGGTCTATGATGAAGTATGCTAGCCTATAAGTAGCCTATTCACTAGCTCTGAAAGGCTACCAGATTATATTTTTTTATGATAAACAGATGTAGAGTTCAGTTCTCTGACAGTCTCCATTAAGAAAGTTGAAGCATAATGATTCGTTTGTCTCTTTCCCTGCGTGGGAGACGGAAAGTCACAATAGATTGCTATGCCTTTAGCAGCTAACTTCATAGTCTATGCTAGATCCACCGCCAGAACTGTAAGCGTCTATTGTATACTACTCAAATCAAAATAGGATAAAGGTGTTTTTTCATTTTAAATTATAACCAATAATAAAAAGGCTACCCATATAGCTTTCATTTTGAATTGCTGGATAAAAGCTTATACACTAAATAAACAAAGCCAACTTTGGAAAATTATTGTTTTGAGAAAATTTTATACACTTTTTTCCTATATATTTGACTTACACTGAAATTACTCAAAGTCCTTGTTTTGTTGTGAGTAGTATACGAGGATGTTGAACGAATTTTTATAGATCGTTGTGATTCGTGTTTAAATGTATCAGACCCTTGTAGGATGCAAATCGTATTAGCGAATCATGTTATTGAAATGCATTTACAGCTGGTTTGTAAATAATTGTCCATATACTGCTTTTCTAATCTTGACAACTTTGGAATATACGATACTATTTTTACTGAGTGCTGGCACAGTCACCGCAAAGAGAAGATTAACACTTTTTAATCTTAATACCAGTTATCTGATACAGGATGATATTTTCAATGAGACTGAGTCTCTAGTCCAAGTAGATCTTAACTTGGTCTGACTTGGATGTCTAATATTGTCCATGTTTTGTATGATTTTTGATATGTATCGACTTTAATTTCATACTGCTCACCGGGCTAGATATATTTTAAATAAAATCAGCGCTTATAGGGCTGATGTCCTGTTTGGTCAGTTCACGCATTATCTATAAGCGTTTCTTGTTTGCAAGATTGATAAATAACCGAGAGAACTCAAGTTACCAGGAATTCAAAAATATAATTAAGGGAAGTTTCTTTTGAGTAGTTTATGGCGTCTAGATTTTTTTAAGTGTTAAGATAGCTCACCTTGTGTTAAGTGGTAACCTATGCCCAAAACAAGCAATACGCCTTGGGTCCTCTCCTAATTAGGTACACAAGACCCAAGTCGCAAGTAACTTGGAGGTGAAATGTCTCATGTGCCTGTAATTTCACCGGAAACCTCACATTTCAAACCGGAACGTAACGCGAATGCACCATTGCTTGACGGTATAAATGGGCATGGCGGCATTACTTCCTCTGACGAACTTGGCTAAGAGTTCTACCGCTCTTGAAGTTAAAATGACAGGCCTACTCTTTTAGATATTTGTAATGTGTAAATTATTTTTTAAATCAATAGTGAAATCGAATGAAATCATCGTGAAAACATACCATATTTTGTAAATTTCAATTGTATTTGTGGTACCAAAAACGGACATATTTCTGTATGATATTATATAACGCTTGCTAATTCAGATTCATCTTCACTCAAAGAACATGTTACGTAATTAATTTTTTAATGAATGTTGTGGTAAGTGATAATGACGGTTAATATTCAGTTTACTTTTAAAATTTCAATGTTCATATAGCTTATTGTTTTTTTATTCTTTAGGTAGAATAATCATTTATTCAAACAGAACATTTTGGAAGGAAACTGAATATAATCATGTCTAGTTTGTAAGCGGTTAGTCTTCTTAAATGAACAAATTATATTTGGGAAACTTTTGGTAGCTTTGTTCGTTTGATGCTACATTTTTCAAATGACAATGTACGATAATTTGGAATTTTGTGAACAAGATGAGAAATATTTAGCTTGATTCCTGAATTCTGATGTTTAATGATTTCGTTCTCGTTACGGATTTTGGTACATGATTATTATTATTATTATAGTACAATATAATTGTATAATTTACCGCTAAGGTATTTGTTTGTATGTGCACCTAGCTAGACTAAGGATTTCTTTCTTTGCTACTTGCAAAATCTGATTGCTTTGTTCTGGAAGACTAAAATATTTTAATCGAATATAATTTTATGAATACTCGTTTATGTTGAGCGTTTTATTGCAAGTGATTAAAATAGTAGAGTTAAATTATTGAACCTAACTTCAGGGGACCACTGATGGATCCCGTGGTAGATTCGTAGATATTTTGTGTTCATCATTTTGTTTTCATTGACTGGCTTCATAGCTCAGTTGGTAGTAACCCTGCCTTCTGTACTGTAGATCGTGGGTTCGATTCCCACCTAGGACAAACATTTGTGTGATGAACATAGGTGTTTGTTCTGTCTGGGTGTTGATATGTAGGTATTTACAAAAAAAAATAAGTATTATATCAGTTGTCTCGTTCCCGCGATACATCTTGTGCTTAGCTTACTTTGGGGCTAGATGGCGATGTGTGAAATGTCTACCAATATTTATTTATTTGGGTGGGAATCGAACCCACGTCCTACAGCGCAGAAGGCAGGGTTACTACCAACTGAGTTATGAGGCCAGTATAAAAGTAGGTAGGTAGGTGGTTTCCAGCAATCGCAGCTTACTGCAGGGGTAATAAATAACCGTTCCGTTATATTAAACCAATTTGAGATTCTCTTTTTGTTTATCGACTGAGCCAGATTGGCCGGACGCGATGCGAACGCTGCATTCTTTGTTTGCGCTCGGCGGGCGCTGTTTGCATTCTTGTCGCGTTTCAACATCGTAATTTCAATATTCCTCATCGATCCTTTATTTTGTATGTAATTTGAAATATCGGATTGACCTAGATAGCGCATAATATAGTTTTTCTATCTATGCCCATAAAAGAAAAACTGCTTGGGTCCTCTCCTAAATAGGTATGGGAAAATATTTTGCAAATAATTAGTTGGGAACTATAACCTTACCTAGGTACACAGGCGGAACTAGGTCTGGATGGTAAGAGTAATTTTACTTAAACTTAAAAAATTATGAAAACCTGTCTTCACTGAGCGTTTTGTGACTTACGATGACGAATTTAGCACAAAACGATTACATGGACTCCCGATATTTTGTCCGAATGTCATACGGTCAGCCATAATGATACTTGTTTTTGGTTAGGTGTGATATTGATTTATTATTATCTAACATCACAATTTGGTAAAAATTACCAGTGTCATTAACATACTCGTAGTTAACGGTATTTTAAGATTATAGCACTATTCTTATAATTATCTTATGGAACTTTCATTGCACGATGTTCTGAAGACTAGATACGAATTTACAATTGTCTGGGCGTCGTCTGTCGTCCATTGTTTGGTTAATTATGACTGAAAGTTTCGTAGGTTCGATTTGCTTCCGTGTCCAAAAATTGAGACTCGTTACAATCCAGCCATTGCTTAAGTTCTTCCATCTCATGTTCGGCTGAAACAGAAAAAGTATCGTGCTGTTAAGGTCAAGTTATCCAGAAATTAAATTTACGTATATTAGAAATTTTATTACAAAACTGATGGACAATTCACCTAGCGCCGGCTACAGTAAGCAAAGCTCGCACTATGGGAACCGCAACTATTTTTTTATATAAGGTTACGGAATGAGCAGACACTCACATTGGTGGTAACCTCTGCCCCTAACAAACAATACATATCGGGTCCTCCCCTACTTAGATAAGAAGTCGCAGTATACACCCGTAACTCTGAGACGTTAAGGTGGAATGTCTCAAGTGTCAGTATCATTCGTCATCACTGACAACCACACCTTTCAAAGAACGCATACTTAAATGTACATATCAATGTTTGGCGGTAGAAATGTGCGTGTGTGTATAGTGGCAGTACTTCCCCTTGGCGTAAGTTGTACTGCTACCGAATGATACAGTCTTCAATACTTTTTGTAAATACGCAAGTACAAGATATAATATCAGGTAGGACTTCAACTTACTCAGTGTACCAAACAATGTACTTTCCATAATGTCGGTATATTGGTCTATTGTTTCATACTGGTAGTGTTCCGGTACGGTTGTGAGAGCTGCATCATTCGGCTTGATTACAGCATTCTCATAACCGGCATCGGATTGGTCTGAATTCACTAAGTGAAGCTTGGGTGACCTCTCTGTAGTACTGTGTGTCTCTAATGACTCCGATTTGATTCTATTTAAGTAGGTGGATGTGGTAATGTCCGATTGCTCAGATACTTTCGGCCGCTTTGCTCTCAGATTGTATTGTGACGATACGGCCTCTGAAGGTGAGCTGGATGAGTCTGAACAGTCAGTTTCAGATTTACAAATAATTCCGCAATCAATGCTTGATATTGACATCTTGCGCTGAAAAGACAAATTTATTTATTATAGGTAACTAATAATTTTTGTCTTATAATCTGTGCCTTGCAAAATAGACATAAATACAAATAAATAAAGTTTAAGTAATTGTTTGTATTGTCAAAATAACAGCTTTTAACTACATGCATACGAGAGTTTATAATATCTAGAACGATCTTTTTTTTTTGTCTCTATGTCTGTTTGTTCCGTCTAATCTCTGAAACGGGTGAAAGTGACTTTCCTGGCAGGTAGCTGATGTTCTAAGGAGTAACTTAGGCTTTTTTTCATGAAGGTTAATTGAGGAACTGATAAAAATGACTATTCTATTCTATTCAATTCGAGTCACTTGGTCTATCAAACCAGTGAAAAAAAATAATGACTTAACCACTTTTTAGTCATTTACTCCACACAAACTTCTACGCTTTTAGTCACAAACTGAATTAAACGCAGGCGAAGCCGCAGGCCCAGCTATATGAAGCACGAAATACTCACGATTGTTCTGGACCTGCGATGTGTGTTCTCCCTTTTTTGTAAATGCGATTCCGAGGGGCATTCAATTTGTTTTCCTATAATATCCTGAAATATAAATGCAAATTATTTGAAAAGGTAAATAGCAAATGAAATTGTTAGTTGTTTTGTGCTACTTAGGTTTTCTCAGAAAAGATAAGAACTGATTGTTAGATTATATGCCTATTGGTGGACATTTCACACAGCGCCATCTAGCCCCAAAGTAAGCTAATCACAGCTTGCGTATCATGGGAACCAGACAACTGATATAATACTTACTTATATACTTTTTGTAAATAAGTACATATCAACACCCAGACACAGAACAAACATCTATATTCGTCACACAAATGTTTGTCCTGGGTTCCTGGGTGGGAAACGAACCCACAACCTACAGCGCAGAAGGCAGGGTTACCTACTACCAACTGAGCTGTGAGTCGAACATAAATAGGTGATTATATCTCTAGAAAAATAAGCGAATCTGTAAAACTTACATAATCACTAAAATCATTGGGTATTTCTTTAATATCGACATCGTGTCCCAAGCGAATTTGGAGTTTGGCAACTAAAATAAAATCGAAATATTAATATCATAACATTATAAAACCAGAGGCAACTCAATTCAATTACTGAAGTAACACCCGTGACATGTGTTACGTATTAACCAGCACTATTACCAGCATATTTGTGCTGGTAACTTACTTTGAGATTCTAAGTTTTCGTTGACACGCTTCAAATCATTGATGTCTCCAGACAATCTCCTCTTGCCTTTCCTTTGGAGTTGACTGATTACCGTAGCAAGCAGTTCTGCATTAGCAATCTGGAAACAAATAAATCTAAATTAGGTTTACAGATTTAAAAAGATGCTGTAGGAAAAGTTGTAGACAGTAAAGGTACTAAGATTATACTTTTTCGATCAATACCAGTGTCGTATACTCTGTAAAAGAGGTCACGATTTACAGGTGGAAAAAAAAGGTGGAAATCATGTACCACAAAAAACAAGTCTATATAATTTCACTGATAATTTATCTTTCTGCCAATTTATTGAAAAAAGTTTAGACTAATATGTGCCGTTGAAAAAAACGGTTTTGTTGTAAAACAGAATAGCCAACTTAAAAACAATAATGTAGTTTAGAATCTTAAGCTTACTTGAGGGTCACAAGAAGCGGCTTCAGCAAGTTGCGCCATCGCATCAGCTGTTTCGTTACGTCTCTCTCTTTCGTACTGAGCGTTGCGCGCGCGTCTCTCTTCCTGCAACAACAAAATAATGGATCATTGAAAGCTATTTTAATCATAATATATGTATTAAGATAACATCATATGATATAAATAAAAATCCAATTGCCAACATTTGTTCTAATAGTTAAGAAATGTCAATAACGAAATAAAATGTTAATTTGACGATGATCATTCAAAACTTACAAGGGATAGTGGAGTTCGATTTCTCCCAGCAGGACGACCTCTTCTTCTGTCATGTTTGTGAGAAGACGAAATCTCTTGTTTCTGCAAAACATCACAATGTCAACGTAAATACATACGAGTTACAGCACTGCACTGCATAATAAATCAGACCCACATACCTGAACTTTTATCATCGTAAATAGTTCACCAATGCTTGATAGATCCTAAAATATTAACAAAAATCACTTCACGAACACAAACAAGATCTCACGATACTAATGCAAAAAAGGGAATAACGAAAAACAAACAGGCCTTCGCCTTTATAAGCGCTGCCGCTGTCTACCTGCGTTTGCGCATGTAGTGCCTACCCTAAAAGAAGCGGCGGCCACCCCATTGTCTTCAAATTACTAGAATTCGAACGGGATTATTGCTTGCATATGTTACAAAATTATTATTATTTTATAATTTACTATGAAATTGAGTTACTTTTAGTGGAATAAATGCACTGAATTTGAATTTGAAGAAAAACATGACCTCTATGCTAGTATTCACAAATAGACTGTTTCTTAACATTGTCGTCAGTCCATAGGCAGGTTAAATTACATATTGTAATGACAGCATTTTCTTTCACAAAAGTGCATGATAAACTTTTGCTATCAGCAATAAGAGATGGCTACGAAGTTCTACGAATCGTAGCGATCTTATAAGCCTCAGCATATATAGAATAGATACAGAATATTTATATTGGTTTTTAGGGTTCCGTTACAAAATGGCAATAACAGAACCCTTATAAATTTTTGAGTTTCTGTCTGTCCACCTCTCTGTATGCCACAGCCATTTTATTGGGAAACTATGTGCACCGGCATCGGCATCGCAGGGGTATCGTTAAGTATTTATGGTTGGAACTCACCTTTATCAGAATAAATAAATAGTATACAGCGCACAAGGATAATGTTGCTTATTAGGTAGAAATACTCAGGATCGGATCAGTTGTTTCGGAAATTATCTCCTACATCCAATTCCAAACCATAAAATGTACAGATTTCACCATTTATAACCACCCTAACTGCATCCTGAATACGTTGTCGGATAGATGGGATAGATGTCCTATAATAAACCACTGGGTGTTGAAACACACCATTTATGTTAAATAAATGAGTGTTTCAGCATCCAGTGACTTTATTGACTTTATTGATAAGGATTCTATTTTATTTAATTGTGGATGTGAATTGTTATGTTATATTAGTTTAATTTTAATTTTATTTTATTTATAATCTCATTACTATGGAAAACGTGACATTCCGAAATAAATTTATATAATAATAATTATTATTATTATATTATTAGTGTAGATCTATACACATAAATAAAACTGGAGTGTCTGTTTGTAATATTAAAATAACCGCTTTTTACTAAGTGCATTATGGATGTATAAACGGTAAATATACCAAAACAACATTTTTTAAAATTTTTGTCTCTCTGGCTGTTTGTTCCGGCTAATCTCTGAAATGGCTGGACTGATTTTGACGGGACTTTCACTGGCAGATAGCTGATGTAACAAGGAGTAACTAAAGATATCCCGTATGATCATAAGTACTTATTTATTCTTCCCTCATTTTATGTGTTTTTATTGTAGTTTCGCGACATCAACAATACGACAATACAGTTAAAATACATAAAGTCATACGATTTAGAAAAATACAGTGGGACCTATCTATAAATGGATATCGAAACTTATCATCTTATGTTTTTATTACCTGTGGTTCTAATGAACCCTGAGAAGAGAGAGTGAGATAGAGTGAAACATAATAAAAATACTAGACACATTGGAATATTTTAGAAAACAAGATCCTGAGAATAAGTTGGGTAAAAATAAAAGACGGATTAGAGACCAGTTTTAGTAACCTATTTTATCTTGCCACCTGGTACATGACCATTGTTATTAAGTTTCTTTTGTTTCATTCGTTTCCAATTATTCCAAAGATTTATGAATGAAAGGCCGTATTAGTAATACTTAACGTACCTACCAATTCTAATGAAAGCTATGATCATTACCTGGATTAGGCCAAAATATTTAGACGAACTGATCAAATGTCGTTTTGCCTACCAGAATATGCAATAATCTGTTTTGTTTTAAGTTTACTTTATGCAATAATTATGTGTATTTCGCCCCACTGAATTAGAAGCTAGCACTGACAAGTCGAAATATTATAATCGCACGGATCGGGAGGTACTGTCATTTTAGATAGGTACTTACCTACTTACTATTACTCTATAGACATTTTACCTGAAGATTGAAAAATTGCTCTAAACCTTTATAGACAATTTTAAGAAATTTATTTGAATTGAATTGAATTATCAATAATTATGTACTAAAAAATCGTTGATAGAGATAAGTATTCCTACTTAAACATACTTACATACATACTTTACTTACATATTATACTATTTACATCAAAACAATATTAGCTCTGAGCCACGATGGTTATTACTTTCAGAGGTACACCCAGTAAATATCTGCACTACATTAAGGTACGGAGTTTAAGCAGTAGAGCAGAAACAATAATCAGGGAGTGTAGTTTTCCCCAATCGCATCGGTTCGTTAACGTCGGGACGGACTTATCGTTACTTACCGTTCGGGCAAGTATGAGAAATATACGGGTGGTACAAGTCAAAAACGTAAACCCAATAAACAACAGTTTAATGAATTGTTATTATAAGTAATTTAACAACATTATGCATTAACTATTCATAAAGTTGACGTCAAACTCACACAACACTCAGGATTCAGGTTATTTTGTTTAATTTTAATATCTAAAAAACGCACTGTATAAATTTTATTCCATTTTCTTGTTTTTATTCATGGAGTAAGCGATATAATTATTTAATAAGTTTGCTGATTTCAAAGTTTGAAGACTAGTTTTTTTTAGTTCTTACGTATTTACACGTCTTACATTGTGCGAAAATTTAATTGTCCTATTTTTTCAGCCGCTTTTCCAATCTTCCGGAGAAGTTATTTGTATTATCTTTTACACTATTCATAATTTGATAGATACGCTTCAAGTTAGTGGCGGGAACTCGGATCATTTCGTACTCTTATGCGACCCCGCCGCAGCTCCCCTTCGTCAAGAAGCGGCAAAACACACGGCGCGTCATAACTTCCATGCTAATCAAAGGCTGTTCCTGTGTCGAGACGTCCTAGGTCTCCAATTTTAAGTCTAATTTAGCGCGAAATACGGACGGAACATACTAGCGCCATGTACTTGTTCAACCATCAACCATGTAAACTTAGTTTATTATCAATTTATACAGAAGTTTTACACTTTTAAGAAATGGGGAACAAACACCGCTTTCTTAAATACTTTTTGACTCTCATCTTCAAACTTATTCAATGTGTGGACACTATTATTGAAATAAAATGCTTATATATACGGATCTCCGCGTACTTTCGTCTCTCGCACCAAACCCTTAGGTGATATACCTTCCGGTGAGCATTGCTATAGTACGTAGTACAAAACAAAGAATACATAATAGTACTAGTTACTGCGCAAAGTCACTTTTTATTTCAAGTTTCCACAGAAACACGTAAGGGATATTGCTAGGTACGTACTACCGTAGACAGCTCATATTCATTTGACAAATATCTTGTCCCAACCCCAGCATTTTCCGCGAATAAAGTATCCTATTCTGAAACTAGACTCAACGCGACAACGCTCAATTCAGCAGTACCTGGCCCGCATCTGAGCGGGACTCGTAAAACAGTGGAACAGTGCAGTTGTATCGCTAACAAGCATTCCTATGGGAGCTGTAAGAATAAGATACAAATATTTATTTAGTTTACTTGATTCGGTGAGCTGGAGTTTCGCGACTCGCACCTTTTGAGTACGAGTCAGTAGTTTAGGCGTAAGTTAGTTACTTATACCTAACACATTTTTCTATATATACTTAAGTCTTTATACAGGGCGGAACTGAAAATATTTGACTAATCAATACGCGTGATCCTGTGTCATAGTTTTTTTATCACCAATGAATACTAAGCATAAACTTTTATTATTACTAACGATTAAAATACATAATGCAAAATGTACAAATCTTTTTTGTAAACTGACTAATATGTACTAATATGATACGTGCGTGTGATATGTATATCTCTGGCTCTAACTCTCGAAACTAACTACTCTAAATAATTTTCGTTTTGGTGGGAGAAGAATATATTTATTGTAGCAAAAAGCTCGTGTCTACACCGTGACTGGCTATCCAGTGTAACATGGTCCAGTATTCCCGACGCTTCTTCAGACAATACTCGTCTGCTGCAGGTAGACTTTCAAGCAGATGTTTTGTGAAAACAGCTAAGGCCTCATCCTGCCCGGCATTCTGGAAAATGAAGAACTGTCAACTCGCGCTTCTTGGATTACTATTACTATAGTCGAGTCACTGGTTCTCTCGCACCAGTGTGCTGAAAGGATTTAAGTGCATCTTAACGTCCTTTCGTACCCTTAACTTTTCTAGGACATGTCGGTTTTCTCACGATGTTTTCCTTCACCGTTTTAGGAACGTGGTATTAACGTGGTATAATGCACACATCAATTATTTAAGAAAAAAGTCATAGGTGCACGTCGGGATTTGAACCAGCGATCTCCGGATTCAAACTCGAGGTCGGTACCACTGGGCCACCATGCTCGCTTCTTGGATTCATCATGTTTTTTTTTGGCTAGAAGTTTATTCCGGTGCATAATAGTGCTTTATGAATTATGAACTGAAAAATAAAGGTAGCTCAGTAACTGAGCTCAGCAATTGTCAGGCCTATTTCTCCAAGACATAAAGTGACGTATTAGGCATGCCTATGTGCTTATTTGTCCACACAAATCCTGCCCATCAAAAGGTTGCTTGGGAGATGTACTTAGCTGTTAGCGATGACGCCGTCCATATTCTTTTTATTTCTTTAAATTTTTCTCAGTAATATAATAAGTGTCGTAGGGATGAGTGTGACCAGTGTAAAAGAGGCAACACTCACCGAATATGTAATAATAGCTGAAACCACAACTCGATTCAACATCATCATATCGCATCTCATGACGTGGCCGCGCATAGCTTCTACTAAAAGTTCTACGGATCTTGCTTCCCCAGGTGCTAGCAGTATGGTTTTCACGTCACTCTTGGAACAGGCACCGAGGGAGTCGCACGCTTCTGCCCATACATCTGTTCCGGTAACACCTAAGACAAAATGAGCAATCAAATATCAAGGCAGCAGATGCATCGCAATTTTTTGCCATATTCAATCTATACAAATATATTGGATTGTCTGTTTGTATTATTAATATAACCGCTTTTTACTAAGTAAACAAAGTAAGTAAGTAATGGATGTATACACGGCACACATACCAAAACAACATTTTTTCAATTTTTGTCTGTCTGTCTGTTGGTTTGTTCCGGACAGACATGTCTGTCCGGTCTGTGAAACAGACAGACATGTCTGTTTGTTTGTTCCGGCTAATCTCTGAAATGGCTGGATCGATTTTGATGGCAGATAGCTGATGTAACAAGGAGTAACTTAGGCTACTTTTCCGAGGGGTAAAATAGGGGTGCGTGATAAAACCGAATTCCACGCGGACTAAGTGACAAACAGCTAGTATAATAATATAATAATAATATTGGGAAACAATTTACACAGCGCCATCTAGCCCCAAAGTAAGCATAGCGAGTACTATGGGAACCAGACAACGGATAATATACACTTCGTTTCTTTGTTGCGTCTCTGCTGCTTTCAATGTCTAATCTAAATCTAAATAATGATCTTGACCATTTTTAAGTACCTACTAGAGATGACCAAACGTGCACAGATCCCGATTATTATTAAGAGTCACATCGCCCATGACAACAACAATGTGACTTTGCAATAGGTCTATCTATTCCTCTAGGAGAATGGGTAGGTATGTATGGGAAACGGTATTCTTAAATAAAATTGCGCATATAACTTTGACGTATTAATGTGGAACATGTCATGTGCCTGTAATTTCACTGGCAATTCTGATGCAAGTATACTAATCGGTGAGAAATGGAAAAGACAACAGTTTCCAAAATATTATTTAGAATTGTATACCGATGTATGGCAAAAAAACGTCAAAGGCCAAGTGTTCCAAATTGGAACTCAACACGAGAGCATCCTCGTCGCTTCCAAGACTGCAGAGTAAAGCGTACAGCAGAGGCTTATGAGGGTCTGAGGCCGACAGCCTTCTGATCCGAAACACTGTCTCCATCGCAGTTCCGGTTTCTGGTGATATCTGCAGGTTAAAAAAATAAAAATATACGCACTGGTAATGCGAATGAGGACCTTCATTATGTTATCTTCCTTTGCATTATGTAACTTTATGGAAACAAATAAATAATTTTGTTTTTTTTAAATTAAAACAAAAAATGTTACTTATTTTCTTTTTTTCAGGAATAAAAAGGTATTTTCTTTCCGATTCTGTAATTTTTAATAATCTTTTTTTGACAATGACATTTATAATGCAACCCTGAAGAAGTTGAGATATAATATACAAACATTGATATCTTCTACAGCTGGGCCTGGATTCAACTGAAAGCCAACATCAGCATAAACTACGCCTTCCGTCTTGCAGCTAAATGTTAGTGAGCATCCGCACTGAGCAACAAATCGGGCTCTTCCCTGTAATGCTTCCATTTCAGCTGCAACTTGTCTCCATTCAGTCTCATTAGTGAAGTCTGAAATTTCGTTGAGAAAGTTCTCTTCCAGGGAGAATATCGTCACGGAGTCTGAAAGAGCTTCACCGTGCTGAAATAAAGTACAGAATGATTTGGGCTAAATACGTGTGTTTTCCTGGAAAGATGTTGCTTACATAGTAACGAGAACATTTTAAGGGCAAGCCACATGGAGCTAATGCCCGAAGTGTCAGCTTTTTGAATATTAGGGTTCACCACAGAGTGTAGAGCAGTAGAACTTACGCCAAGTTCGTCCGGGGAAGTACTGCCGCTATGCCCATTTCTACCGCCAAGCAGTGACGCATTCGCGTTACTGTGTTCCCGTTTGAAAGGTGTGGTAGCCGGTGAAAATACAGGCACATAAGACATTCCACCTACACATCTCAGAGTTACGGGCGCATACGATGCGACTTGGGTCTTGTCGTACCTAGTAAGGGAGGACCCAAGTCGCATCGGTTGTTATGGGCCGATGTTACCACAACACCAGGTGGGCCGTTAGCTCGATCCGTAAAAAAAGGCATAACTGACTATGAGCTTATAAAAATATATTTTACCTGACAATCATCACACTCATCAACTTCATTCACTGAGGCCAAATAGTCATCAGTAGCGAAGTACCACGTTAGAGTGCAAGATGGAGAAACGTTGCTTGCGTTAGCCACCAGTGATATTTTGCTTCCTTCATTTACCAGCCTAGGTAGCGGCTGTATCTGTTGTAATGATCAAAAATTATGTATATATAATGTTCAGTTTACATAAATCGTAGATGTAATTATATCTTGCATCATGGGTACAAGCACACACAACTAACAATAACATATATTTGAAATTTAAAGAAACTCGCGACTCTAAAACCAAGGTTGTCGAAACGCATCCTATGAGCCCAAAATATCCTGCAGGATCCTGGTGATGCAGTCAAGTAAGGCCGTCAAGTAAGGACTATCATACTTTTGTGATATCATTGACAAGTGACACGATTTCAAGTGTTTTCCAAAATATTTAAGTTTTGTAGAAAATTTTCTTACTGATATATGAATGATAAATGATAGGCACATGATTCTTATGAGTAGGTACAGAAGTTGGTTAAGAGGTTTTTAGCATGTTACCAGACCTCCAGAATTCATACTTGGTTTTGTATTCCGTTAAATACATTGAGTCGGATCACATAAATAAAAATAACAACAGATTATCGCGTTTCGTTCTTCGACCTAATTTGCCTTTCTGCCTACCTATTACCGGCCCGATGTGAGATGCAACATTCAATTCATTTTCCATTTCCACTAAACCAGATCGATACATACGTGGAAATAAAAACTTAAAGCACGATAGAATAGGGTTTCCATATTCTATTAATATCTTTATTCTCACATAAATTGTCGCTTACGAAATTGGGTTTGTTAGAAAAAAGAATATAATGGTTTGAAATTAAAATTCGACCCTTTTTAATAAGTTATTAGCTTATAAAATGGGTTCTTCTTACTACATACACAAACCATCTAAAACTTTCTCAGTAACCATCACTGTCTTTATCTTTCACTCCACAACGTTCTCTTATCTACAGATGCCAGTAAATAGATCTCAAAGCTACCCGGTAAGTAGAAATTTCTTATTACGTACCTGGATAATGGGTAGGCTGGGCTCCACCACTCTGATCATGGCTTTGGCTGAACCTTGTTGATCCAATACTTTAACAACTAGTTCTATTACATACCTGTTTGCAAAAAGAAACAAAACATGTTTTAAGTTATCAGTCCCACTAATATTTTGATGTTAATTAGATGTTAGTTGCACCCAAAACGTGTTGATCGCTCAAGTTTCATGAAAAAATTTTCGAAAACATTGGAGCATGGGTAATGATGGTAATAACACGTAGGCTACTCAATATCATGCCGACGCGGACGCGGGAAGAAGCCAATAAGAATCATTAAGTTAAAATGCAAGTTTTTTTTTTAGGTATAATCAGATAGACTATTTTATTCTCGTACTACGTATAGGCAAAGTAGCGGGTAAAAGATAGATAAAAAACAAGCGCAATATCTTGTTTAGATACAAGTATCTAAACAAGACATTGCGCTTGTTTTTAGCAAGTTATATACTAAGTGTATAACAAGTTATTACTTAGGTACTTCATTAAATTTCAGGCGTTAGACTTGATGATATAAGACATTAAATTATAGAAGTAACTCACTCTCCTATTTGAGGAAGTCCTGCGAGAATCGTTAAAACTTCGTTGTCTGAACTCTCAAAACTTTCTAGAATTTCTTCTTGAAATACACAGCTCCATATAAACTGAAAAATATATATCTTCATATAGCATACAAGCTAATCTAGTGCAATTCGTCAAAGACGGAGGGTCGTAATCATATTTTACATAATTATTAGCTTAGTTTAGGTAATGTGTTGCCAAATTCAGTCGAGAATAAGAAACAGAATGTTTATAAAAAGAGTTTGGAAAAATCAAAAATAATATAGAAAAAATGGTTGTCTGTAAAGTCGGTTTACTGACGATAGTTGAACGTGACAACGTCTTAAGAATTGTGTTCGATTGTGCTTCTTTGTCGCTCGTTCCGCGCTCTCGCTTGCACTTGCACAAGCCTTACATGGAACGCCTCAGAGCGAGGTAACGCCGCAAGAGTCATGTTTTTTCGTGCGTGCAGCCGGCTCTATCGAATTATAAGACGTTGTCACGTCAAAAGCAAAATACATAATATTTTATGTCTGTGTGAACTACAGGCCTACAGCGCACTGGGATGTACTAAAGTGAAAACTACTGCAAAAATAACATAGGTTAGTGGTCTTTTATAGTGAATAATACAATAATAGTATTATTTGAAAACGCATGAAACTGAAATTTCAATAGTAAACAAGTTGGCTTTAATTACAAGCTACACAAGCGAACCAGCTAGGGGGCACTTGGCTTAGGCCCGTGCCCTACGTACATTTACCGGCAATTTGAGCCGAGCATAATAAGAATAAATATAAATAATAATAATAATAGCAAAATAATAAATAACAATAATAATAAAAACTTTTTCTTTCTTTCTTTCTTCTTCTAAATAAACTTGATACTGCATAAGTTTACCGTCGGAGCCTCATTGTGATAATCGTGGTTTTCCACAATCGCTTCTAGAACGAACGCTGTGTCACTCGTCACCAATAACACGTCCACACTGAGGTATACCTTCAGGCCTCTGCTCAGAACGCTAAAAGGATAATCAGTCTGGAAATAACGATAACGATAATAATAATATAAGCAATATAATTTATTTTACCTTAAGATAATTATGATACGAACATTTCTTAAGATTCTTAAGATCTTTTTTACTTAGTTATAACATCAAAAATTTCATAGTTAATATAGAGAGAAAGAAAGAGAATATTTTATTTGTAACTCAATCGATAAACACAAACATGATATAAAAATCCAATTAAAAGGTAAAAAATATAAAATGTTGTATTGTATTATCTGTATTTTAAATAAAGATCATCGAATACACGTAGCAGAGAGAAGAGTAGCAATTTATCGTTGGACTTCCGATAAAGTCCCGCGATATATTAATAATGATATTTCAGAAATATCACAATATTTCTGAAACTGCAAGGTTGAAGGAGCTTGAAATTTTATCATAACCATTTTACCTTTATTAATCGCTAAAACGGGGTATTGGGAAATTCCACCCTTGAGGTGTAAACCATCAGCCAAATTCCAAAAAGTAACGGGTGGGTCCGCTATTTTAAATTAAGTTATTGTGAAAATGCATGCCTGCTCTTAGTTATGAAATAAGCTATGCTGAAACCAAAATAGTCTGAGATGGCACGCGGGATCCAGCTTCATTTAGAAACTTTAAATTGATAATTTGGGTTAATATGGTTAATATTGGGCCCAAGTTTCACGAACGATTTGAATGAAGTTCTAACAATTCTAGCTTTGTTTGATATCATTGTTAGCGACAATTGCTATTATATCTACTGTCTTCTTACATTTTTGTTGATGTAATTAGCCAAGTTATTGAAGTTGTTGTTGTTTTTAATTTAATCAGTGTTTTTGGGAATACACTGTCTCTTCTAGCACAGTTTCACATAAACTAAAACAGGAAGCACAGCTTCACTTTGTATTATTATACAAACATTTTTGAGTGATTCCGTATGAAACGATCCTCGATAATTTTACTGTCAGAGGGTTGCGTAAGAAGTACAATGCGTCTTGACATTAATTATGCTGTATCAAATAAGAAAAAAAACATAACGTTGCTACTATGGGCTGCTTGGATACATTTTTACGAAAGAAAATTTATATTTCAAGTTGTTCCTGGTATATCCTACAATCAGCCTTAATACCTGAGTAACGAGGCTGCTATTCCTATACACTTGACACGTGACGTAGTATTCTCCGCCTAGCAAGCTGTACGGGGGTATTTCTAGCCTCGATCCCGATATATCCGCTACATTTACAATGTGGCCAGACGCGCCTTTCACGTGCCATGTAAACTGCAACAAGAATATAAAATTAAAGCTACACAATGCTGACAATTTTCGAAGGAATGGCTGGATAAGGTATTCCTGATAAAGGGATATTAAGGAAGACTTCTAATTACTGGATTTTTGTTATTGTATGATATTTAGTGTATTGACTGGCCTCACAGCTCAGTTGGTAGTAACACTGCCTTCTGCGCTGTAGGTCGTGGGTTCGATTTTCACCCAGGACAAACATTTGTGTGACGAACATTGAGTTTGTACTGTGTCTGGGTGTTGATATTTATTATATGTATGCATTTACAAAATAAAGTATATAAGTATTTTATCAGTTGTCTGGTTCCCATGATACAAGATAATGTGCTTAGCTTACTTTGGGACTAGATGGCGCTGAGAGAAATCTCCACCAGATCTGACAGATCAGATCAGATCTGTCAGAAATAGACAGATTGTACACCTAGTTTATTAAGCTATTGCATAGCTTCTATCGCGGGCCTTGAGCGTGGAGACCGAATCCAGAAATTCCGTAACGAAAAAAACCTAACACCCCCCACTCCGACCGGCACAGCGGTGATACTTTTTAGTTCCATCTATCGATAAATACCAGAACTTTTAATGACTTTTTGAAATATCACGCGCAATAGCTTTACCGCGGCAGTCTCCGAGTGCCACACGTCTTTTTTTAGATTATTACGATGTATAATGAAACAATTGTATCATCCTATTTTTGCATAATATTTCCCTTTTCTTTGCATGTCGCATGGATAGACACAAAACAAAGACCCGAAAACCACGGCACTTTAAATAGTCACCGTTTTGGGAACACTATTGCTCACATGACTTAAGCGCTAATGTCATTAGTGCCTGTATGGAATTGTAGCTGTGACCTCTGATTAAAAGCCGGGGTGTGTATAGTAACTGATAATGGACTCACGTAATAGTCTTGAATAGGGCTACACGTGGTAACTTCAGCTACTAAGACATACTGAATATCGGTGTATACTTTTATCCCGCCGACGAGGAGCACAGAGAATTTGTCTGACCGTCCGTCCACTATGAGTTTCTGGTCGCCTTTCACATTGTCGATGTGGAAGGACTTGCTGCTGTTGCACTTTTCTGATATACTCGTTACGTTGAAAATATAGTCAACTCCACCTAGAAGCTGAAAAAGTAATTGATAGCTCAAAAATAAGGATGGTTGACATATCCATCTGAATAAATTTGCCATATAACAAAATACAATGAAATCAATTGAGCTATCTAAAGACAATTTCCAACAATCTATAATCAATTGATAATATTGTCGTCAGAAAGGTATTTTACATATCAGATTATGTTGACTTTTATGTTGAGATAAATAAATAAATATAAAATAAATATTGGTGGCCATTTCACACAGCGCCATCTAGCCCCAAAGTAAGCTTAGCATAGCTTGTGTCATGGGAACCAGACAACTGATATAATACTTATATTTTACTTTTTTGTAAATACATACTTATAATACATATTAACACCCAGACACAGAACAAACATCTATGTTACTCACACAAATGTTTTTCCTGGGTGGGAATCGAACCCACGCCCTACAGCGCAGAAGGTAGGGTTAACCAACTGAGCTGCGAGGCCAGTCATTGATTTAAGTAATTAATTAAAAATTGAATTGATGTAAGTAGTTTAAGTTTCAGTGATGTAAGTAGTTTAAGTTTCAGTCAGATTGATTTAAATACTGACCTGTGTATTATTGATGACAAAAGCGAACGGATCAGGCCGAGGTCCATTCAGCTGAGTTTCCAAAGCGCGAACCGACCTCCAGAGAAGTAATGTAAACCGCTGTGTGGGAGCACTGAGGAGGGTCCAGTTAACCGTCCATTCGAACTTCAGGTCGGTTGTCTCGGTTAGAAGTCTAGATTACAAATAGTTGTAGTAGAACTCTCGCCAAGTTCGTCCGGCGAAGTACTGCCACCATGCCCATTTCTGCCGCCAAGCAGTAACGCATCCGCGTTACTGTGTTCCGGTTTGAAAGGTATGGTTGCCGGTGAAATTACAGGCACATGAGACATTTCACCTACACGTCTCAGAGTTAGATAGATAGATAGATAGATAGATAGAAAATGCTTTATTGCACAAGGTAAAACAAGTACATGGGCCTAGTAGGGGAGGACCCAAGTCGCATCGGTTGTTATGGGCTGAGTTTACCACTTAACACCAGGTGACTGCTTTGCTACTCGCGTAGCGTGATATTTTCACTTATTTACGTCTGTCATGGTCGCAGTGCCTTTTATACAATATTACCTACAATTATATAGGGCGATCATCACTTGTATGAGTGATAGAAAACTAAAAAACATGTATTAAAATGATCATTATAATTTTGCTAAAAGAGCAAGTATAAAAATATAAAACGTCATCTATTTTAATGATTTATTATCTTTCTCTGAAACATAAAATAAATCAAATCAGATATTTAATTATTTTTTTGAGCTGAGCAAAAAATATTTGAGATGTAGGAATTAAGTTAGACAGATCCATGTTGGGTCCCAAAACTAAGAGAAATAAGAATTTAATTTCAGAGTTTGGATACGTCTTTTCATAATTAGATTTATTTATATATTATATACATTTACAAAAACCTAACGTAACCTAACAAACCATCATCGCTAAAAGAAATACCAATAATTAAAATAGGGGATCAAATATTATTTTTGAATATAAATTATTATTTGTTGTTAAAATGTAACTCGAAATTCACCTTGAATACTGTTCATTCTTAATTTATCTGCCAATCAACTCATATAGACCTAATTAATATACAGATAAAATATTTAAACAGTGCACATTTGCCATAGATAAATTACATTATTGAGGATCAAATAATATTGTCCCATAGAAAACACAACACATGGGGTTGGGGGTTGGGGGTTGGCACCCCCCCACCCCCGGGATTCCCCGGGGATCAACCGTTTGTGCCGCATTGTTACTTGCATGAGCTTATTAACTTCGTAAGTAATACAAATTAATTAATTTGTGACTTTGCTACGACATTTAATGTGAGCAGGGCACGTTAGTCATATGCCTTAAGAAATTTGCGCGAAAATCACCACAGACTGATAACGACTATGTAGAAGGGACCACACTTGGTTTCTCTTTAAAAAACTGTCTGGTTTTCAAATAACATGCTAACTGAAAAGTACTTCGACTCGTAATAAGGTTATATAGCAAACAGGTTATATGCCAAAATGATTATATGTCAAAAAATCATAAGAAATTTTGACAAATTGATAATAACAGTGCCACTGTGATCTAACCTCCGTATTATGTTATAGTTATCAAACTCTGGACTATCAACATAAGGGCATTTCAGTCTGAACCTATTTATTGAATACTTACGTAATAACTGTGTTATCTGGTTTCTTAATCAAAGCATTTTCGTCTTTGGGGCATACGATCTCAGGCGCCAAGATGCGAAAATTAGAAGTTTCCGCAGCCTGAAATAACGTAAGAGATTAGCAAATAACCATCATCCTCATTAATTTAGTCCCGCAGTTTATACACTTGATTTCATTTCGTAAAAATTGGGTTAGTGGCCGTACCTGTATGTGGTCTAATAAAAAAAAACCTTGAAAATTTATTTGAAACATGGTTCCGTTAGGGGCGCAATATACTGAATAGGTATATTCTAATACCAATTCCAATCCAGGTTCCAATTTGTATTGTTATGTGTTTTTACCCCTTAATATTTTTTGGGCCATCTCTTCAGTCACTTTATTTATTGCCACTGTTGGTTAAACTCTTCAAATCGGAACATCCCTGCTATTAGTGCACATGACATGAATATGCAAGGAGCTAATTTCATGCTCACCACACAAAGCTTGTCCTGGCTGGATATCGAACCGGAGTTTCCCCTCAACCTCTCAGTTTGCAGCCATGGTTACTACCGATTAACCGAGAAGCTGTCGTGCCAAGATGTCAAGAATGTTAGATATCGAAAATGGTAGATATCAAGAATGGTAGATATCAAGATAGTAGATATCAAGAATGGTAGATATCAAAATTAGTAGATATCAAGAATGGTAGATATCAAGAAGATATCAAAAACGCAAGTGTTCATTAGTTGAGGGTTAAGCGATAGAAAAATACTTTTGTTGTTACCTACTTCTTCAGATTCTCCACAAAGAGTTCTTTTAGCAAACAAAATTAATTTGGCAAAAGCCTATGTCTATTCAAGCCAAGAGAAATCGGATTACGATAAATTGGTTATCGATCTGAAGAGGTGTGCTCGATGGGTAACTAACTTTACTTATTTTATTTTTCATTCGTTCTCCTGCTGTGAGATACACGATTTAATTTTAGGAATATGCTTCATATACACTAAGGATATATAAGGAGTTATTAAAGTTAGTAAGTTCTGAAAATTCTTACACTAACAGAAAGATACACTATCCCTGAGTGCTGTAGGCAAATTTTTTATAGTTTCTATATGTTTAGTTAAAAATCCGTTGTTTGGTCAACGAGGAAAAGGCTTGAGGATGTTGTTCAAGGCATATATTTAGAACTTGTCTCCTCCTCTAGAATTTCGTCCGTGCGTTTGTCCTGTGGCCTTAGTGGCCAGTAGCTAAAGTAAAAGGAGTCCGTCAGTCATCTTACCGGCCAGTAAGTACAGTCAAAGGAGTTTGCAATACTTTCTTTGTAGGATCACAGTTGTCATAAAAACGTCATCAGTCATCAAAAGAGGTTATAGCAAATCCAACCTTTAAAGGAGGAAAGCGCATCATAAATTGCCTCTAGGTTTTCAGATGACCATGGGTGAAGTGAGCACTTTACGTAGCTCGTAAACTCGTCTGCTAGCATTCATTTAAAAAGGTAAGAAATTTTTAGAAGCGTTATTGATTTCATATCTAAATTATAATTATGGATTTGCCAATTGATTTCTATAAACAGTTGCCTCAGTCTGTAATTTCATTTTGTTGAAAAAGGCGTTTCCTATAGTTTGAAGTACATAAATGAAATCAAACAAAAGAATCTTACCGCCATTAGGAGAGTGCAGCGGAGAACAATGAACACCCGCGTATAGTTTACGACCGCCATTTTTCTGTAATTTCACCTGCGCTATTCCACTGTTTTATACTTTTATAGCTTCATTCGCACAAAAAGCTTTGACTCGACTCTACAAAAGCGAAATAGTAAATGGAAATTCAGGTTTCGTGTTCTGTTTCACCCTTGCATGTCAGATACAGTAGTACATGTGCATACGATGTTTATCTATCTAAACTATAGCCTACCTAACAATGCCTAACTATAGCCTGTTTTAAATTATCAATTATTAATTTAACGTAATGAAGCAGAAATTATAAAGCTTAATTCATTTTTTTATGAGTTGTCTTAAAAGTTTATGACCATCTGACGTAATCAATCATCAATCAATCAATCATCGGATAGGGTTTGAACAGGCATCAAACTTATCGATAAGTACGCGTGACCTTATTTTTTGAATATTAACGTTTCCAAGCCATTTCTTTATGAATTTTATGGAAATAAAGTTTTTGACTTTCGACTTTGACTTTGACTTAATCAAGGACCCACGTTTTAATAAAAGTCACATTGCCTTCATCAGATTTTATTTACTGAGCATACTTCCTTTATTTTTAATTGTTTAAATAAGTTATGTAACAATAGCCATAAAGGTATGAAAACACTCATGTGTCCGTGTGAACTCTGAGACGTGAGTGTGGCTGTGAGTGACCCATGCTTCTAATTTCACCGGCGCCAACACGTTTCAAACCCCAGCATAGTATGCGAAAGCGTTACTGCTTGGTAGTGTATATACTTATATAGAATTAGGTATGGTAGTAGTACTTATCCAGGGCACTGCGGACAACAAACACCAACAAAAATTGCTATTAAACTACCTATAGTAGTTTACGCACTTGATCCGGCTTCCGTCATCCTATTTCTCTTCGCCATCCGTGAATCTCCATAGAAATAGTTCTACGGCTACTCCGGACCGTCATTTCTCGGATTCGGAATCGGAGTAGTGCGAAACCGCTCTAACTTGTATTGCGGGAGGCCGGTTTACATAATAATTATTTACCAAAATAATACTTGAATTAGTAGAAGTTAAGGGCGAATTTTTTTTTTTATAAATTATACGGGTAAGAACAATATAAGATATTTATGATATTATGATATTAATTATTTAAGCGTAAAAATATATTGGTTTTAATGAATTAATCTATATAAATAAAAATTAATGGTTAAATTTGTTGCTAAGGGCAAAACTCGAAGATGGCTGGACCAATTCGGATATTGTTTTTAAATATTCTTTCAGAGTCCGAGGAAGGTTTTTATGAAGTTTGTATCCTGAAAAGTGCAGTTCCCGTGGGATGACTTATTAACCGCGGGTAACACCGCAAGGCACAGCTAGTTCTATATATGTGTTGGGGTGCGCATGTGTTGAGGGTAGCAGGGGCGTAGCTAACCGTATCAGCCGTATCAATGATACGGGGCCCCCGGGCTACAGGGGCCCCGTAAAAAATCGTACATCGACTATCCTACAATATCGTAAATGGATTCATCCTCATACATTATCAACATGACCATACACGAGTTTTGACCATGTCTGCGATGTTATTTCTTTTGTGGATAATGTTTAACCTTCATTTGGGCCCCCCCAACAAATTAACAGGGCCCTTCTAAGACAAGCTACGCTGCTGGATGGGAGGTCTGATGTGTGCAAACTGTAGTAAAGTATCAGCTTTAAATATCTGAAAACTCATCAGGAACATCATACATAAAGCATCCTTTTTCTTATCTTATGCTTCACACCGTACAAATTAGGTACATGATAGACTACAGTATTTTGCTTTGCTATTAATGCTCGTCAGTAGAAAGAAAAGAATCGAAACCAATCAATCACTTTGCTAGACAGAAAAGGCGGATTTTGTCTGAGGAGTTCAACAACCTGAAAAAAGATCTACGGAAATTCTAGCCTGTGAAGATCGACGATATACGTCAAATGTACGAAAGCAGCCAATTTGAGGCGCACTTTAAACCTTACACCACACTGGTACGATAATCAAACAAGGATTTAACCTAAAAGGTTTCAAAACCTAAAGAAGTGTTCCTGATTGTCCCATAATTTTGCCTCACCAATGGCACCGCATCCTGAGATGAATATTAACTGAATCGAATTTAAAAAACCACCTAATGATATCCGTTTTATATATAAACAAGTATCTATTTTTAGTTACCAAAGGGACTACTTCAAAGCGTCTCGATGGAAATTGAATTGGACTTTCTGTCAATAAAAGAAAACGAATTGAAAAGAGAAACTTAATAAAAGATCTCATTATGTCGTATTTGCTAGAGTAGTGAGGTCTGCACCGAGTATCCTTATGTTAATAAGACGATACGTCTAGTTTATTCAGCCAACTCATTATACTTTACAATGGGATCACAGAAACTTAAAAATGTGTTAAAATATTCAGCAAGTAATGTAGGTGCAAATTACCTAATTTAATAGTCAAGATAAGTTAACAAAATTATTGGTCAGATATGTAAGGCATTACTCGTAGGTCCAAGCCTGCGTGCAAAGTTTTTTCTAATTGTACCGTGCAATCCACATGAATAAGTGTCACAAATGTTTGTACGGTGAAATTAGCATTTTAAGTTACTTATTCACTACTCAAATTAATAGTTCGACAAAAATCGAAGTCAAGCCTCAGATTGGGAACGAGTTTGTAGGGAGAACTCTGAGCTTCGCGCATGCGCCATTATGAAGGTTGAGAGTGAACTTCGTGCGAGCGCCCGGCCGGCCGTAGCCGCCGAGCTGTCACGGAAACGGCCGAACAGTACCGAACCGGCCACTTGGAGGGGTTCACGCTCGCCCGGCCGCGGAATTATTAACAATTTCCTGCGATAATTCCACATATACACAGGCTGCCTTTAAAACTGTCCTCATAAAACGAATAATAAGTGATTGTATAGTGATATTGTGACAAATAACGATACAATAACATATTTATAGCACGTATTGTGTAACAAAGACCATTATGATAATTATAAGTGTAGCATCGCTAGCAACGACTAACATATACCTTAATTAACGTTATAAACAAAGACGAGTAACGTCCGTGCAACGTGAAGTGTTAGCTCGAAGCCATTAATTGGAAGAAAATTGGAAGTTAAGTACAAGAAAGATAGAAAATTGATGAGATCCCCATTCGGAGGATTCCTGAGAAAAATGCCTACAACGATGCACGAGAACATAGCCCTTCTAAACATGATGTCTTCAGATAACTATGAAGATGATCTTAAAAGCGTTCAGCTGCATTTTCCATCAGAGAGGCGGCTCCAGAGCGACGGCGCATGCGTGGAGGAGCGGGTGAGGACTTCCCGCGGGGACATATTAGTGGCCGTCCGAGGGGACCGCAAAAAGCGGGCTATACTCACCTATCACGACCTTGGCCTCAATTATGCCCCCAACTTTCAAGCATTCTTCAATTTCGTGGACATGCGAGCCATTTTGGACAAATTCTGTATTTACCATGTCAACGCACCGGGTCAGGAGGAGGGGGCGGCGACACTTCCGGAAGACTTCACTTACCCCTCCATGGACGCCCTAGCGTCGCAAATCGATTTCGTCCTTGGGCACTTCGGAATAAGATCCTTTATAGGATTCGGAGTGGGTGCCGGTGCCAATATATTGGCGCGTTATGCGATCAATAACCCTCAAAAAGTGGACGGTCTGTCGCTGATCAACTGCACGTCAACCGCAGCGGGATGGACCGAGTGGCTGTATCAGAAAATTAACACAAGACAGCTGCGATCCAGTGGAATGACGCAGGGCGCGGTGGACTATCTCATGTGGCACCATTTCGGGCGGAGCACCGAGGAACGAAATCACGATCTATCGCACGTTTACAAGGAGTGTTTCTCTCACGTGAACTCTGTCAATCTGTCCATGTTCATCGACTCGTACTTGCGCCGTACCGATTTGGATATATCGCGGGAAACTAAAACGATAAAAGTTCCCGTCCTAAATATTACCGGCTCGCTCTCCCCGCATGTGGACGATACCGTAACTTTTAACGGGCGGCTGGAGCCATCGAAAACTTCTTGGTTGAACATATCGGATAGCGGCATGGTGCTGGAAGAGCAGCCGTGTAAGATAGCCGAAGCGTTCCGCCTATTTCTGCAAGGCGAGGGTTACTGCAGGTAGTCGCACTGCCACACGCCAGGAGGAACGGAACGCACGCTGCGTTACTCATTAGTTGCACACGTTGCTTACAAACACGCGAGCTTTACATTGTTGTAGACACGTTGGAAATTGTAGACGAAACGACGTTGTTTTAGATATTTATGAATAAAATTATTTTCTGGCTTAAGTGGCTTTTTCTTTTTTCTCACCTTGTCAGACTTCTATCATTAGGTAAGAACTGTCTTTTATGCCCGACAGCATACGTCAAGTAATTGCGTTCCTTGATGCGGTTATCGACTCAGGGCATCTGACTGTGTCAATTACATAAGATAAATGTTAGCCGCACACGCCCGATTTTAGATGTCTGGTCGACTGATAGGTGCATGTGTGGTGCTCGGGGAATCAAACTTAAGAAAAGAGTTAGATGACAGACGTGTGCTGCGAAACTTAATGCACCGTATTTCAACGTAGTACAATATAAATTTTCAGTCGATACTAATACCTAATCCTCGTAATCATAGAGAACACAGTATCAAATATTTGAAGGTCAATTCAATACGTAAGACCACAATTCAATACGTAAGACCACCTTGAGATCTTAATGAATACAGAAACCGCTGTAAATTTCCTTGGTTTTGCCAAACATAGCGGAAATTTGTTAAGAGTTCAATATAGCAAATTTTCCTGTATCTATGCAAGGAACATTTAAATTATTTACTGATCACTTTGCAATTCAGCTTCAGTGTTTTGTCTTTATCTGGGATAGTTCAAGTTTGAAATGATGTCGAATGAAACCAAACACTACTAAGCTAATCAACTCTAAGTGGATAATATATTTTTAAGTAAGGCCGGGCCGACGTCATTGAGGTTTCTTCAGCGAAATGGCGGCTGCAGTCATTTGAATGAAATTAACTGACCGTTTACGAGGGGTTTTCAATTAAAACGAAAGATAAAAAATAAAGTGAAAAACATTAAATTTAAATGATTACTAATGAAAGTCAAGAAACCTTCAGCAGATCTGTTATTCTTTTTATTAAAATATTTGTTTACAAAATAATTGGTGTATATCATTTTTTCTTTTTCACACTGACTACCTACAGGGGTAGGGTTAGACAAACATCATATCAAACTGCTGCAATTTGCAATTTTGGTATTTTAATTTGTATACGTTACCTAAGGTAACTCAACGATGCTTATCTGAAAAGTTAATTTCTCTGCCTTTCACAATACGACTTAGGCCTTCCTAAGTACCTCATCCTGTGACATGAAATTGGAACGTCTAACGTGCCTCAGAGATTTGGTCTTGTGGCCTATAATTTACCAACATATCTTCAATTATGGTTAAAAGATATTATTGCGACAGCGCTACTGTTTAGCAGCATAAATGGTTAAGGTTGCAGAACTTCCCTGGGCGAACCCTTCACATAGGTTTATACATTGCTAAAACAAATTATGTATAATGTATTTTTACTTGACAACAACAATGAATAGATACCTATTCCTCTCCGAGAAAGATAACCTTACATTATTTCCATAAAGTAGGTACTAAGCGATCTGATTAAAAAATCATTGTGTGCATAATAAATAATGAAAAAGTCACAGGGAGGGCAGACAACGTTTCTTTATTCCTCTGTAAAAGTTTTAGTAGCTGAGTAGACCTGTAGGTAAGTAAGTCCGAGCTTAGCGAGCACTTAGTTTCCTGGAGAGAGTTGTAGAAAAAAATAATGAAAGCAGACGCAATTAACGTTTCCACGATGTACTTTATACCCCACTTGAAATAAGTACCAAGTACGTAAGTGCTAATTCATATCCAATTCTTGGAACTATTTTGTTACTGAATTAAAATACTATTTCAGATGAGGAATTGCAGGCACATAGATTCAACCTTCATATCTCAGAGTTACGGTGCGCATGGCTCTTGTCGTACCTAGGTAGTGGAGGACCTATGTCATATTGAATTTTTTGGGCAGAGGTTACCACTTAACACCAAATGAGTCATCTGCAGTTTCTGTAATTTTATCACATAGAGTCATTTTTGTAGAGATAATTAGTACAGCTGCCTTAATTGGCCTTTTTTTAAAGTAATTTTTTACTGAGTCTGTAGGAAGCTTTTGGTGTATTTATCATAAAATTAATGAGGCGACTCGAGTCGTATTTTTATAATATATGGGCGGCGGTTACCACTTAACATCAGGGTAGCCGTCAATTCATACTGTCACCTAAATCCCATAAAAAAATTGCTCATCATGTCTGTACTTAAAAAAATGTAAAATAAAAGTTAGATGTATTTTGCTCTAAAAGTAAACATGCAAAGCAAATATGAGTATGTCGGTAACGATGGAACAAACGCTTTATTTACTCAGTTTCAATGTAGTAAAGGTTTATGCACAGAGGCGACGCATGCCAATGCTCATACAGAAATCCGAAAAACAAAACCTTTCAAAGCTGTAATTAATTTTCGATTCGCGCTGAACGCTCATTCGTGTTTTTATTGTAGAGCGTTTTTCCGTTTTTCCTGTACAAACGTGGACGCCACCCACCTCCCGACTCCCTATCGGGGGAATAGTTAAATGGACTCGATGCACGAAAGAGTCGGGCTTAACCCCCCTTCCCCCTTTTCACTGACCACTGGATGAACGGATTATGAAATATTTTATCGGAAAAAAGCCTCGAGGGGTGATTCTTGACCGGCTGGATGTAATTTCTAGTGAAGTGAAAAAAAGTGTTGCACGTAGGTACTTATTATCCATTAGCTGGATACTTACTAAGTTAATTAACACCTTCTTTTAAGTGGACGCTGGGCGTGACAAACCCGTAGGTACTGTGGGTATACCCATATGAGAAGTACTTTAGGGTATTATAAAAATTATAATTATATTAAATGGAATATAAAGTTAGTTTCATTTGCTTGATTTTACTTTTTGTGGGTAAATATCTGAACCGCATCGGTACTAACTGAATTTATTTGACAGCTGTGCTCCAGAAATGTATAAAGGACGGACCGCATCAAAAATTGGGTCAACTATTTGATGACCTGAACTAAATGTTAGGCAACATTTAAATTGTATTTTCGGCAAATACAATTTTGTGTGCATACTTGGAGATTTTGAGCCAGGTAATATCGGAAAGCTCGTCCGGGATTCCGTTTCGGAATTGGGTTCCTGGAATGCTATAAATTGGAATCCGACGGGCCGGGAATCCCGGTGACACAATGTTGCGTGTTTTTCCAGCAGCCAACTAGGGTTGCCTTTGAGCCGCGAAATGAAACTCTTTTCCAGCACATTTTATTCAAACTCACCTTCAATACTCATTTGACCTTTCCGAGCGATCGGACGATTTAATGTGTATATGTAATAATGCTAGTATATGTAAAACTTGACATCGTATGCTACATAATAAAATTGTGGATGTAATTTTAGGAAAGGTACAATAAAAAGAAAAACATTATTGCGATAAGATATATTTTACATCGACTATATTTATACATCAAGTAGTATATTTTCGTTATATACATATACAATTATATTGTCATTAAAAACATCAATAAAAATTGACTAGACTTCGTACGATATCTACAAAATGTATTTACAAATAAGCTCCGAATTAACGTAGATATTTCATATCAGTCTGACTAGAGTTAAATATTTACAATTGAAGACAACATAAATTATCCATGTTAAACCGAGTTTACATTCGGGCTGAACTACTACTGACTACTTATCACTTCTAGAAGTAAATAGTATCTCGTAGGTACAGTTTTTAATAATTTGAATATTGTAAATACACATTAAATTACTTATCTAGACAATCGGAAAACATTTTGATCTGTTGTTATGTATGTTATTAAAACTTATCCGTTACAGTAAATGCAATCAGGTGCTCCATTGATAGTCCGTTGCGAGTCGTAACGATACTCTTAAGACTAAAAACATGACCAAATTATATAAGGTTTTTTTTTTCACGTACTTATTTTGTCTTAAATGCGAAGATGAGACGCGTTGTTGTGAACGTCACTACCCCAATCGGGCCGGGAATAGGACTCCGGGTTCATAATGATATCTCAATAATGCCTTAGTAACTAGGCTTCTATTTAAAGTAGTCAGCGATTCTATGGACTTGTCAAATATTATTAATATAATAAACAGAGAAAGGAACACAGAACAACAAGAATAATCACAGGATTCTAAATAACAACAGAATGCAATTTAATCTGGCACAAAATAAAGCTGGTACAAATTAAATTGTATACATCTGTACAAATTAAATGACATACAAGCAACATCAGTGAATTTATGATTACATTAAATAAGCGTTGGGGTAGATACCATGTTTTATGTATTGATACTTATGTGTTTTTTATTTTACAAGTTCTTAATTATCTAAATATGGTTTTCCTATCTACTTAGGATGTTTTACCATGGGATTGTATTGACCTTTTGCTGAATTTGCTTAATCCAATAAATAATTTAAAAAATATGAACACGATGAAAAAGGTTTCTGATAAATGTTATTTATGTATTATTATTGTATTAGCTATGATTTACTAATTTCTAAATTTTACGGAAACTTAATCCTAGCTATGTTCTTGTTAAACATTTAAATATTATTGGAACAAGATATATATAATCCTATTGTAATAGTATTGTTAAATGTAGAAGTTGCTAACACCGAATCCTAACTAAAATGGCAGTAAGTGTACATAAGAAAGTTATTACAAATTATTCATTTGTAAAAGATTTGAATGTTTATGTTTGGTTTGTTAAGGTTCCGTACGTAATATTTATATTTCGTAGTTTAATTATATTTTTAATGGTAGAAATGAGACAACATTATTAGATATCCTAATATTGGCACATTTTATCCTGAAAATTTAAGTAGCTCTATTGTCCGCCACTGAGTCTATATCGTTATTTTTGGACAAATCATTATTTGTTTGAAAATAATAACTATAAATAAATAATAGTGTAAAAGTAGTAATTTTTTTATTAAATTTACGCACAAAAGATAGTTTATATCATCAAAAAAATCACTTGAATAATGAAACTAGGACTGTTATGGGATGATGGATTTGACCGTTGAATGAAATTTATATACTGTGAAAAGTTTTGTAATATTCCGAAGTTGAAGGGGTGAAGGTCAAATGAAAAGAACACCTACATGAAATTATTCGAGGTGAATTAAGTAATTATAAATTAGTCTAGGTGAGAAATAATAAAGCCTTTCAAGATGTTAATCGAGGTAGGACATGATTTGTAGCAATTTTAAAACTTTTGCGGGGAACACTTTGATTCTCGAGCCCAACATATGAAGCAGTGACCTCTGTCCATTACAAGTTTTGCTCGCAAGAGAAATCGTGAAAGACAAAAATGATGAGATGGTCACAACTGATTCTGTCGTCTTTCAGGAATAATTTTCCCGAAGTAAGAGTAACATTATTTTTGTCAGATTTGATAGCGGTTTTTGAAACTAACATGTTCTATGTTTATTGTAATGTTTGTTTTGGCGCTAGCTGTGCTCGTGGTGAGTCCGGGGCGAAAGCGATCCAGGGCCGGACTCGGCGCTGGAGTCCCCCGCGTACACTTCGGAGAATCCGCCCCCACTGCCCCCTCCGCCGCCGCTGCCTGGACCAGCCCCTGTGATAAAGAACAATCATTTATCGTGCAGAATATAATGCAGAAAATATGACTCTTCATCCAGCGCCTATTGTTATATGAAAAATTAACGGAACGAGCAAGATGGTAAGTAAAAAAGTAGGTTTTAGCTGTACGATGGTCAAATGCGCAATTAATCAAGAGCAGTAGAACTCACGCAAAGTTTGTCCGGGGAATTACTACCACCATGACCATTTCTGCAGCCAAGCAGTAACGCATTCGCGTTACTGTGTTCCGGTTTGAAAGGTGTGGTTTCCGGTGAAATTACAGGCACACGAGACATTCCACCCACACGTCTTAGAGTTACGGGTGCATACGATGCGACTTGGGTCTTGTCGTACCTAGTAGGGTCCAAGTCGCATCAGGTGTTATGGGCAGAGGTTACTTAACCAGGTGGGCCGTCGGCTCGTTCCATAGCTGTATCACAAACCCTGGAACACTTTTTGGATATACTTTGTGCATAAAATCTCACCGTGATGAGCGAGCGGGACGCAGTAGGAGGTGCCGGCGCAGTGCCGCGGCCGAACCTTCTCATATCTGCTCAGTTGCTGCAACTCGCACTCAGAATGGTGTTTCTCCACTGTTGGAAAATACAATATCGTCAAACATTTGTGTGACGAACATAGGGTTTGTCCTGTGTCTGGGTGTTGATATGTATTATATGCATGTATTTACAAAATAAAGCATTTTATTACAAGTACAAGTATTATATCAGTTGTCTGATTGCCATGATACAGGCTATGCTTAGCTTACTTTGGGGCTAGATGGCGCTGTGTGAATTGTCCACTAGTATTATCTTACTTATTTAAACGAGCAATTCTTGTATCTTACTTATTTAAACGAGCAATTCTTGTATATATATATATATATAATCTGAATCTCGGAAACGGCTCCAACGATTTTCATAAAATTTTGTATACAGGGGTTTTCGGGGGCGATAAATCGATCTAGCTAGGATTCATTTTCAGAAAATGTTGTTTTATTCGTGTTTTCAAAAATCTACTTAACGACTGCAACGCCATCTATTGTCGAGTAGCATAACTGCTTGAACGTAAACTCTACCTAAAAACCCGTGAATTCTGGAAATTTCGCGGCTTACAGTCTCACTACTGAACTGATGGCTCTTTAAAATGAGATTCTAAACCTTTGGCTATTCATTAGATACATTTTTTCATGCATCATTTCAATATCATACCTTTAATATAATATGTTTCACCTTCGGAATATAACATTTTGAGTACGATGATTGTTTCACACCTTGTATCTTACTTTATTAAAAGTAAGATATATATAATCTGAATCTCGGAAACGGCTCCAACGATTTTCATAAAATGTAGTATACAGTGGATTTCGGGGGCGATAAATCGATCTAGGTAGGATTCATTTTCAGAAAATCAACTTAAACATAAACTTTTTTTTTTATTGAAAGAAAATAACAAAATGGTGGCGTTTATTCTGTCGGTAAGATCGAAAAATATTATTCATGTTTCATCATTTTATCAGTATGTAATTCGTACTTAAATATAATTTCTAAAAAACACAATATATCAAAAATAAAAAACCGAGCAAAGCTCGGCCATCCAGGTACTATATATATATATATAATCTGAATCTCGGAAACGGCTCCAACGATTTTCATAAAATTTTGTATACAGGGGTTTTCGGGGGCGATAAATCGATCTAGCTAGGATTCATTTTCAGAAAATGTTGTTTTATTCGTGTTTTCAAAAATCTACTTAACGACTGCAACGCCATCTATTGTCGAGTAGCATAACTGCTTGAACGTAAACTCTACCTAAAAACCCGTGAATTCTGGAAATTTCGCGGCTTACAGTCTCACTACTGAACTGATGGCTCTTTAAAATGAGATTCTAAACCTTTGGCTATTCATTAGATACATTTTTTCATGCATCATTTCAATATCATACCTTTAATATAATATGTTTCACCTTCGGAATATAACATTTTGAGTACGATGATTGTTTCACACCTTGTATCTTACTTTATTAAAAGTAAGATATATATAATCTGAATCTCGGAAACGGCTCCAACGATTTTCATAAAATGTAGTATACAGTGGATTTCGGGGGCGATAAATCGATCTAGGTAGGATTCATTTTCAGAAAATCAACTTAAACATAAACTTTTTTTTTTATTGAAAGAAAATAACAAAATGGTGGCGTTTATTCTGTCGGTAAGATCGAAAAATATTATTCATGTTTCATCATTTTATCAGTATGTAATTCGTACTTAAATATAATTTCTAAAAAACACAATATATCAAAAATAAAAAACCGAGCAAAGCTCGGCCATCCAGGTACTATATATATATATATAATCTGAATCTCGGAAACGGCTCCAACGATTTTCATAAAATTTTGTATACAGGGGTTTTCGGGGGCGATAAATCGATCTAGCTAGGATTCATTTTCAGAAAATGTTGTTTTATTCGTGTTTTCAAAAATCTACTTAACGACTGCAACGCCATCTATTGTCGAGTAGCATAACTGCTTGAACGTAAACTCTACCTAAAAACCCGTGAATTCTGGAAATTTCGCGGCTTACAGTCTCACTACTGAACTGATGGCTCTTTAAAATGAGATTCTAAACCTTTGGCTATTCATTAGATACATTTTTTCATGCATCATTTCAATATCATACCTTTAATATAATATGTTTCACCTTCGGAATATAACATTTTGAGTACGATGATTGTTTCACACCTTGTATCTTACTTTATTAAAAGTAAGATATATATAATCTGAATCTCGGAAACGGCTCCAACGATTTTCATAAAATGTAGTATACAGTGGATTTCGGGGGCGATAAATCGATCTAGGTAGGATTCATTTTCAGAAAATCAACTTAAACATAAACTTTTTTTTTTTATTGAAAGAAAATAACAAAATGGTGGCGTTTATTCTGTCGGTAAGATCGAAAAATATTATTCATGTTTCATCATTTTATCAGTATGTAATTCGTACTTAAATATAATTTCTAAAAAACACAATATATCAAAAATAAAAAACCGAGCAAAGCTCGGCCATCCAGGTACTTATAATTAATAAGATCAGAAACATTTAGAACATGATTTCTTATCTACGTATTTGTATTACCATTGATAACCAGAATGACATTTACAACCAAAACTGTACAATAAAGGATGATTTTATTTCACGCTTCTATTATAACTACACTTCAATTTTGTTACTTAATTCGGTGATTATATATAGAAGGAGACACGTTTGTTCGTGCTCGCGAAAAAAATTCATTAATTTCTTGTTTGTTCTTCCCATGGAGAATCGGATAGGGTTTGAACAGGCGTCAAACGTAGCGATAAGTACGCGTGAAGTGTTTTAAATTTTATTGACGATTCCAAGCCATTTCTTTATGGATATCTATGGAAATTAAGTTTTTGACTTTGACATTGACTTGGTTACCTTCAGTCCGGTCCCGGTCCCGGTCGCGGTGCCTCTGCGGGTGCTTCCGGCACGGCCCCGGCCGGTGGGGCGGCGCCTCGTTCTCGCGGTGTCCGAACGTGCGGAACTGCAGCGTGTGGTCCAGCGTCGCCGATGCCGTCTCACCGCCCGCGCCCGCCGCGCCCGCCGCGCCCACCGCGCCCACCGCGCCCACCGCAAACGTTGCGTATGGACTTATCTCGTACACGTCTGTTGGAAACAATTTTGGCGATCATTTTGACTGGCCTAGCAGCTCAGTGGTAGTAAGCCTTATGCGCTGTAGGTCGTGGGTTCGATTCCTGCCCGGGACGCACATTTGTGTGACGAACGTAGATGTTTGTTCTGTGTCTGGGTGTATGCATTATATGTAAGTATTTACAAAAAAAAGTATTATATCAGTTGTCTGGCCTACGATACAAGCTATGCTTAGCTTATAACGTCATAGACAAAGACAGACATTAACAAACATTTATTCGTCACCAATATTTATTTATTTTACAATATATTTTATCTATTATTACTTAGGCCATTTTAGCTCTGTTTGTATGGACACAGTGTTAAATTAAATCCGACACATCTGAGAGTATCACCAATTTCATATATGTGTCTGTACCGTTGTATGAACAAGTAGGAAACTTTTAGGAAACATTTATATAAGTTTTGCTGACAGTATTTCTGAAAACGTAACGGTCATTTTATATGTCACATCACGACATTAAATAAAAGAGTTGGCAGCGCTTACCCATCGCTCCATTATAAATAACTGTCACATATAAGGCCCGGAGGGGCGGCGGCTAACCGCACATCAATCAACTCAGACGGACTGAAACCTTTAAGCGGCATTATACAATTTGACTCCACGTAGCCCATTGAGAATTCAACCAACTTTGAAAGAAAATATTTTGTAACAGTGAACTTCTTTTCCGATCGAGAGAGCCAGTTTCTCATTTCATTATTATAAATACACAGGGTTTTTAGAAAAGTTTTGAACATAATTTTTTATTATTTTACTCGATTTAACACTCCATATACCAAAACCACATTTTTTTAAATTTTTGTCTGTCTGGCTGTTTGTTCCGGCTAATCTCTGAAATGGCTGGACCGGTTATGACGGGACTTTCACTGGCAGATAGCTGATGTAACAAGGAGTAACTTAGGCTACTATTCCGAGGGGTTAAATAGGTGTGCGTGAAAAACCCAATTTCAAGCGGACGAAGTCGTGGGCAACAGCTAGTAAAATATAACTAGCCTAAGTAAAAGTTCTTGCCTAGGTATCTAAAGAGCATCGTGGCTTGCTAATCTGTGACACTCAGTGCCTAGTTGTGGTCACCTTGAACAGATTAGCGCCCACAGACCAGTCTAAAGCCGATAAACTTGCTACGTCAGATGATAGTGTCATGCATTACTGGGTTATGCAGTTAAGTACTCCATGTACCTACAAATTGAAAAAAAGACATAATTTATATAATACTATTATTTAAATATAATACCATACTTAAACTTTTCGTTCAAAATGAATGTCAGTAGGTGATTAAAACTGAAAAAACAGGAAGAAACAATACTATAAATGACGAATGACGAAATCATAAAAAAAAGTTTACCTAGCAGGCAGTGCATTAAAGTATTTATATATTCTGTAAGCAGTTTAAAGAGAATGTTAAATTCAACTGCACCCGCAACGACTCCGTGGCGCAACGGTAGCGCGTCTGACTCCAGATCAGAAGGTTGCGTGTTCAAATCACGTCGGGGTCAACTTTTTGTCTATTTATTTTTCTGTCTTTATTTGTCGTAAACTTTGTGTATATCATGTACACATTTTTGTCGATACCTACACTGGTATGAGTACTTATTAATATCCGTACAATTTAATCTGATTTTTGAGGTTTTGAACTACTATATAAATAGGTACGCACAATGATACATTATTCCATTCGAGAAACGTACTAACCTTTGCGAGCGGTCGTCTACGAACTATGTATACAGTTCAAAATATCTAGATAAATCAATAGCTGTGATGAGAAATACTTCAATTTTATCAACAAAAACAAACGATAAGATGAAAAATACTCTCTTTAATTAGAAAAAAAAATCAAAAAAATGCAAAAAGCAAAGACTTACCAGACGCAGGAGAGAGTTTGTCGTGCTTGTAATCATGCTGACAGTTCCTGATGTTCTGTTGTTCGGGGCAGACTGACTTGTCTGTGCTGGCGACGGAGTGACTGCAGCGGCGAGTCTCTTCGTCAGCGTTGGTGGTGCAACCCCATAAAGTGCTGTTTCCGAACGAGTGAAAGATATTGGTGGACAATTCACACAGCGCCATCTACCCAAAGTAAGCTAAGCATAGCTTGTATCATGGGAACCAGACAAATGCTTATATTTTTTTGCAAATACATATCATCACCCAGACACAAACAAACATCTAAGTTCGTCACACAAATGTTTGTGGGTGGGGATCGAACCTACGACGTACAGCGCAGAATAGATTTCATTACGCTTGCCCGATGTAGAAATAGATATATGTAGGTCCTCTGTGCAGTTTTGGAGAGACAATATATATTGTGTATATATTGTCTGCTGTGTCTCAAGAGACATGAAGTCTTTTTGTAATTTTCTCACCTGAGTGTACAAAGCGAAAATTTTAGTCTGCCTAAACCCCCTGCATAATGTTATCAGTAGCGTCTTACTGATTAGGCTAATCTGAATATTGATTGCCCTTAAAATTGACAGTAGAGATTAATGATATAACTTGAAAAAATTTGGAATAAACATTCAAAGACGAATTATAATGAAAGTGTATATTCATTTTGATTTTAATCCAGAAGTTACTTAAATTACCTGTTCATAACCTGTACCTGTTGTTAGCGTGGAACATTCTTAATTTTGTCTTCATTGTAATTTTTTTTTTTTTATATATAATAGGTTCACATTTGACCGCAATCTCACCTGATGTTAAGTGACGATGCGGTCTACGATGTAGCATGCTTGCCTAGAAAATTATAAACCTAATGCGTATGTTGCGTAGGTGACCAGTTAAACTAGATATTGTTAATAATGCTAATGTGGCCAAAATGAATGTAATCTCGATCAGTTATGAAGTAAATACCAAAACAAGCAAAAAATGAAATATCCACACAAAAATGTCGAGTAACAAACGTTAATTCGCAGAATTGTCGATACTGAATATTTTCTAAGCGTAAATCGCACGGTGGCATTTAAAATTCAAACGATTGTGTACGAAACAGGTTGTACGATAGAGCTGTCTGATGTCCATATTTTTTCCAGTAGGTTTCGGCCTGAAAAATCCGTTTCTTTATACTTATAGTTATTTCGTAGTGAATGGTGATGATGGTAAAGAAATATATAAAATTATGTGAAGCTTAGATGACCTGAACATATATAAAATATCTTGTGAGTTTTTTTAATAGAGTGACAAGTGACAATAGCTGTCACTTCAAATTTAAAATCTTGTCATTGAAAATACCTCAATTTAATTATATTTTATTCGATTAAAAATATGTAGCAATAGCAATGTCTTAAATGTTCCGGCTTTTATTGATTTTTATATCGGCTTGCTGTTTCGACAACACTAATTCCACAAAGTGATTTACGTAGGCTTCGCAGTCACAATGGCTGCGCCGTTTATCTTCATTTATTATTTTTATTGAAGTCTGAATCGTTATTCCTATGAAATATAATAAAATACAAGTTTTAAATAATAACTTTTCATTTGTATCTTATCTTTCAATCTCAAGCATTCCGTTCGGCAATGTTTTCATGCGGAACGTAAAGATGGGTCCCACCTGACATTAAGTGGGAACCTCTGCCCATAACAAACAATACGACTTCGGTCCTCCCCTACTTAGGTACACCAAGACCCAAGTAGCAACGTATGCGCCTGTAAGTCTGAAACGTGAAGGTGGAATGCCTCATGTGCCTGTAATTTCACCGGCAACCACACCTTTAAAATCAAAACACAGTTACACGAATGCATTACTGCTTGGCGGCAGAAATGGGCATGGTCTTACTTCCTGGGATGAACTTACTAAGTACTACAGCACTTAAAATTCTTAAAATTTCTCCATACTCCATATAAGATCTTCTAATTTGAGTTTTTTTACCATAACCAATGTTTTTATATAACTGAACCATAACAATAAAACTATCCAATAAATCTACAAGCTTACAGTCAGCTATGTCGTAGGCATCGAGGCTAAGATTAACATAGCATGTCACGAGATTATACCTCCTAAGAAAAGTTTCGAATGTAGGTACCTTCTACGCCGGTCTTTGACATCCAAAATCACTCCTAATCTTTTCCTTCGATTCTCTCCTAGTTGTAATTTCCTTTATACTATCAAAGTTGTATTTTTTGCTTTATGTTTTCTGTATTTATGTATTGTATACGTTTAGTGTATTAAATAAAAATAATGCTTACTTTCACATATTATATTTGTAGGATATTTGAGTTTTATTTTTGACGTCATATTCGACCATCAATTTTATGCCCAGACTCAAAAACGCATTAAAATTTTCCGAATGCAGTCGTAAATTTTGGCTTAAAAAGCAATCGAGACGTGCACAGCAGATGTTTCCGACTGCATTTTGATTGCTTCGGTATTGATCAGTGCATGTACAGTTCACACACAGCCCTGATTGCTTTTGCAATATAAATTCATTCAGCCTCCAGATGAACACGAAGAGATCGTATTTTTCTTCACTTCAGCCATAGCGTAGCTTCTCTAGTTTGTATAAATGGAGCATAGACAGATTAGGGATCATTAAGTTAAGCCAACGGTTGTTGGACTATTAATTAAAATGCATAAAAGGAGCCCCTTTGAGGCGCACTTTAATTATTTCCCCACACTGGTTCGAGAGGGCCAATGACACGATTAGCTAGCTATTATATATTAGCAGCTAACCTTTGGCAGTAACTACAGACGCTTTCACATTCGAAAGCTATTGGTCATCGTAAACCTTCTATATTAGCAAGTGACTGTCGTTAGTAAGATTTTCGTACCTGAGGTCTTTCCAGCATGAGCAGCTTCAAGAGAAATATAAAAAGAAATCTCCAGGGTACTGCTAGAAAAGCTACCGGTTTTACTAAAAATTTTTTTGAGAGGACTCGCTGCTCTATTGGTAACCCTGCCTTCTAAGCTGTAGGTCGTGGGCTCGATTCCCACCCGGGACAAACATTTGTATGACGAATACAGATATCTGTTTTGTGTCTGGATGTCAATATATGTATTAAATGTATGTATTTAAAGTATTGAAGTATTATATCAGTTGTCTGGTTCCCATGACACAAGCTATGCTTAGCTTACTTTGGGGCTAGATGGCGCTCTGTAAAATGTCCACTAATATTTATTATTTATTATCTTATGTGAAACATTTCATTAATTGGAGAGAATGTGTTACCTTCGCTTTACGATCAGCACGACCAATAATGCAGCGACGGCGAGAGCGGCGAGGCCGGCGAACGCTAGAGATACAGCTCCGAGCACTCTCTCTGCGTCAGCGATACCGTTGGCTGTCACTGTGGGGAGGCCCTCCGATTGGAATGCTACCGGCCTTCGAAGTCGTTCTATATAAAAAAAGATAATACGTTTTAATTTTTTTAGCGATTATTTTGTAAGCTTACTGGTACTTTAATGTCAATGAAGTAGAAACGTGCAGACTGTCTCTCTCATAAAAAAACTCTGTCCATAATAACAGAAATGTGACTTGGCATTTCCTTTAGTAAGGTTAAATCCAAGTTCCAGAGCTAATGCTAGCTTGTCCAGCCCTGATACATAAGAAAACAGTTTCACACTCCATACAGATTACAGTAAATGCAAGTCCATTACTCGTCATTTGTGCAAAATCAACCAGCTGCTGGTCTGTTTTCTCAAGTTTATAATATTTATGGTGGAAAGGTTGTTTCTTTAACTGAGGAACTACATAGGGAAATGTTTCAAACATCAACAAGTTTTCTATATAGCCTAATTAAGCCCTCACCTTTAGTAAGAAAAAAGGATCGACACGAGTATAATTCAAGTTTAGCATGTTTCAATAAATTTCTTTCTGACACATAAAGTTACTAAAATAAAGTTTAAAATTTACCCCCTGAATGTGTAGTGGTAGCTGCATAAACGATCGCCTGGTGTCGGCCCGTCTCCGTGGCAGTCCACAAGCGGAGACCAAACCACGCTCCAGCAGAAAGACCTCCGATCACCACCTTTAAAAATGTTATTCTAGTTTCCGATACAAAAGTAGGACAGAAAATCGAGTCAGCCTTTTAGATTAAAGACAAGCGAAAGCCGTCGCCCCAGGGTAAAGGAGAATCGAAGTAGATAAAACCGAAAGATTGAGTACCAATTGCCAATCCTCCAACCTCTTTGAAGTCAGGAATCTTTGAAGTCAAAGGTAAGCCTGCAATATATGTCCGTCTAGATTGAAAAGCCAAAGCTGTAACACATTTGTCTATGAAATATTACAACGCACACGTAGTGAGTTTAAGTCAAATACTAACCCGACAAATCTCATCCTAACTTATGCCGATATCTGATAAGGAAATAACAAATTCAATTTGTACAGACCCGGCCTTACACCTTTTCGTACCCTCTTAGTAATCTCGGAATTCAGTGAGGCACGAATGATACAAGTATGAGGCACGTTCGTTCCCTTTTTCGCCCATGTTGATCAACATATTTCTAGTTTCTACCTGAAGGGTATCTCGGAGTTCGTTTAGCATTCGCAAAAATATATTTTATTTGACCCAGAGGTGGATCATGCCTTCGTGAAATACGAGCCCCAATTTCCAGTTTCAATTTTCTGTTGTTTCAGCAAGTAAAAGGTTTATTCGAGTTCAGTGATAGCTTTCCGAGAAAATATATTTTTGTTGCTGTAATAAAATCTTTAAGAAACAGATCGTTATAGATTTGTGCGAATGACTGTGAACTCTATTAGATGTCGCTTCTTTTCTTAAAAACGAGGTTACCTCCTTGACAAACGGATTTATGTATACACATGTACATATATTTTATACATTTAAAATAAAATCAATTTGATTTTATACATGTTTGGTTATTTAAAATATATTTTTTTTAGTCAAAAAATTTATGATCTAACAAAAATTCTAGTTAACAAACAATCATTATAATGACCCTTTTTATTTATTGTGGTGCCATCAGCACACAATATTAGATGCAATGCAATACTGGCACTGGACAAAAATGCTTTCTTTGCACTCATGAAGTGAATTTTTTGGCCAAAGATTGTTTTATTTTTGTGTGTATTTTAAATTTAAGCTTTTTACGTTAATTTTAATTTATATGGGTATATGTGTGAAAGCTGAAATAACATTTATTGTATTGTTTAATACTACTATTCTAGGATTCAGCACTAGAGCAGAGCTTCTTGAGCCATCTTTGATGTTTCTGGAATCCCGCCCTATGATTACAATTCAATTCATAGCAATTGACGGCTGACTCCAGCACTTATCATCATAAATGTCTAGTCTTTACAAGAAGTATCAAAATATATTTTCCTGGAATGAAGCAGCGACCTCCAATCTTTAACTCCTCAAGTAACCACGCTGATAGCATCAGTTCTACATTGCAGCCTGATAAATCAAGCGCGACAACACAGTTTTTTCCATATGATTCAGAACAAGAAAGAGTAAGGCAAGAGTAACGAACAAGAGTAACGATCTTTGTTTTTTTTTAATATTATTGACGTTTTCAAGCATTTCTTTATAATTCTATGGAAATAAAGTTTTAGACTGACTTTGATGTTAATAGGGGCATAAACCAACCTCTCGATGATGATGCAGCGAGGTCAAGTCTGCATCTCTCCAAGCAGCCGCGGTGACTGCATCAGCTCTTCTCCACTGCAGTCTGACAAGCCGAGCGCCGCATCGCACTGCTCTTCTAGCGTCTAATGCCAGAGCGCTGCTGTTACTCCAAACAGCCGCTTCAGCGATTTCATCTTTATCTTCTCCTCCACCTTCCCAAACCAACACTAGACAAAAATAAAATACTGCTTTATTCAAAAGCTCAAAATTTACTGTGAATATAGAAAAAATACTACCTTCAAAATGTGACTGCGTCACCAACCCAAACCAATATAGTATGAAATCTTCTAATCGCTTATTAATAATTATGTTTTTTTTATAATAGGTAATTATAGTTTATTTAATGTATACTAATTATCCATCCAGCACTGTGCTTCAGCCAGCTTAAACTCAAACTGACTGGCTTTAGCTCAGTTGGTAACTCTGCCTTCTGGTCGTGGGCACGATTCCCACCTTGGACAAACAATTATGTGACGAGCATTGATGTTTGTTCTGTGTTTGGGTGTTAATATGTATTTATATGTATGTATTTACAAAAAAAAGTATATAAGTATATCAGTTTTGTGGTTCCAATGATACAAGCTATGCTTAGCTTACTTTGGGGCTAGATGGCGCTGTGTGACACGACCAATATTTATTTATTTAAACTTACCGGGTGGTTTCGTCTTGACCAGCAGTGGTACAGAGGGAGGGGAAGGCCCCGCTCTCGAGTGCGCGACAGCTCTCACTGAGTAGGAGGCTCCGCACGACAAGGCTCTGAGTACTACGCCGGCCGCTTCACCGCCGGCTTCCAAACGCCTTTCCTCTTCACGTAGCGAGGCGGATTCCAAACCTTCGCCGGTCTCGTCTCGGACTCTTATCCACCAGATGGTGAAACCTACGACAAATTATAAATAGTTCTTAGAGTAATTATGACCTCTGACTGTGACCTTGAATATATAACTTAACAAGCTTGAGGAATAATGTTTTTATTTTAAATGTTTAGTCGCAACTGGGATTCCGTATCGGGGGACAAATAATACAGTCGAACTAATGAGAACCTAAAATTTAGATAATTTTTTTTATGTGCACAGCTTTTCTCCATCGTATGGAGCTCAGTCTACTCGAATATCACCGAGATTTTAATTCGGGCATCATCAATATCTAAGAAAAATCTAACGTATAAAAATCTATTTAGCCCATGTGTTTTTATGGTAATAAACTTTTACCAAAAACAATCATTGATTGAACTAAATACGATTACCTTCGTTACTGATGTCCACGACGTAAGCGCAGTTAGTAGTCCAATCCAATTACACCCCTACGACATTGAGCCTATTATAATAAGGTGAGCATAAAACTACTTGGCGATTATGACGCAAGTTATAAGAATGGTAGCAATATCAAGTAATGATCTAACAGGAAATAAGAGCACGTTCCGAAAACAATCAAAACTTGTACGGGGAAAGAATGTAAACACCCCTTTTGTCCCATATGCTATTATGCCTATTTACATACAACCCCTAAACGCTCGCCAACTACCTTTATGGCCAAACTAAACGTATTTGTTTCCCAAATCGATCAGAAGATGCGTTACGTCACAGTATTTTATAAATTGAGACATTATGTTCAGGTCGGATGGAGAGATTGATAGAATGTGATAACGAAAACCTATTCTGAGGTCTAACCCATATTTTAGACGAAAAATAAAAGGTTTCGTGGCATTGATAAAACGCCTTTGATAACATTTTAAAAATTTACCTGCGTGATAATATAATTTGGGTTTCCTTTTATTCGGGTAACCACAAATTTATAATTAGGTATTTTGTTTGTGATGAATAAAAACAAATTTGGTGCTCATTTACATAATGAAAATGGAATTATTCTGAATATCATAAGGAGAAAAAATTTTGTCCGAACAAAAATCGTTCCAGTACATTGAAACTTAACAGGTTGAATATTGTTCTTGCGATATGGCACAGTGGGATAGTAGGAGTGATGCGAGATTGTACTAAAACTTCACTGCTTCATTAAAGAGCCTGAGATAAAAGCCAATATGTCAAAGTATTACGATATCTAACCTAAACCTAAAATAGCCATACATTTTCACTACCAACCATTATAACAAATTCAAATACTTTGAAAAATATTTTAATGATATTTTACTAGGGTTCCGGTGGTCAACTATTGAGTCCGAATTCAGAAGGTGTGAAAACAGATGGTCAGGATTTTAATGATATTTCATTCATACTTATCTCACGTCTACATTAGTGTTAACTAAATCAACAACAAAAATATGCTTAGATTTTCGCACTCTTGTCACATTTTTTTTTTGATAACAGCAAAGTAATGTGACGTCACATCATTATTTTATTATTTTATGCCCCCTGGTTCAGCGGCGCATACTCTGTTATATAAGTATATCATCCTTAGAACGGAACAAGTTTCTTACTTGTGTGTCAAAAATTGTTTTGCGATAAAATTCGAACGTGTTATATTCGCCACAAATATATAAAAGTTTCTCACCATGAGGCGGTGCTGCGGGATGATGTGTAGTCCTCCAACTGAGCTTCGCTTCTCTGTGCGCCGCGTGGTCCAAGGTGAGAGTGGGCGCGGCCGGCGGCGCCGCGCACTCAACTCTATACGTCACTTCTTCAGAACCGAACGCGTTTCGTGCCGAGCACGTGTAGTTACCGCTCGTTGACGCGTCCACTTCTATGGGTAAAAAAGAGGCAATAATAAAATATCCAATTCTGTTTTTGTTCGTCAAGGACGGGTACAGTAGGATGTGACTTGGTACTTCCCATATTTTATTTAGGGGCCCAAGTTTTGTTCGCGTAGTTATGAGCAGAGGAAACTTACTGTTAATCTTCAGTTGCTCGTCCCATCTCATAATTTGGCTGGTTTTCTTGAACTCATCATGTAAGAAGGGCATTCATATTGATTGCCTAAGTGTAGACACATATTCACTCAACAAATAAAAATTAGGTACCATGACCATGTGGCGTGATATGGGCTAGATGTTTATGCGCCACTGGACGCGTTCCGCCCGCAATCTTTCGGATCTCGACAGTTCCCACAAGCAGTCACATTAACTTCAGCCCACACCTGCAGCATAAACCAATCGATTGCCCGCCTAAACACCAACAGAGGCAATTTTTAGGCGAGACAATAATGTTACCGTGGATTGCTAGGTGACCATGTGGCGTGAGATGGGCTCGGGGGTCGTGCGTTACTGGCCGGTCTGCCCGCAGCCATCGGGCCCTCGGCGGAGGTTCCCCGCGAGCAGTGCACGCTAGCTTCAACCCACGTCCGCAACAAACGCGCGCCCAAACACCAAATGAGACTATCTTCGCACCAACTATACAAAAACGTCATTGGGTCAAAACCGCGCTAGCAAAAACTTTTCAATTACAATTAGTAAATGGTGGTGCTAACTTATATACGCAGTGACCACTTAACATCAGGCGGGCCGTCTGCCTGCCTGAATTGAACTTAAAAAAAGGAAATTTTTAGACCTCCAAATTAACACACGTGTCACGTTTTTGTGTCTTATATTAATTGAAGTGAAATAAGTCTCAGAGTAAGAATTCATTTATAACAAAACTATTGGAAATAAGAATCTATGTACAAGTAAACAAAGAAATTTACATTTACAGTAAGATCAACCAGAGATCCTCTTATTGCGATCAATCAATAAGAGGTATTCGTATTCTAAGTAATGTATAAAATTTGTATAGTAATATCTTAACAAACCTCTGGACGTGGTCGTAGCTGGTTGAGGAGCGGAAGGTTCTCCTTCTCCTACAACTGAATGCGCGGCAACCCACGCTTCGTACGTGGAACCTTCGGATAAAGATCGCAGTTCCGTTGATCCTCCCAGGCCTACCGAAGGCTCACCATTCTCCGCTTGTACCGTCGTTGTTTGTGGAGGCCTATCCCTAAATAAAAAACAACGGTAAGTATTTTTAAAAGTTATGAGTTAAATGACAAAAATTTTATATGCATTAAGAAGAAAAAAAATACCTGCCAAGCTCGCGATAGAAGACAGTGTAGTAAAGGACTGGCCCGTTCGGCCGACTCGGTGGAAGCCAACTGACAGCTAATGACGTCACCGATGTTGCCACTACCTTGACTGCTGCAGGTGGTCCGGGTGCTAAAAGAAAAAGTCATCTGTTTCGGACGGACTAAGAACTAGAACATCCAACACTACTTTTAAGTGAATAAAATATTGGAGCGAGCAGCAAGCCTGCTGTTTGTTTTAATATTCACTTTCCCAAAAAAAAAATAGGAATTCATCAGGCTGTTCCAGTTCTAAGTATCTGTAATTAAATTTTGAAAATGTCAACGTACCGTCTTGTTGTGTAGTACAATGAATAGGATGAGCAGGCACCCCATCGCCAGCTGAGGTGTAAGCGAGCGCTTGAATCGTATAATTCCTGTGTGGTCTAAGAGCAAGCAGAAGCGTCTCCACGCCCGCTACACGTTTCACTTCCGCCCCCGCTCCTGTGCTTGTACCACTCCTGCCCCGCACTTCCCATTCGAGCCAGTCCGCCGCTGCCGACAAACAACTGCCATCACTCAGCTTACAAGCAAACAAACAATTTCACTTGAGCTCGGTTACATTCCGATGCAATGTCTCGTTTGTTCAAGAATGGAGATACTCATATTGTTTCTCTATTTATTTTAACAAAGTGTTTTGTTACCCGTAGTATTATGTTCTGCCATTAAAGGATATGCGTTCCGATTGAATTTCTTAGAACATAATTAGAAAAATGCCTGTTGAAAATGTTGTTATCGTAAATACCATAATATGTTGACTATGTTTAAATTTAAATAAATTAAATGTTACTTTAAAAAGCATCAATTAACATCAAGCACTTATTTATATGTCTGAAGAAGAACTGTCAAGTAGCTAGTTTAAAGAAGCGATTCCATTTTTATCATATATAGACGGGGAATTTTATAATATTTACTCACTATGTTCGGGTCGATACAGTAGTTTATATCCCAGCAGGGCTCCGTGATGGACGTGTGCTGGGGGCGGAGACCATTCCACTTTCAGACTCTGAGGAGACACGGCCCGACATCTCACTCCACGAGGGCCTTCCGAGGGCACTGATGATTGAACAATCATTTATCAAGGCAGGTCGTAAGATATCTTGCTATTGCAATAATGAACATGCAGACGTGTGCTAGGCTCGGAGTACTTTACACCGTTACTGCATACCCTTTTCAGCCGCCAAGCAGTAAGGCAAACGCGTTTCGCTTTTTCAAAGGTGTGTTTTCCGGTGGAATTACTTGTATAATGTTAGCTATACGAAGTTGCTTTTTCTATTCATGACGTCGTAAAATAGGTGATGTTCGAAGTTTGACGTTGACGCCTATCTTTGAGCGTCTCTCTGTGGCTCACTAGCTCTCAATAGATGGACCGATTTGAATGCGATTTTTTAATTGCGCAAGTTTAATGCGAATGGCTTTGGCCGTATTTGATCAAATTTATCCAGCTGTTTGAAAGTAATGAGCCCTTTTTTGAGTTGGTGTGAGAAGTTCATAGACTATTTTTTAATTTTTAATAAATCGTTTTAGCTGTTGGAGTGTATTTGTAATTTTTTAGCTCCATACACATAAGTCGATAAATATTAATCCAATACTTTGCCTAATATGCGTCCGTTTGTCTGTCCTTATCTAAAAGGTATTTTCCGTATCTAACAAACGATAATAAAAAAGCAGGATGTGTTTGCCTGTTATGCAGGATCTTCGTCAACTCTTAAGTAATGAGTTTAAGCTGTATTCGTTCATGTTTGTACTGTTGGTAAACTAAATAAATATATAAAAAAAAAGTGAAATGGGGGGTAGGTACCCATACAAAATATGTTTTTCAACCTCTGTTTCTGCTGTTTCTAAAAAACTGTATTACACTTAATAGTCATACTTGGCACGAGTATATTAAAAACTTGAAAGTAACACACAACAACACAATATTATTCAGTCCCTCGGACTTGCGCTAAGCCCTATATAAAGTCCAGTATTTGTCCATCTAAAGGTCGTCTGTAAGAGATCGCTTTATAGCGAAAAATCGGCCATTATTTCACTCTTTTGTATATTGTTACTGATTGTTGTTATTTTGATTTTGTTAGCAATAAAGTGTCATTTATCTACCTAAGGATCCCAAACTAAATAAAATAACTGTGATTTCTTTAAGGACGTTGCGCTTGCCTAGGTTGCTCTTGACTGGTTTATTACTTGTATATTAATAAAACGGGTATGGTTGGAAGCTTTTAACTTACCACTTTCTTTCGTGAGTGTGTTGACTGGGCTTGAAGCGGGTCCAGCACCAGCGCTGTTAAAAGCTCGAACGCTTACGGAGTATCTGTGGAATTTTACTTCGTTGTTGACATTGCATTAGGTACAAATAACAATCACATTCATGGAGGCGGATCAAGTAAATATGCATTTTAATTTTAAGTGATGGAGATTCTATTTAGATTGACAATTTCTTATTTGAAATATTATCTGAAATAAGAGATCTGGAATATAGACTTACCAAATATTCTTTATATCATGAACAATTATATAAATAAATATCTGTGGACATTTCACACAGCCATGTGGCCCCGAAGTAAACTAAGCATAGCTTGTATCATGGGAACCAGACAACTGATATAATACTTACCTACATATATACTTTTATGTAAATATATATACATATTGACACCCAGACAAAAACAAATCTATGTTCATCACTTAAATGTTTTTCCTGTGTGGGAATCAAACCCACGATCCTTTATTAACTACTAATATTGTTTACTACGTGAGAGGTTCATCAATATAATTACCTTAGTAAATATTTTTCAAGCTGCATTATTAAATATTTTCTGAAAGCACTGCATCCTACTAATATTATAAACGTTTAATAATAGTAATATTATATATACATATATATATATATATATATATATGGATGTTTGTTTCTCTCACGCTCAAGCAGCTGAATGGATTTCGATGAAATTTTGTACCAAGATAGCTTATATCCTGGATTAACGCATAGGCTACTTTTAACCCGGAAAAGTGCAGTTTTCCCGTGGGATTACTTATTCACCGCGGGGTGCAGTTAGTCAAACAATAAAATGAGATGTGGTATATAATCCTTGTCGCTTATGTACATACCGTGTGTAGTGTTCTAGCCCCTCAATGGTGTACTTGTTGATTTGTCCTCGAACAGTTGCGAATTCCATGCCAACGTTGGTGCCTCCACTCAAGGAGCCGTCCGCCGAGGCCCACCACCACACCGTGTAGCCGACCAGCTCACCGTTCCAGGATAATGGTGGTGGGGCCTGCCACGTAAGTAAGGGTAACAGGTAACTTACAGGCTTATATAGTGCGACCGACAAACAAATGTTCGTCTCTCTAGTATAATAACTTCTTTATTCTTTATTGTACACAGAAAAATAATACAAATGAGTGAGTAATACATATACAAAGGCGAGCTTAAAAAGAGTTCTCTTCCAGCAAACCTTTGAGGCTAGAGAGAGGCAATTTTATAACAGTAGGACGTGTATTTTTTTTTTTATGTGTTTCTTTCTGTTATATTGTTATATAATGTATTATGTGTGCTTGAGTGAATAAATGTATGTCTTTAATAATTATGATAGAATAAAACAACTGTAGTTCTAGTTATGAGCACAGTCTTGTCGCGGTGTGCAGCTTCCGAGCGTTTAAGATTTAAAAAAGTGATTTCTGTTTACATTGTTTTGTAACATAATTTTGATTGTTTATGATTATAAATATTCAATAATCGAATAAATACAAATATATTTTCGTGTTAATTGATAGTTTATTTTATAAGACATGTCATACTGTGGCATCTACAATGTTTGTTCCAAGGATCGTACAATATATGTTATCAAGTAAAAAATGTGCTCTAAATCTTAATATGTATCACGCGAAACTATATGTTTACTTGGACACATGGGCACCTAAACATCAATCAGATTATATAGCACTATATAGGAGATATATAGGGCGGAAATCGTACAACAATGTTACGAATATAACATTTCACATGACCTAAATTCTTGGCACAATACAGAACGAATACTTGAACTTAATCTAGAATCAGAATAACTTTCATGCCAAGTTTGTACAATGGTAGCGGTTCAGAGGAGCTGTACAGACGGAAACTGGATAATGTCCATTTATGTTTGGATATCTTGTACTGAATTGCAAATAGAAATCCACCTGCCCCGTTAATCCAATCGAAATTGCCATGCTGCTACTAAATAATGTCGACACGCGAAATTCTTAAGACTAATTGGTCCTCATGAATCCTTTATATTTGTTACTGTTCTGCCTGTTCCAATTTTGCACGGCTAGCATTAAGTATTAAATACTGGAACTTATCTATATCCGAATAAGAAAATAGTCTATAGCACTGAATATAGGTTCCTATTAGTAAAAGAATTTTCAGAAACTGATGTGTAGTTTCGGAGATTACCTCCTACAGCCAAACTTTACCTCATTATAATATTTGTATAGAAAGTACAACTAGCTCCCGTCCGTGGTTTCACACGCGTTGTCACCCCAATAAAAAGTAGCGCATGTGTTAACGTTACGGGCGCATACGATATGACAATACAATACAATACAATACAATAACTCTTTATTGTAAACCACAATACAAAAAGAAAAACTTATTAAAAAGAACATTTTTGTGTACACTAAATGTGGATGACAATGGGCGGTCTTATTGCAATGAGCAATCTCTTCCAGACAACCTTTGGATGAACCGGAATTATGGGTACAATATAGACGGTGGCGTACAATACACATCTAATAATGGGATATATATACATTATAATAAGCACATATAAATAGCATTTACACACAATATAATAGAGATAAATATGAACTGTAAGAGTATTAAGGAATTCTACAACATAGACAAATAGTGACTTCGCACGAGTCTCTTAAAAACTGGAAGAGATTTAGCACGTCTGATATCCACAGGTAACGAATTCCACAGACGGACAGCTTGTACAGTGAAGGATTTATCATAAAAAGTAGATGAGTGAACTGGAATTTGAAGTTGAATGTTCTCGGTGGAGCGTAATGAACGTGAATGGGAAAGATGAAGAAATTCAAAGCGCTCTTTGAGGTATAGAGGTGTGAAAGGATGAAATAGAACACTGTACAAGAGAGAGAGAATATGAGTGTTCCTGCGAAAACGAATTGGCAACCACTTGAGCTTATTGCGATATTCTGAGACATGGTCATACTTTTTGAGACCAAATATAAATCTAATACTCAAATTTTGGAGGCGCTCAAGCTTATTTAATTGCACTTCAGTCAAATCTGGAAAACAGGCGTCGGCGTAGTCGAGTATAGGGAGCAAAAGAGATTGAGCAAGCGCAACTTTGGTGGCGATGGGTAAAAAGTTCCTTAGTCTTCTCAGTGATGAAGCTGAAGCAAAGGTTTTGCGACTTAGTTCGGTCAGGTGATTACACCAAGACAACTCTTTGACTTGAATGACTTGCATCTTGTGAACTTAGTATGGGCAGAGATAACCAGTTAACACCAGGCCTCGATTTCGAAACTATACCACATAAAAAAAACTTCTAACAGACAAATTCAGAAGTATTGACGTGAAAATGTACAAGCATACATGCATAATAATAATAATAATACATTCATTGTCTCTCACAAAAAAGTAAACACGCATACAAACATCTGTCCATCAATACCGATATACTTTCTCATCTATATATTAGTGTGAAATGGAATAGTGGGATCCTAGTATTTTACTACATACGAAAATATTTAAATGAATTAGCGCTTACTTGCCAGATAAGTTCAATCGTGGTGGCTTTGGGTGCAGAAGCCCGGAGGTTGAGGGGTGCCCTTGAAGGAGGCTCGTGCAACGTCAACGCAAGTAGAGATCGAGTGTGGGAAGACGCGAACTGAGCGGTCACCGTCCTCGCACGTACTAAGTAAGCCGTGGCGGGTTCTAGGCCAGTTATGGTAGCCCCTTCCATTCTAGAAGAAAATCTGAATGGGAATAATGCTTATGATTACATTGTGATGTTGGTGCGTGACACAAGGAAAAATGAGGCGCGTCAATACTATGTTTGCTGTTACTTTAGGAAAAAAAAGTTTTTTATTTTTAATATTGGTTGACATTCCACACAGCGCCATCTAGCCCTAAAGTAAGCTAAGCACCGCTTGTGTCATGGGAACCAGACAACTGATATAATACTTATATACTTTTTTGTAAATACATACATATAATACATACTGATATCCAGATACAGACAAACATCTTTATTCATCATACAAATGATTGTCCTTGGTGGGAATCGACCCCTCGACCAGCATAGAAGGCAGGGTTACTACCAACTGACCTGTGACGTCTGTCAAATATTCTGTCAATATATGTAAGCCTAGGCTATATCAACATTCGAAATTGGATCGATGTAAGACACGATATCCCCGGAGGGTCCCTCGGTAGTGGACATCAAAAATATCCCACATAAAAACCAATGAAATTAAATTACTTACGACAGGAAAAATAACTTACTCGATATACGAATCCACAGGGTGAGCAGTTACCGACACGTTATGAGTGTCGGCATCTCTCCAAGAATCGGGGCTGGTGGAATCGTGTTTTCGATATTGCACCACATAGCCCAAGACTGGACAGTTTCCGTCATAAGGTCTCCTCCATTGCAGTCTTACGGATCTAGAAGTTGTATCTAGCACTCGAAAGTTCGCGGGAGGTTCTGGTGGTTCTGTAACAATAAATTTATTCAAATTACGTATTTATAAAGAAATATAGTTTTAAGAAAATGTAATGAATGCATTTGTCCGACCTTGAACCGCTAAATGCACGAAATGGTCTGATCTTCCAAAAGGGTTGGACGCTTGACATCTATATACTCCCGAGTCTCTTCTATCTGCTCTTTCAATTACCAGCTCACTCCTCAGCCCCTCGGCACTTCTTGTTTCTGATATGCTCATTCTGAAATCAAAATTATGGAAAATTTAAATATCACATCTAAAATTCGACATCCGCCAAGTGATGTAGTAAGATATAAAATGCATTAAGGCAACAAAAGTAAACACTTCAAGAGTTCTGATATTTACTCACCTGTAATCAGAATTTGGTAAGTTTCGTCCAGAGTGACTCCAAGACGTAGAAAGTGGTGAGTCGCCTCGCGCAACGCAAACCAGTCTGACTGTATCGCCTAATTTTGCGGTCACGTTAGCCGATTGCGTTTCGAATCTTGCTGGTTCTAAAACAACGTAATGTAGTTATGTATTTGTTATGTATATATTGTTATGTTATTTACATAATTTATATTCTTTTATTATGTATTACCTACCATTCACGTGTATGTTGAGCATTTTAGCAATAGCAGGTTGAACTCCATTGTCAGCTTTACATTTATATTTCCCGGAATGTTCTGCACGGGCTGACTCTATTCTTAGAGATCCATTCCCAAGAGTTAGTGGATCTAAAACTCCACCTAGGGAAGTTTCTGTGCCACCTTTGGAAGAAAAACACAAATGAATTTCATTATTTAAATATCAATATTTATCTATTTATCTATTTTTGGATAGCTCTCATAGAGCCATCTAGCCTCAACCTAAGTATTCCTTGTACTATGAGAACCATATAACTAATAGAATACATACATACTTGTATAAATACCCAGAAATAGAACAAATATCTATATTCGTCACACAAATGTTTGTCCTGCCTAGAAAGCCCACGACCTACAGCGCAGAAGGCAGACTAACAACTGAGTTGTGGGCTGTGAGGTTAGTCTATCTATACTATCTACGACTTGAGATCGAGTGACTCTTACCAGAGAGCTTGGTCCAGTAAATATTAGGAGTAGGGTGTCCTCGCGCTTCACAACTCAAAGTCAGTGAGCCGTTCAATAAAACAGCTGCATCTGAAGGTTCCATTTGCCAATATGGAGGGACTGGAAAAAAATAGAAATAAATACATCATGAATTTTACCATAGCATGTTATCAGGTTGATCTTATTGGTGAACTACCTTTGATAGCCAGTTCTGTAGAAGTATTGGCTTTGCCGGCCGTATTGGTGACAACACAAGTGTAAATACCACTGTGAGCCGCCGTCAGACTTTTAAAGAGTAGCATGCTGTAAAATTCCGCCCCTCGTTCATCTACCTGAAATGATACATCAAATTATGAATGATCGGTTAAAATTAAAGCAAATTATTTTATTCAAAATGTCTTTTTATATTCACTATATTCACATAAAGTTACCTGGAGAGCACTTGAAATCGGCAACTGATCCTTCAACCAGGAGAAGTATACAGGCATATCTCCAGAAGTAACAGTACAAGTTATCTGTGATCTATCACCAGCTTTTAATCCAGGAGGGAACGAGATCGGCGATAAAACCGGCGGTGACACTACAGATATTTGCACCTGCAAGAGTAATACTATGAAAATTTTTAGGAATTTCCAGGCAAATAGCGTGAAATGTTTAATGCTGCGACAATTTAGCATCCGGTAAAATTCGTAATTTCCTGTTTTGTACATCTATTTTCAATGCATCTTTTAAAAAGAAATAGGTCGATAGAAGCAATTGAGATGCTCGCTTTCTTAGCCAAATGGAGGTACAGACTCAAGGGACACACCTGCATTGTCAGAACGGTTCAATATAATAAAGAGGCGACTGGGGCGAAATTGCACTGAACTTTTCATTTATACGCCGGGAAATTGGAATTTTTGATCCTGTTGCGCTGTTTATAAGAGGAACATGTACCTTCGTACAGGCTTTTTAAATTACCTCACGTTTTGCCAGTTCTCCTCCCGAGGTGACGACGGAACAAGTCCAACTGCCCTTGTCTCTATTTCTGTCTACGTTTGAAATGGTTAGTCTTCCATCAACTTGGTGATATCTTGGATCAGCACCTGCTCCTCCCTCCCATTTCACAGAACTAGGCAAAAATTTATTAGTCGTTATGAAATAATATGTTATTGGAGTTTACTCCTAAAGAATCGATTTCATTTAAAGTCCCCGGTACGAAAATGTTGTGGGTAGTAAAAGCGAGCATTATAAAAAGCGTTATGACAAATGTCATCAAGAGTAAACTCCAGTTGCGCCTCGGAAATGGAACGCACATTCATTCATTCATCACATTCTTAACTTTTTAGATAATCTCACTTCACCTAACAACATTAGGTATAATATCCTTTCAGCACAAATACTTAGATGACCAGGATAGTAAACATGAAAGACAGAAAATATTTTTAATTATTACTAGAACCGTACAAAAGGCGTAATTGTGCAAGCAAGCACAATTCCAGGGGTTACCGTTTGGCAATTTTCTTTACCGCAACGTAAATATTACAAGACAAACACAATAACAGGAGTTCCCGTATTCTGAAGGTAATGATAATAACCGACTTGGTCCGATCCCGTTCCGTGCTCAGACTGGGAACGCTGCGTCATACATATTGTAGCAGGGTAATGTTGTAAGTGAATTTTTGTATTCTCTCGGCTGTTGGTTTGTCACGGATGTTTGGAATGTAAGATTCGTGGAATGTTTTACGGGTGGGCAAAAGTGGCTTTAAAGTGATGTGTAAATTGTATCACCGGTAAAGCAAGCTTTATAATTTGTAAGATGGAAAAGAATTAAATTTTTTTCTGTTTATCAGAGTTGTGGCCAAACTTGTATGTAATCCGACGTTTCAAAGATTTAGAAGATCACATTTTCAAAACGTTTAAATAATACGTCGTTAGCAAACTTGTGTATTTTAAAAGCATGAATTTAAATCTTATCTTTTTTATCTTATGGGTCTCTTATCTTATCTTATGGGTTTTGAGTGATTTCGAGTGATACTGTTGTTTCATTCAAATCTGAGATGACAATTTAATGTAACAAACAATTCATTTTTGAATTATTTAGCCTCAAACTAAGCATAAATTGTAATATAAACATCCAGACATAGAAAACAGAACTTTAATATTCGTCACAAAAATGTTCGTGCCACAAACATATATAAGAATAATAGGGTACAGTACTGAATAAACAACGATTACTCACTCAATAGGGAATCCGTAGTAGGGACACCAGAGAGTGACTTCGGAGCCAGCGACGGCCTTCACAGAGTTCAAGGCGCGGATGTAGGGTGGACCTATGCAAATAATAAGATTGTATTATATCGCAATTATCATACTAAATAATATTCAAATGAATTTTAAGTACTTAAGGTCAAAAGGAAGTGGAAATTTATTTTGTACAAATTAGGGAACTTAAGTTTTATATCACCTGTAAAGACAGTGTGTGTGTGTGTGTGTGTGTGTGTGTGTATGTGTGTGTGTGTGTGTGTGTGTGTGTGTGTGTGTGTGTGTGTGTATGTGTGTGTGTATGTGTGTGTGTATGTGTGTGTGTGTGTGTGTGTGTGTGTGTGTGTGTAGTGATACAAGACAGATAATTACTAAGAAAAAAGTGATAAATATAAAAAAAGACGTGTGGCACTCGGAGACTGCCGCGGTAAAGCTATTGCGCGTGATATTTCAATAAGTCATTAAAAGTTCTGGTATTTATCGATAGATGGATGGATGGATGGATGGGTGTGTGGGGTGTTAGGTTTTTTCGTTACGGAATTTCTGGATTCGGTCTCCACGCTCAAGGCCCGCGATAGAAGCTATGCAATAGCTTAAAAAATATAATAGTGAAAAAGTGGTATTTATTTTATTTGTATTTGTTGCTGACAGTTAGATTCAGGGAAAATCCACCGTTCAATAGTAAATTAATGATATGTTTATGTAACGTTATACATCGACATAGCCTTATCGAATTTTAATTGTAATTATGTTATGGACGGCACGATAAGAATGAAAAACAAAAGTTTGAAATTAACCTTTGAATTGATAATTATGATATTGGTGGACAATTTGCGCCATCTAGATGGCGCTGTGTGACTGCTTAGTGATAGCATAAGCATAGCGTGTACTATGGCAACCAGACAACTGATAGGATACATGTATACTTTTTAAAGTACATACATATTAACACCCACACACAAGGGTGCGAATCGAACCCACGACCTACAGCGCAGAAGGCAGAGTTACTACCAACTGAGCTGTAAAACCTGTCTATCTAAGTCTATTTAAGTCTGGTACCGAAAGAATAAGCGCTATTAGTAACTAAACTTAACGCGAATAAATGCGAAACAATTAAAATTTACGAAACGTATATGAATAATGAGTAGTTTATGTTTAGCACTAGGTCTCAAGAACATACTGTGTCCCAAACAGTAAGGCTTGCCATTTCAAATATGAAAAAGAGGAAAGAAAAATGCGTACATGTACCTACACAACTGCTGAAAAGTAAATTGGCAGCCGACCCGCATATTTCTGGCTTTTTGAGTTTCAAGCGGGCCTATGCAAATCTAATATTTACTCAGCAATTATCATATTATGCTAAAATTATGCTCAGGTATTAAATAATTTCGTTACGCGTGTTACGAATGTACGAAACATTTCGTGTTTGTCGTTTTTCACGCTGTAAAATAATGTAAATTGGGATGTTTATGTTGCATGATAAGTAGCTCTTCGAGGTGACACTCGCTAAGTGAACCTTAGCGAGGTACACTTAGCCACTTCCAGTTTCTAACTTAGGGGTAGAAACTGGACTTTTGTTACAATTTTGAATTCCACTTGAATTTAATTTATCGTTTGTCCAGATTTTCATGAAGATCTTAAACGGTGGTAGCATACAGATTAAATAAATAAATATTTGTGGATATTTGTGGCACATAGTACCACAATCTAACAATCCATACCAAGTAGATATGTTGCGATAGCAAAATTGTTTATTTATTTCCAATACAGTATGCGTCAAAATGAGTTCGAATTCAATTGCTCAAACATAGCAACTGTCGAAAATATCAATTCGAATAATATTTGTGTAATATCGCGTATGACGGCCAGCGTGAATGAGATTGACATGAAATCGACGGACCACAAAGCGATATATAAGGTACCTAGATATAGTTTATTTGATCCCGAGATATTTAAGAGCAGTAGAACTCACGCCAAGTTCGTCCGGGGAAGTACTACGCATTCGCGTTACTGTGTTTTTTGAAAGGTATGGTTGCCGGTGTAATTACAGGCACATGAGACATTCCACCTGCACGAATCAGAGTTACGGGCGCATACGATGCAACTTGGGTCTTGTCGTACCTAGTTGGGGAGGACCCAATTCGCATCGGTTGTTATAGGCAGCGGTTACCACTTAACACCAGGTGGGCCGTCGGCTCGATCCGTAACTGTATCAAAAAAAAACTGGCTACATCCCACTTGGTAAATATGCTATATGGTGAATTTCATTTTTGCCTACTAGTTGAAGTTTAGCACCGAAATTTTGAATTCAGCTTTAATGGAGTGAAAAAGAGAATTTTGTTAATCTTTCAACACATTTATACAGAACCTCCCGGTGGCTTGAGAAGGGCTTATATTTTAATTTCATCCGAAAGTAACGACCGATGGTTTCAAGGCGACCCTACTCAGCCAAGCGCCGACGCCCGCCTTAGAGTTACGATATTGTATTCTTGGCGTAAAAGTTTTTAAAGGACCTGTTGGAAATATTGTATTTATGAAACTGAGTCCTGTCATTGTTTCCAGCTATAAAGACTACGATGACGATAATGAAATAGAAATACAACAGAATAAATAACGTTCATTCAAAAACCAGGATTAAAAACTAGCTGACCCGGCAAACTTCATACCGCCTCAGAATTAATAAATGTTGTGTTAAGTTCTTAGCTGCATTAAGTTCAAATAAACCTTTTTTTATAATATTGAAATATATGATGTAGTTTATGTGGCAGCAAGGCATTATGTCGAGTTCTATTTGAGAATTATTTATCTTTTGTCTTTTTTTATGTTACTGGTTCTATCATAATTAATTAGGTATGCCTTTATTCAAATAGGGTCTTTGTTGTAAATATAATTTGTTGGTACAAGCCACAAACTAAATTACGAGTATGTGTACTGTACTTATGCGAATAACCCTCCGAATGAGTTTAATCAGGTTCGTGCCTTCGAGGCATTTTTTAGCTAGCACTATTTCATTTCCAAATCGACTACCTAAAATTTATCGAGATTATTAAGCTGTAGTATACCTACTTACTACTAACAGGTTGTTCAATACATAATAAAAACCTCTTCAAATCTATTACTTAATAGGTTAGCACCAGATACATAACCATATAAAACATTTGTATCTAAAAGAGTAAACAGCTTATGTGTACATGTTCTTTCCAAAATGATAAAGGGCATCAAACTAAAAGCCGTGAAGTGTGATAAAAATGCTGACTTCGATACACATATTCAAATAATACAATTAACAAATAAATGATGCAATGGGCGGCTTTATGGCTATAAGCGATATCTTAGAGGCAACGTTTGGAGGAACAGGTTTTGCGGGTAATGGTTAAGAGAGGAACATTCAGAAACTTTTTTGTGTGATGTAGGTGATAGAACGAGTTGACGGCCCACCTGATGTTAAGTGGTAACCGCCGCCCTAGACAATAGTAATACGACTCTCCACCAGAATATGAGATGACTCAAGTCGCATTGCGTTGCGTTCATCACCCCGAGACGGGGATGTTACGTATCATGCGCCTGCAATTTCACCAGCACCCACTTCCTTCCACCGGAACACAACAACACGAGTGCATCACTATTTGGCGGCAGATTACCAGGTGTGGTGGCAGTACTTCTCCGGGCGAACTTAGCACAATTTCTACTGCTACTTTGGGTTACTCCTTTCGCACCGCCCGCGGGGGACACGTGTAGGGATTCAAAGGGTTATCACCACGGACGCGAGCAACGTGGCCCCCTTTCTTTCTTGTTTCTCTGACACTCACCGTAAACATTGAGCCTGGCTGCATGAGCGACGTTACCGTGTGGGTTGGTAGCTCGGCATTCGTATCTACCACCGTGCTCCACTCTCGCACTGCTGATAGATAATGTTGACAGGACATAGTTCCCGCTGGAGGATATGCCGGAGGGACCGTTCTCTCGACCTTCGGTTATAATAGCCCTGTGGAGAAAGATAAATCCTTATTATTCATTCAGAATGGCTTTACAAACATAAATAAATATTGGTGTTCGCTTTACGCAGTGCCATCTAACTCCAAATTAAGCATAGCTTGTACTACGGGAAAAACTAATAGAATATCTATTTCGTAACTAAATACTTAAAATACAAATGTACAGAACAAATATCTATGTTATTCACACAAATGTTTGTCCTTGATGGGAGTCGAAACTACAACCTACAGAAAGAAGGCAGAGTTATTACTAACTGAGCTGTGAGGCCAGACGGGCTGGCTTTAGGTACCTTATCGATGGTGGCTATCAAAAACGCTTACTAATTTGTTCTTTATGACTTTCATACACAATCGCCCAGCATAAGAATCAACGACCCTTGATATAAGTTTATGCTCAACACACAACATTTTTGGTCCGGTCGGGAATCGAACCCGAAACTACGACTTCGCAAGTAGGATAACATGTGCTTAGCATTTAGCAGCTGCATTCTATTTTAAAACTTAAGCATCAATTGAAACACTTTTAGTCTGCAGTATTGGACATATTCCATTAAAATAACGGAGAGCTAAGTTAAATTAAGCTAAAGATAGGCCCAACTAGCTGTAAGTTCGAAAGCTATTTAGTTACTTGGCAGCAATGCAAATGCTTAAAACTTGGTAGCAATCTCAATAGCAGACTATATACAGGCTGGATCTACAATTTAAAATGATGCTGTACTACTGCTGTTTTTTTGAAAATATGAGATGAATTTTATTTCAACTCATTATTGGCAAAAAAATGTTGTAAATTTTGTTCACAACGTGATAATGTGACAGCTTCAAAATTTATATCGTGGGCGGTATCGCTGCAATGGACAGTGGGTGCCGCTAACCATCGGGCTGGCCATCTGCCAGTTCACTTCCCTGGTTATGTCCATAAAAAGTAAGATATTTATGCCAAGCGTATCGTATTAAATATTGGTGGACATTTTACAAAACGCCATCTAGCCCCAATAAGCTAGCTTGTACTAAAGGAACCAGATGACTGATAGAATATTTGTATACGCTTTATTTGTTTATTCGATTATTCGATTATTTTAACTCACCCATGATGTGACGGTACTGACTGTCCATCCAGACTCCATCTGAACCGAGGGGGAGGTTCGCCCACAGCCGAGCATTTCAACGCCACTTGTGCCCCCGGCTGCACCGCTTGCTCTATGAAGGTATACACCAACTCTGGACGGGAATCTAAACAAACAGGACGTAAAAGAGGTTTACATTGTAACTGAACACGATAAACTTTATCCTAAAGACTAATTCCAAAAGTATTCAAAATCTATTTTCGGGCTTCATCACCTAGTCCTGTCACCAGACATACCTAAGGTTTTAAATAATGTGATAGAACGACCTGACAGTCCACCTGATGTAAGTGGTAACCACCGCCCATAGACAACAGCAATATGAATTGTAATATAATTGATATATAATGTGTAACATAAATTTTGTGGTAGTGTTTAAGGGCAAACGTTAACTAAATAAAGAATATAAACTAGTAGCCTGCACAAATTAAACTAGAAGTTCCATAGAATTCTAAAACTGCATCAATATCTCTTTGAGAATTATTGTCAATGACACAGGATCTCGTAGCATCCCGGAGAAGCTATTAAGTTACGCATCCATTAGACTCGCCTGCAACGTATGTAACGAATTTCAGATTTGCTTTGTACGATTTCCTACAGTACTGCGTTGAAAATAGTAATAGCACGTTTACCATCGATACCGTTAAAGCCTTGAGTATGCGTTGGGGCCTGGCTCTAGTCGTTGCATACCTTTCCATAAATAAAAAAGAATAAAAGCTACTCACCAGAAGAGCGTTTTGAACGTTTTCGTTTGAACGGGCGTCCTGTGTTCGTTTCCCTCACTAACGAGCAGCGTGTAACTGAAAAAATAACCAGGTAAATGGAAAAATATATGTACTTTAGTTTACATAGCTTTGCTCCCTTTGGCGTAGTTGACATAATATAATGTTTGTATAATGAGAATGTTCCGCGCTTTGCTACGGCCACCGCTCTGTTGACTTATTTTATTATGATATTATATATTATTATTATTTATTATGATAGTTCTGTCGTCAAAACAACTGTATCATAAGACGATTATAACTCGTTTTTTTACAAATAAAGGTGAGTGACCTAACATAAAACGGCGTTGATTAAAAAATGTGTTAAATAAGGAACTAAATAATAGGCAACATGTAAAATTTTAATTGATGAGAATGACTGAATATGTCACGCACAATATGTCTATGGTAATAGGTTAAGTAATTTTAGTATCACTGGTATAATAATGAATTAATTAAATTATTTATTAATTTTCGGCTTTATGAACGCGGATCAGTGCACAAAGTAGCAACCTGTCCTCACGCTTGGTAACGAATGCAGGTGAGCGCTGCAAAAATGCCTAAATGTGCAAGTGTGAGTGGTGTTTCCAACACAAGCAAATGCACGTTGTTTTGCCGATCCGCGAACACGTGTGATCATATCGGTGCCTAAATCGACAGTGACACAACTAAAAAAACTCATTTTTCAGGAGAGCGGTTTTGCGTTGAGTGATGGCGAGTAAATACAACCAATCAGATAACGACATTTATTAACGTTACTTGCTTAGTTGGGCGAATAGGAATATGTATTTTATTCACATTATAATACAGAAGATTTCGCGTCGAACTACACCAATAACTCTCAATTTTGAAACATCTGGTTTTGTGCCACTAACTAATTTAGGCAGCGATATGTTCTTTCGTCGAACATTCGTTCATTCCTGCTTGCGAGTAGTCAGCGACCGTTATTTATATTCTACGATGTTCACAAAAACCTACAATCTAGCATATTTATTCATAGAAACATAGAAGAATATCTCAACTCAAAATCAGAATGCCGCACGTCTTTCTAGTAAATAAAATACCAAGAATACCCAATAAAAGTACCTACAATAAAAATGTGTACAAGAGTAATGTTGACCTACTTTAACAGACAGATGAAATGACATAGCTGGAATGGATCCTTGTTGAAAAATTCACTCAGCTTCGTTTTACTATCCGTATTCGTTCAGAATTTATAACACCGTAAATCGTAAAACCGGAAAAAAGTTTACAGCTTTGTAGATACTGAATTGCTGGATAAACCGAAGCAACGATAGATCTGAATTATCTCCGATCATAAACAAAAGAATACATATAACATACCAAGTACAAACGATCCTATTGACATAGTAACGTTTAGAACTATAGCAATATTCGCATTGGGTCAACATAGGACTCGATTATTTGTTTATTTTGTTCAAACTTTATTGATCCTTTCAGGAACATTCTGTGAAAGTCAAAGAAAAGGTGTAGATTCTATCAGATAAATATGTGAGCAGATAAGAAAGGTTGGAACAAAACTTTAATACTGCAAATGAACACTCGACAAAATTGTATAGGTATGACAGTTGTAACTGCTAAGAGACACGACGAGGTACTGAGTCGTAAGACTACCTATTTCTAACCATGAATAATATTCTCAATGTCGCGTTGACTATAATATAATGATAACAGTTTAGTGAAAAGTTGGATGCTGACGTTTTTGTACAAGTTGAGCGAAGCGGCATATTACATTGGCTGTTTAAGAAATATTAATCAACGTAGCGTTATAAATTTTTTAAATTAAGTTGTTAAAATGTGGTATTGTCAATCGCAGTAATTATTTTTTCCAAACTAACTGTATTTATAAGTCAGGTCGGGTACTTTTGGGACGACCCTAGTATGTACAAATTTCAGTGTACCGGAGAGCGTGCTCTTAATTTAAGGTCTGTGCAATTTACACGCGCACAGCAAACAGTACGATAATGTATGCTGTCCACGTTCGTGATCTATAATTAAAAAGTTTAATTAACCCCTTTTCATAAATATTCAATATGCAAATTAGTAGTTGCAGCTGATCGTAAAGCATCAAGGACTATTCAGCTCGAGCTTTATGTCGAAGCTCAGACATAAATAGAAAATTCACAAAGCGAACTAGTTAGTGGAGTACGAAAAAATAAACTAGCTACCCCACTCCTTTTCCTGCAAATATGGAGGCAGCGCGTGAATCACGGGAACTATTCCAATTTCAAAAGTTTCCATTTGGTGAAGCCACACTTGGAGTGAAAAATGACGTCCAAAATATTCGGACGTCAATGCGACGGACGTCCGATACTGAAGATACGTATAAAGTGGATTACTCAGTAAGTAATCAGACTAATAGATAGGTATACCTTATCAGAACTTAGGTAACAGATAATTTATTTGACTTGTGTGCCACAGAACCATCTGGTAAAAATAATAAACCCAGCATTCATAATAAATAGTCCAGGGTTTATTATCGATAAAAGATCTTTTTTCCGTGTGTTTTTAAATTGATTATTATATTGGAACATCTTGATTATCTTGCATGCTCATGCGTGTGCATGTGAATCTATTTATAAATAGTTGATAGAATTTGAAGTCCTTCCTACTTTTAACCTTCACTAACGTAAATAAAGTGACAATATTTATGTTCATGTAGAAATACGATAGGTACAACCTTTAACTAAACAAAGGTGGTCGTGGACCACACAATATCGTAATACCTTAGGTACACTCTAAAGAATAAAAACTACCAATTTTGCGGAATGACTGGAATATCTATTCATGTTTTTATTTTAATTTGTATTTTCAGTTTAAGATAAAAAAAAAACATTTTCCCTTTAGATTAGTAGTTAAACAACATTTGAGGATAATAACTGTGTGTTCTAAGTCCCTTCCCCTTGTTGATATAATATCGTAGGTAGGTACTTATAGCATTCGGATTTTTACATGCAAAAAATCATAAAGCCACAGTAATGTATTATTACATCGAATAATAAAGTGCTAAGGCATCCGTCCCAAAACCATACGTTAGGCTCCAAACAAACATTACCATGCGATACGTACCGTCTGTGCATAAAAAATGTCCGGTCCAATAGCCCGTTTGTAGGTCGCCAAATGGGGGCCCCTATCCAACGAGAATACTTCGCGAGAAATAATCAAGATAGAATAGCCCATCTTAAACAGTCATGATTAAAGTATTTCAAACATAATATGTAGTTTCCTTTGTGTTGCCTAAAATCACATTTAAATAATAAACAAAATACATCATTTTGGTGTAAAACCGAAGAAATTCTCCAAAGGATCAATTACGAAGTTATTAAATTAGCTTCATGCTTCATGCAAACAGATGTTGACAAAAACGTTTAATAAAGATGAAAGAATGCTCTAGATAAACGTTGTTTCAGAATACTTAACTCAATATTATAACTTCTGATCCTTCAGTCCTTAATAAATGACGTTTTCAAATTTACTAGGAGTCTGTTCAGATTGAGCAGATGGGATAATGTTCTTTCCAACCGGAATATATAATCGCTGAAGATTTATCGCCAATAGATTTGCGACAGCGAGAACGAAGGTCGATATTAAAATCCACCCTTCCTTTTCTTAACGAATGACTTATCACGGTTTTATACTGGCTTCGCACACAGCTTCAATTGGTAGTAATCCTTCTTCGCTGTAGGTCTTGGGTTCGATTCCCACCCAGGCCAAAAATTTGTGTAACGATCATAGATGTATGTTCTGTGTTAATATGCATTATATAATTATGTATTTACAAAAAAGAATATAAGTATTATATCAGTTGTCTGGTTTCCATATGATACAAGCTATGCTTAGCTTAATTTGGGCTAGATGGCACTGTGTGAAATGTCCACCAATATTTTATTTATTTTATATTTATAGTGTTGCGTTTCCGTAGAGATTGTTTAATTGGATTAGTCAGAATGTAAGAACGTTAGTGCAGCTGCTATTATAGATATCTCTGCGACAGCAAATTTTTATCAGCACTGCGGCTCGGCGCCCAATCTATAAAACCGCATTGAGACTATTCTGTCTAATGTTAATTCCGCGACGCTATACTCACACAAATTTTGTATCGGCCCCAAGCTATTTGTACGCGCATCGATCTCCCGTATGCCTTTAGGCTATTGCAGCGTTCTGTTGTGTGAACTGATAAACGTAAAACGGTGACTTTCATTACTTTGACGATCCCTGCGGTTTAGTGGAGTAATCGATTCAAGTGCAAAGGTAACGGGTTCTGTTGTCGCGTAGGACAAATATTTGCATGATCTGCAAAACATTTGTTCCGGGCTCGGGTGGATTGTCGCCATGGTGCTTGTAGTTAAGTTTAGTTAGTCTCATTGGCTCAGGATATATTTTACTGTATACTACTATATGGCCCTGACCCAATAAAAATATGTAAATGTAAATAACAACCAACAATTACATGCGTTTGCAAAACATTTCCCATCCAACTGTATTAAATATATCTGGTGTTGTGTACGAAATCAATATCGTTCCTCTAGGAATTATGTTATCGCAAGGAATTTTTTAGAAATAAGCTTTGGCATTTTAGTACTGACTGTTTTGAAACTTCAACTAATGTCATATATTCAGAATTAGCCTATACCCAAACTATATATGTTGTGTGTGATCCCAGGCCAGAATGATGAATCAGATGATAGTTCAAACAAGTTTTCATATTTTAAGATTATTATAATGAAAATTGGACTAATATAAATAGTAATATATAAGGTAATTAATTATTCGAAACATATTACCAAACTATGAATCGGTACAGTTTCTGCTCTCAGGTCTCAGGAGGCTCAAATATTCTAGTCCCGTCTACAGTGCTTACGTATTTAAGCGTATAGGGTCAAGACTCGGGGACGTAAAGCTTTTACGTATTCAAAGAACAAAACAATACAAGCTATATGCAGTATACTAGCTATGCATAGTTCGGGGCTACATAGTACAGTGCAGTGTGGAATGTCTATCAATATTTATTCTCCAGAAATTCAGGGTGACAATTCTGAGTCAAAGTGACACACTAGCCTTAATGCTGTATCTGTCTAAATGGCACAGAATTGAACTGAGAGGAGTAATTTAAGGTATTTAGATAGCATATTCCTATTTATTATCCTATTTATTTATTTCCTGTCCGCATAATTTTATCATATATATATTATACCAGAAGCTAATTATTTTATCATGGTGTAATGTGTCGTGATGCGCCAGAGTTAAGTCGAAAAATTATCGTCTTTTGTGTATTTTTTCTGTTATCTGTCTAGTTCGATTTCTAGTATCGATCATATTACACAGCGCGTCTCGCTGTGAAATATTCACGCGACAAAATCAACGAAATCAAAAAATTTGATTGAATTAGATTGATAGAAGATTTTAGAAAATGTAGGTAGTATTATTAATTTTGCCCGTAAAATTTCATAACTCACAAAAAAACCTTTTATATAACCTATGTTGTAAAAAGGATGTACTATGTGATTAACTGACTGATAAAATACCAAACTTATACACATGAGTACCTACATACCTACTAGAAGTTTTGGAGTTGCATTATATGACATAGGTGCACGTTAAGAAAGAAATGTTGGAATTTTGACCCCTAAAGAGTCCAAAATTTTGGTAAAGTATGAAACGATAAAGAAAAATTAGTAATGATACGAGTATATCATAATAGTATTTTAATGGTACTTGATTTTTTTTGTTATACTATATATGTAATTTTATTAATGTTCATTAAAACAATGATCAGTTTAATAAATAAATAATACTCGCATACGAGAAGCATAGTAAAAAGGCACCATTTATCCCCATTTTATTGTACGAAGGTAAAACGATTGTCAGGCTTATGTGATAAGAATAAACTAATACGAAATTTTCGCACCAATTTCTCGTGAGCCCACAGTTAGACCTTATTTTTCTCTCTGAGTGAGTGCAGAATTTATGAGAGACCCAAAGCAATAAAATACCTTCCTAGGAAATGAAGGAGCAAATCGCAATATATTTGTTTCTTGGTGGCTGGAGGGAAACCATTTTAGCCATCTGCGGGTGGAAGTGTATTTTATGAGAACGTACTAAGTCTTATGAAATCGATTCATTATTTTATGAAATGGAAAACGGGTCTGTTATACTATTTTCATTCTGTGGATTGTGTTCAGATAGAAAAACGATATTAACATATACTATACAGAATAATGCTTAGAATGGAAACTTCTTTGTATAATATTACTGCAGTATTTACAGCAGCAATATTATCCAGTAGTAGTAGTATGTGTCTATGTGTAGTAGTAGTATGTACGCAGTAAGCATTAGTGTTCTGAAGTAAATAAAAGTGAATCCACCCCAGTTGTGGACAAAATAAAAAAAATAAGCAAATTTTTATACTTATGGGTTAATAAAAAAACCTTCGACCTTCGCGTTTATAACATTAGTTATTTATTGGTTTGTTGTTGTAGTTATTTTTTGATTTTTGATTGGGTACTACAAATCACACACAAATCGCCCCCAGCGCATAAAATTACTATTCAGTGTAAAAAAGCTGAATATCAATAATATTAAACAAGTCAAGAAATCTACAAGTTATTGAAAGGAATTTTTTTATTTTTTTCCTATAAGTCGATAACATTCTTCATTTAACAATGTTAATAATAAAAATCCCCCGCTGGTGTCAAGAATAGCAACAATGACTACCCAAATAAATGTAACATACAAACAAAGTTAAGGAATGATAAGGAATATAAATTATGTAGGTAACGAGTCCGATTTGTAAACAAATTTATTAATTCACGCAACAAGTCGTAGCTATTCGATTCTAGGTACTAAGTACGGTGATACTTTATATTTAAAGCCTCAGTAAGCTTCGTAGAATTAATGTTTTATGGTCGTGATGAATGGGGGGAAAGCTGTCTCTCCTAAGAAATAATAAATTATTTACCTTCGCTAAGCCTCAAAGCTCGGGGCTGTTTATTTATTTATTGTTTTGAATCATATTAATAGAACATTTTCCGTTGAGTAAGATGTAGTATAAAATTTTCTGTGTAATAATAATAACAAGCAAATAACTGGATAAAAAGAACCAATTGTTTGAGTGGCGTTTAACTGATGACATATTCACATATAAATATGTATTGTGTCGTGATGCTATAATCGAAATACCATATAATAAAAAGAAAACGAATTTCATCAAAGATGACCACGTAAAAATAATATGCACATGTATATATTTTTATAATTAAATCAATCTTACTTAAGAACTAGCACTTGAATCTTTTGTTATAATTTCTATGCAGCCGATTGACTTAAGAGCATAACTAGTGCTTGCCGGAGAAACTGCAATTAGTTAGGTATGTCTAGTTGTGGTTTTAAGAGCATAAAAGCGTAACATTTTAGACTATATTTCATAACCATCTATGTAGACATACAGCCAACGCAGCGTAAAAATCTAGCCATATTTTAATGATACTTGGTGTTTCTTACGTAGGCACCAAGAATTGAATTTTGGTAATTGCTGAAATCGAGTTTTAGTGTGAATCGATAAAAAACACTTCGTTTCAAAAACAGTTGCGAGGCGCCCGGCGAAACTTTAAACTTTCCTCAAACAATAAAAGCACATTTTGGTTTTTATGATTATTATTTTTATTCCCATGGTACAAGTTATGTTTTAGTGGGGCTATATGGGACTGTGAAATGTTCACCAATATTTGTTTAATTAATAAGCCCATCCACCGGGTCCCATCCACCATCCAATGCTCCGGGTGTTGCTGACGTCTATAGGCTGCGGTGACCGCTTAACATCAGGTGGGCCGTAAGCCTGTTTGCCTATTATAACATTAAAAAAAAAACACGTGTTTACAGCAGCACTGGCACAAACTAATACATATATAAAAATAGTTAAAAAATTCAGGTCTATCATCAAACGGAGTGTATAATAATATAAAAAGTAGAGTGAGAGCCGATCAGACTCGGCACAATATTACGTTCATCCACAGCCCAGCCGTTATTCTAAACTCATTCTGTGGTCTCAAAATTAATTCAACCACCGCCTTCACTGCCGAGCTGAGAACTAATATTTTATATCCAGGTTTAATAAACTCGACTTTACCGTATTCACGCTAACTTGAATTCATGTTAACGTTTAGTTGCATCTAATATGAACTACGTATGCTTATCCGTATTAAAATTTAAAAATGTAAAAATATACTGTTTTTATTTAATTTTACAGTTGACTACTAATACTACTATCCTTACAGCTCAGTTGGTAGCAAATTTACTTTCTGCGCTGTAGAACGCAGGTTCGATTCCAATCAATGACCAACATTTGTGTAACGAATTGAAATGTATATTCTGTTTCTGCGAGGTGTTAAGTATTATATTTCTAAAATACTGGCCAAGTGTGAGTCAGACTCTCACAGCTTCCCCATAGGTAACCAGATAGGAATGAATATGCTCCAAACTTTGCAATAAGTACGCGTGACCTTGTGACTCTGAGTCATTAGAATAATTTACGTTTGACTTGCCTCTAAAGTTCCCACTGTAAGTAAACATGCCTACCCTTTACAAGCAAGAGTGCACTGACTTTCATTTACCGTGGGAGCTAAATTCGGCATGGTCACAAAAAATCGTTGTCCTGCATAAACTTTATTTATTTTAGATTTATGACTCGCATTAATTATACAATACATCAATCATAAGAAAGAAATGAGTAGAATAAAAAAAATGTGTTATAAATGTTGTTTTGTGCCTGCAATAACAGCAAGTGTTTCTTTTTTTATCACTTCATATAAAACGAATTATTCTGCATTCAAGACTTAAATTTCTAGTCTATCTATAAGTGACTGAATAGACGATGAAATACGATCAACTTTCTCAAAATCATAAAGAGAATAAGCCCTTTTTTAAATTATAAGGAACACTTACGGTTACGTCATAGCATCCATACCTCGTTACCTTACCTTAAGTGCCCATTTTGTCTAAAAAATACTTTGTTGTAGAAATAATTTATTGTGTTCGCTTGTATACTTTTTATTAGTCTCGTTTCCGAATAAAACCTCAATGTAGCTGCCTTTTATACGTATGTGTAAACTTTTGGCAAGTATTCCAAACACGCGACAGAATAAATTGAACTAAATCAGTTCATCTATAGCTTACAGAATTCCCAATTCGTGCTTTGTTTGGCTTCCGTTCCTCGTGAAATATTCCAAAAATGCGATTGCTGAAATTGTACTAATAAAACGTAAGAACTAAAACAACAAGCATATTCATCAGCTTTTACGTGTATCAGACGTTGGAAATTAAGAACAGAAGATGGCTTTCGACGCTGGTTATCGGCAACCATAACAAGAATACAAAAATTTCACGCATCCTCCGAAGCACTGAAGCGTTGTTAGAGCTTGTCTTCTAATCTTTGCATCGGCTTTCGCTCTCTTTATAAGTTCTAAAACGTATCTTAGAAAGGGTGATAGTTCAGTTGCTTCAACTAGTTGACTCGTCTATTCATAACCGCACGCATCCCTCAGTCATCTCATCGTCTGTTTGAACCATCGACCTCCAGATTGAAAATTGGTGACTTTACAGGGGGGCAACACACTCTCATAAAAAAATGTGTAGGGGGACCATCACTTAAGAGTCAGATCTCAATCGAAACATAATTTTGCCATAAAAATAATAATAATCACATGACTCCTGGTTGAAGTTGGTAGCCAGCGCATTCCTATCAGTTATAATATAAAAAAGACCAGACCCAAAATTTTGGTACTATATTAAAAATAAACTTACCACCATTTTGTCTGTAGATTTCAATACGTGCATCGTTCAAGTCGTAATATATTGCTTTTGGAGAACCTAGTTCAGCTTTCGTTGTATGGAGTGATCTGTAAAAAAAGGAAATTCATCAGTTTCAAAAGAACATGTTGTAAAGAAATTCGTATAAAACAACCGGTGAATAAAAATATTGCCGAATAAAATGTATTCATGTCAGTTCAAGCCAATTGGCACATTTTCTACATGAATGCTACAAAAAATCATTCAATGTATTAATTGGGACAAATGAAAAGGCCGTAGTTTAGTCCGTCTGTTTGATGTAAAGCCCCGGTGGGACAAGAGCTACCAATTACGTTCCAGAGGGACTGAATAACGAACTGAAATTATTTTCCTCCAACTCTTCTTTTATCCGAGACCTTTACTAATTGCTCACACACACGCTGCTTAAAGGATGTTGCTGTGTAAAAGTAATTATGAACGAAAATTTTCTTAGCGCAAAATTCATACGTTTGAACTTCTACGGCAGATTATGTAACCCTTCATTTAGATGTAGAAGTGGTTACGGAGGTCTACGCCGTAGCAATACATTATTAATTAGCGCTGTTTCATTACTTTATTATAAAACATGATATATGATAGTTTCATATGAATGTGCAATACTGATTTACTAATTGTAAAAATAACATAATTATATGCATTTTGTCTTATCATATAGAAGATTTGTTAAATAAAATAAGAAAAATCATAGCACTGAGTGCTCAACTTGAGAGAAAAATTCAAGAATTGGTATTCATAACGTATCTCATACAAATGAACCCAAATGTGACTATTCATGAATATAATTATATCAATTAGCTTACAATAATCTCAGTATCTTTTAAAAGGCCTTTTTAAAGGGATTATATCGATGAAAAACAAGGTTCAAGTGAAATTAAACTGAAATATTTTTTCATGGAGCGCATCGGCCGGTCCAGAGACAATTTATGTCGTCACTGGCCTGTAATCGATTTCGCTAGGGACGACAAAATTAAATTCCAATTTCATCGGATACGAGTGTAATAAAATAGTTTAACAGCGTGTTTGGACTAAATTAAATCCACATATCCTTATAATATGCAAAGTTCGTTCGTTGCTACCGATAACGATTTTCCAGTATCCATCACGCAATGATGTAACGTACCTTATCCATCATCTGTGATATTTTATACAATGTACATTATTATGAGTTGACTAGCTTCATACGCGGCAATATCACTTTCTGAAAAGGTTTGAAAGACGAAATATAGATTTGTTTATTTCATATTGCTTTTGCGCTCACAACACTTACGTAACAACTTTTAAGATGTTGTTACTCAACAACATCTATGTTGCTATACCAATAACTAACATTTGTTTCTGTCTGTTTGTCTGTCTGTTTGTTCTGGCTAATCTCCAAAACGGCTGGATCGATTTTGGGGACTCTCACTGGCAGATATCTGATGTTATAAGAAGTAACTTAGGCTACTTTTTCGAGGGGTAAAAACAAATTCCACGTAGACGAAGTCACGGACAACGGCTAGTATGAGTACACAGCATGTTTATCTCTAGAAAATTTGAATATCGCCAAGTTTGAAGGCTAAACGAGGTATGGGCGGCTGCCTACAAATTTCTCATAATAAAACTTTTATTATGCTTTTAAATTGTCTGGAATGAAATAAGTAAATAAAACTCAGGGGCGAAATATTTTAATAATAATATACCAAAACACGAATATTTTACCGTTATGTGCCGAAATTGTACCAAACTTTATGACTTTATGACATAACCATGCAAAAAATGCAAAAAAAATGAAGATTTAAGCGTGAATTAGTTCGTTCGTACTTCTAAAATATTGTGAGATATAGCATCTTCGGTACATCATTACCCAGCTGTACTCAATCCAAGTCATTGTAATGGAAAGGAACATTACACCAAATATAAACTTTTAGTAGCGAGATATTGCGTGAAGGGAAGCAAGTCAACCATATTACCTTTAACAAGGACCTTGAACTTATTGAAGTTTGAGTAATGTTTGACTAACTTTACCTGATGTTGACTACGTCACCGATGGTGGCGTAACGCAACGCATGGATTGAGAACTGGTTCTCAAATGTTACCGGAACACAGTGTAAGGTGCTCATCTAGATAGCTAGATAGCTAGCCGGACCTTTGCCCTAACACCACGCTATGGTTTACTACCGATAGTCCTTCAACGGAAGCTTGAGTCCATTGTATGATGCGTACCCACGACCGGAACATTATAATTCAACGTAACTACAACAGAACTGTCATTTCTTCAACACTTTTCAATACGTAACTGCCTTTCAGCGAAAAGAACGCGATACACATTTAGATAGATGGATAAATAGATGACACTTTATTGCTCACCAAATCAAAACAACAACAATCAGTAACAATGTACAAAAGAGTGAGCGATTAAACAATGAGCAGTCTTATCGCTATAAAGCGATCTCTTACAGACAACATCTAGATACTTAATCGGTTATACGGTAAGCCGCTAATTTCCCACCACATCTGCTAAAGTTACAGCAGTATAGATAAACGGGGCGAGACGCGAAAATTAGAGTAAGAAGTGGGTCAAAGTCGAGCGGGGTCGTCGGCCGTGCCAACCTCGAGCGTCTAATAATTACGTAACGTGGATGTCACGACGATACACCCCTTAAATAATATTATTAACCTTAAACGACTATGCATTAGACTCAAAATAACTTAGCATGTGCCACGGAACTTGATAAATGACGTTATAGCGGTCTGGAGATACCCGAAAAAACGAAAAGTCTTCCATTGCACGGAAGGATAAAGTTTACCCGGCACAAACAAATGTGTGAGGTCTCTGGTTCTATGTACTGGAACGAGTAATATATTATATCCATTTTTGGCTCTCAAGATTAACTTACTTCCGGTTTGAATGTATGAGGTCGCATTTGAGGAAACTTCTGCAGTAGAGTCGTCGTCTCGCAAGCTCCGGCGGTTCTGGGGAAAAAGGACAACTTTATACACTCAAAACTAAGTTCGGTTCTTAATTAAACGGCTGCCATCGACTAAAATAGCACCAGAACAAAAGTGAACATTATAAAATATAATAATTTGCTGTAGCTTTTGCCTACTTAGTACCTGGTTTAAAAGTAGCTAAGTGCATATTTCCGTCAGTCGCTGTTAATTATCTAACTCGGTTAAATGGTTTTTGAGCCTTATAATCATTATATAGGACATAATTACAAATTAATGTTTAATTATGTCGTAATTTACTAAATATTTGAATTTGAACATTAATGTATGAGTAGTAATGGAATTGCGGTATTGTCAAATACACAATTGTTCAATAAAACAAACAGCGAATTTAAAATTATTTTAATGTAAACTGTAATAGAAATAGTATTTATTTGTGATGCATTAATAAGATTAATGGCATTTCGTAAGCACCGTTGTTTGGATAGTAGAGCAAGTATTGATCTGATCATTCAATTCATACCTATTTGATACATCGTCGATATTCAATTAGATTAACTCCTTTCGGGGTAGATAAGCTGATAACGTTTTACAGTACGCGCACACAAGATTCTACGACTATATTGCTTAATTTGCCTTAGGCTTTCGAGATATCAAGGGATTAAAAATAAATTTGGAAGTAGGTATTAGAGTTGAATTTTGCAAAAAACAATAATTTTTATTTTAATATTTAGTTTTGTGTTCAAATGACTCTCTGTCGTGATTAACTTTTTTTTTCTGTAGTGATAAAGTTACGCAACGAGAAGATGGCCCACCTGGTGTTAAGTGGTAACCTCTGCCTTTTTCAAGCAATACGTCTTAGGTCCTCCCATACTTAGGTAGGTCCCCAGTTGCATGGTATGCGCCCCTAACTCTAAGACGTGAAGATGGAATGTTTCAAGTGCCTGTAGTTACACCGGCAACTAACCTTTCAAACCATGCTTGCCATGCATGCTTGGCGGCAGAAATGGTTATGGTGGCAGTACTTCCCCGGACGTACTTGGCATAAGTTCTCCTACAACTACAATGTAACATAACTCGTCGTTTATTTAGAGATACTATTGTAAAATATTGTGTTTTCTTAGAGGTTTTGTGCTAGCCACGTTACCTATGGCAGAACAACGTCTGCCGAGTTCTGCTAGTATATTCTATAAATGGGTATGCCGAGTTCTGCTAGTATATTCTATAAATGGGTATCTCGTACGGGGCGGCAGAATTTCATTTATATTTTCGGGCGTGCGCAATAAAATCAATACTGTGAACTTTCCAAGAGTACAGTGACCTAGTCATGCGCTCCATCGGATTAAGGCCACACATTGCATAAACTTGTATCGTTTTAAAATTTAACAAGCACGTTGTTTACATTGTCCAATTAGAGAAACGAATTTGTCAGAAATAATGAGTTCAATACTTTTAACCGTGAAACTGTATCTGAATTCAAGATCAGTAGAACTCACACCAAGTTCATCCGGGGAAGTACTGCCATCGTGCCCATTTCTGCCGCCAAGCAGTCGCGTTACTATGTCCGGTTTGAAAAGTGTGGTTGCTGGTGAAATTACAGGCACACGAGACATTCCACCTACACGTTTCAGAGTTACGCGTTATGCGAGTTGGGTCTTGTCGTATCTAGTAGGGGAGGATCCAACTGGCATCGGTTGTTATGGGCCGAGGATACCACTTAACACCAGGTGGGCCGTTGGCTTGTTCCGTAACTATACGAAATTTTAAAAAAAAGGCGCCTAAAACTTATTTTTTTCATTGTTGCTTGTCGGGATTTGAACCAGCGAGATCTGCAAACTCAGGTTCTATAGAGATATGGTAGCGTACGTGAAATTGAGTTTTAAAATATATAGTTTCACAAAGTTTACCCGAAAGGCCTCAATGGACCAATTTTCACGCTGTGATTTATACTATAGTGAGAAAATAGACGTGACAAGTGGTAAGCTCAACGTCACACTTGTTATTCAACGAATGACTCAGCCAAAACTTCTTTTCCGTAAATCACTGCTAAATACGACTCACAGACAAATATAGTACATAAAAAAAAAACGACCAAAATTGGGTTATAAATTATTACAAGCTAAATTGTGACAACATTCAAAATAACTTTTAGTGAGATACTGTTAAGGTAATCAAATAATACAGTAGACATTATATTCAAAGGAGAAACAAATTACTCTCACTCCCAATACTAATAATAGTTTATTATTGTTATTATTATTATAACACTTACAATAAGTTTTGTAAAATTGTGACATATACCTCCACAACAGAATAAATAGGCTCTTAAAATAACACACACAGACTTCACCGCGAAAGCCTAGCACTTGAAAAGCGATAAAAATCCATTTTGAATGCGCATATTTTCCTGCAAGCCGCCGTGCCGGGACAAAGGCCTGTGAAATTACAGTCTTGCTTTTAAATGCGAGAATGAATCGCAATGTCTCATCCCCTCAAAGCTTTGCGAGCTTTGTGGAGTTGTACTGTTCTCGGATATGAAGGACTGTCCGCATCTAATGCAATAAAAAAAATATATTTAACAACGTTGTGTCATTAATATGATATTATAAATTAATGCCTCTTTCTTCAACACACAAATCATAATGTGTTTTAATATTTTTTTAAATGTTGTATCCTAGAGTTAGTTTAGCTATACCAATATACGATACCGCCAACTTAATATAGGTATTCTACGTTGCAATAATGATATATTATTGCAACGTATAGTATGTCATGGCAGCTCCCTTTAATGTACATACTTAAAACTATCTTTAGCGCATTCAATATGGCCAATGAATATTTTTTTAAGGTTACGCATATTTTTTATAATAACGACAAAGCCATTTTGTTTTTTTACGAAAGTTAGCTTTGGTAAAAAACACATTACACACATTACATATTTTCTGGTTTTTTAGCTAAGTAAACATCATTAGTGATGTTTACTTAGCTCAAAAACCAAAAAATATTAATGAACATTTCTGACGGTGTTGAGAGGCAAAATACGAGAGGAAGTTTTATTTAATAATCGACGAAATGTCTATCACTTGAACTCAATTTAGTTTATGTTTAGCTCGCAGATCTAAAACACACCTTAATTCATTCGTTATTGAAACTCTAAGGGACTTACTTAAAACAAGGATTATCTATCGATCAGCAAATTTGGGCATTACGTAGAAACTTCAATTAGCTTTTAAGTGGTTTATTTGTGTTGTGTCATTTACAGAGAAGCGTAGTTTTGAAAGTCTCAACAATAAAAAAGTAAGCCTAAAATTGTACAAGATTCTATAAACACAATTTATTCATTTACCCTAGCTTTATCAGTTTCATAATCAAGTCGAAAATCATCCATAACATTCCTTTTCAGTAACTGAAACTTTTGCGCCACTTAAATCTTACAAGATGGAACGTGACCCGGATACTGAGATCAAACAGTTAAAGCGTCCCGAGAGTGAAATTAAAACTAATCGTTACCGGGTCCACTGGCATTGATACTGCAAGGAATCCCGTATTATTTGGCAGACGCCAACTATAAAAGCCTATATTATGCATATAATAAGATAAAACGACTTTAACTCGTTTAAAAGTCCATTAGCCGGTAACCTCTGACGAGTTTTCGCGGCGGACGGACCGGCCACAGCAGAAACATTAAAAATGCACAGTTCGCTTTGAATGTCGGCATCTTTTCATTTGTAGGATGCATTGCCGCAAGACAAAACCCCCGGGAATTACACTCTTGTTCCTCAAATACGAGCTGCGGAGCGCAATATCTCTCTCCCTTTGAAAACTAGGGAAACTCATAAACAGAGAAAACTGAAATGCTTACGTTTGTAGCTCTATTGAGCAACGTGCAAAAATTGTTTTTTGAATTTAGTTACTGCGGTGTACGATATAATTATGTTTGAATTGACATGCAATATATAAGTTTTAAAATATACCGGTGGGAGAAACATTCTCGTACGGCACATGTATAATAGACGAAACAAGTTCTTCAGTATTAATCACTGCCGTTTCACGGTTAATTGTTCGCGCCAGTTGTATCGTAACGAGTAACTAATGATAACGGCAGCTTCGCGACGAAAACAATGAAAAACGAAACCGTTCCCTGTTTTCTCATTTGTTCTCTGACCGAGACAGTAATCAATGGAGACAAAGTAGGGCGAAATTACGAGCATGTCGGCGATACCGCAGCGGGCCGCCTTCCTCTCTATGTACTTAATATTGTACAAACAAGATGTTTTATGAACTAACATTACGAAGAAATGGATTGAATTAAGTTCGTTATTTCCTCCATTGTAAGAAGAACTTCAATATTTTGAGCATAATAAGTAGCATACATTCTTATTCCATTCTCATTTGAATATTAAGGTAAGGAAATATGCTACCCAAACTTCTCGACGGGAACTTTCGCTATAAAAGAACGTTAGTATAATAAATCATTTTTTTCACTTTACAGAGAGTTTTTAAGAGATGCATGGTGAACATAATTCAGATTGATCGCTATTTAAGAAATACTGTACTGTACATTAGGTACTTACTCCTGCGAGAGATCCATAATGATGTTGTTGTACTGTTCGTTGTGACGTTCCTGCAATTAACAAAGAGGGTTGGACAAATACAAATCAAAATTGATTAAAAAATAATAAATAAATAAATATTGGTGGACATTTCCCACAGCCCCAAATTAAAGCATGTACTATGGGAACCAGACAACTGATAGAATACATATATACTTTTTTTTGTTTTTACATACATATAATACATATTAAACAACACCAAAACACCGAACAAACAAATATTTGTCGCACAAATGTTTGTCCTGGGTGGGAATCGAACCCACGACCTACAAGCTCAGAAGACAAATTTGTTTTTAGCGCATGAGCGCTATACACAAATTTGTCGATAATAGATGTTCATCCTAAGTAAGGCCAAATATAAGTAAGTATAAGTTAGTTTACCTGTAATTTGGTTTTTCTATTCTCGATTGTGTTTTTCCGAAATATAAGCAGTGCGTGTAAAGTTTCTTGTTGCCCCGGAGGGTGGGCCACACGCAGAAAACTTCTTTGTTGTCTGGACCTGTGTAAAATTTATTTCATATTAAGGTAAGGTATCTTCGTACAATGTTTTAAGACACGATTTGAAACTATACTTTTTTGCGCAATAAATCTAACAATATTAATAATATAATAATTATAATAATAATCTAATAATCCGCTTACTATTAACTAAGAATGAAAAAATACATTTCACTTCGAGGCTTACTCTTAACGTATGGGCTTAATGGAAGAAAAATATTGCAAATAAATGAATAACGATAAAAAGTAATTGCCTTACGGGAGACGCATACGCTAAGCAGTATTGGATAAGATAAAATAAAGGATAAACTTAACTGAGTGGTATTAGTCTTGTAATCTCTTTTATCGGCCATAGTTAGGTACCTCTGGCTAATAGGATCAACATTATACCCACAAAAACATATATTTTGGTTAAAAATAAAACAATAAATCAATTAAACAGATGTCTACATAAACAGATATCATTCGAAATTTTATGTAGGCACGCAGCTAAACTAAACTAAATTATAATCGGTACCTTGAGTTTCCATGATTTATGGCGAACATTTCATACCATTCCCCATACTAATCTCACTCACTCTTTTGAAAATGTATCGGCCAATAATAAAAATCAAAAACCAGACTCTTCAGATAACATTTTTTCCTAAAAAAAAACTTATGGAAAAAGCTGTCTAAAGTGACGAGGGTAATAACCAAAACATCTATATCCGGACGAAAGTGTCACGATCGCATAATAGGATGGACAGCCTCCGTCACTCTGTCACTTCCGGAATACGCATGCCATTGATGACGTCACTTCCTTACCTATTGATACCAGTATGAAAAACTTTATACGCATAAAATTTTAGTAACTAGTATATTTTGTACATAGAATTTATTTTCAGGTAGTATTATATGTCGGATTTTTTAAGATATGTAAAAAAGTAGCAGTGCGTTGATTTAATAAACTTCCGAACTAAACACGCGTTACTCTAGTTATAGCGAATCTATTAGAGCGAAAGACAATAACAAGATCACGTGTAAACTTTGTATTTTTATATGATTAAGCGACAGAATTAACAGTAGCGGTATCTGCAGCGCATGACTGCTGCAAAACATTCAAAGTTTTCTCCTACTTGGGTTTGAGAAGACAAGTCACATGAATTCTGCCTATCACCCCCTTACCCTGAACCATGAATTTGGAAAGTTTTATGTGTGTAAAAGAGAAGAGGACTAAAACGGTCGATTAGAAACTAATATAAAGTAAGTCCTAATTGAATTCCGTCTATATCTTTGTCACTGGTAATAAATTCAATAAACGTATATTAAAAATAAAATTTAAAATTATCCATAAAATTTAATTTCAAAATAGATACATATTTACATGGTATTTCTTTCGATCTTAGGTTGTCTGGTAGAAATCAGTATAAGCGATAAGACCGGAGATTGTACATTTATTTTGTTTTTTGTACCTCAATATTTTGTGTTTTCTATTTTATTGGTGTAATGTGCAATAAAGTGTTTATCTATCTATCTATGTAGATAAGATTGATATTGAGGACTCCGTAGTACGAAGCGACTCTCTTCAAATCAGGAGTTCTGGGTACTGTTTGCCACGGTCTACAATAAACTTGGTTAAAACACTTATCGTATTTTTTATGTGTTTGAAAGAGAGACAAACCTAGTAATAGTAAACCATTTCAGACTATACGATTCATGGCAAAAAAAATATGTGATGAGAGTTGTTAATGAAACCAAAATGAACATAATATCAATCACAAGGCATTTTATAGTCGCTTCTTAATTTATTATTTCAATATTGTATCAAAATTCAATTTATTATATCAAAACTTAAAAATGTTGCCCTGTTTTATAGTGACCAAATAATTGTACCATTATTAAGCTGCATAGTTCAGATAATCATTTTCTATTTGCACTCCACAATAATAATTGAAAAATTCAATGAAACAGAATAATCTCCGTAACTCGGCTATCGTTTAATACATTTCAGTGTAATTAATTTTGGTGAGAATTGAATGGACCGGATCGGCTCGCTCGCTACCAAGTGCTCGACAAATAGTGTTTCGATTATTCCATCGAACATAGAGTTGTTTATCCGAGTTTTTAATTAATGTGCTGGAACAACGTATTCCTATCAAATAAAATGTTGACAAAATCTAGCAAACTCCGTGGCCCAGCGGTGCCTGTGGCAGGGATACCTTCCACCATCTTTTTTTTTATGTGATACAGCCTGGTTCTGTAACTTGATGCATATCTGGTGTTAAGTGGTAACCTCTGCCTATTACAACCGATGCGACTTGGGTCCTCCCCTACTAGGTATGACAAGGCCCATGTCGCATCATATTCGCCCGTAACTCTGAGACGTGTAGGTGGAATGTCTCATGTGCCTGTAATTTCACCGGCAACCTCACCTATCAAACTGGAACACAGTACGCAAATGCCATACTGCTTGGCGGCAGAAATGGGCATGGTGGCAATACTTCCCCGGACGAACTTAGCGTGAGATCTACTGCTCTTAAATCTATACCTGCATCAAAAAAAATAACAATTCTAAATCTTCGGATCGATATGACTAGGGCTAGACAGAGCTTAGGTTAAATTCCACGAATTTTTAACTAATTTAATATGATATAATGAATTTTGTTGTTATATTTTGTCAATTTTCTTAATTAGTTTTACATTATTCATAGTATATATTTATTTAATGTCTGAACATTTTTCGACCTTAGCTCTCGCATTTTGATTCATTGCTGTTAAGACCTCTTCAGGCATTTATTTTTTTCTTGGATTAATATTTTCAGTTGTTTGTTTCTATTTTACAAGTAAACGGAGTTAAAGTGCAACATTGTAAGAAACTTGCTTTCAGTAAATATAACCACGATCTAGATTTTTTGAAAAAATATGCCATTTAATAGCTTAACTGGAAAATAAATGCCGCCAGCTATTCGGATTCAGATCCGCCACTTATAAATTACCTACAAATCGTGGAACCGCCTACTTCAGTACTCCAAAATAATACTTGAATTTTTGCATCGGAAAACCTAAACTGGAAAAAACATTGCCATATTTCATGTGAAGTATCGAAAATGTGGGAATCATTTTTCACAGGAATGGCATTTTATGTATTTCGATCATACAAAAGCGTGTATAAATCACAAGTGCTCCAGGAGGCGCGGTTTCCGCCTTCGAAAAGTTGTACAATTTTAGTCACATAATACTTCTTTTGACTGGCCTCATAGCTCAGTTGTAACCCTGCCTTCTGCGCTGTAGGTCGTGGGTTCGATTCCCACCCGGGACAAACATTAGTGTGACGAACATAGATATTTATTTTATTTTTTATTTTTATGTAATACATTTACGGAACGAGCCGACGGCCCACCTGGTGTTAAGTGGTAACCCCTGCCCATAACAGCCGATGCGACTTGGGTCCTCCCATACTAGGTATGACAAGACCCAAGTCGCATCGTATGCGCCCGTAAATGTGAGACGTGTAGGTGGAATGTCTCATGTGCCTGTAATTTCACCGGCAACCACACCTTTCAAACCGGAACACAGTAACGCGGATGCGTTACTGCTTGGCGGCAGAAAAGGGCATGGTGGCAGTACTTCCCCGGACGAACTTGGCGAGAGTTCTACTGCTCTTGATGTTTGTTCTATGTGTGTTAATACCATTATAGGTATTATTTATCAGTAAAAAATATAGGTACGAATACTATGTTTGACGTACTATAAGATGAGTAGAATAATCAATAAACAATAAAAAAAAAAATGATAAACTACTTAAATATTTTCATCTAAAGCGTGCGTTTGTTAATGTTTCTGCCTTTTGGATGTTGGTCATTCAAATATTTTTAATAAGTGACACTTCATTTTTAAACCTACATCACAAAACTAACTAACTAATATTGAAAGTGGTTTTGGTTTTTGAAGCCTTTGACTTTCGAACTATTTGAAAACTATTTCGGAAGCCATCGACTTCTAAGAAAACATTCATCACCATCAGATTCAGACTATATAATATTTCTTGCAGTAAACATAATTTTAAACAAGAAAGTTACTTATTAATTACAGTACGAAACTAGACCACATAATGGTTATGGACGCCTGTGGTCTTCTACAACTCTTAACTTTAATATAAGTTGTACTACGCATTCCTAAGTCTTACGTAGAAATATATATGGACACTATTTTCAACTCAACAAATCTATCTTATTGTGTATACATAGTTTAGTATCTCCATTGCAATATGAACTACGCTGTGTTATTATTTAATACATGTATTTTATCTATGTGTCACTTGGGACAATTAAAACTCGTTATTCCTTTCTTAATTTTGACTCGATTAATTTACTACCAACGCTAAGTACTCATATACTCACCACTTTCCGCGAACTCGTTGAGTTTCACCCCGTACAACCCCGCACGCCGACATCTGTAAACATTAATAATAGCTCAGACAGGCAAAAATTATAGGTACACATAAAGTAAAATACAAAATCATATATACATATATATAAACATCGTGACTTTGACACGCCTGTTTTGATTAACTTATGCAAATACATAGTTTTCTCCGATATTTGTACATTATTTCCAAGAATTTTCATCAGAATAAATGGATCATCTAGTACCGATGGAAAAACACGCCGGCATCTACCTTAATGTTATTATGAAAAGTATCTGTATTGTTATGAGGCCGGCAATTTCGCTGTGAAAATCCTTAACGGTCACGAAAAGAAAATATGTTGGAATGATTACGTTTTTTGTGGCAATTCATATCAATAGGTTATTTATTGCCTAAGAGGCATGATATTTTTCAAAGTCCCAAACTTTGTCTGCATATAGTTTGATTTTCATTTTACAATTTCTATATAGAAAGAAAAAATAAAAATTAAATAAAATGAGATCGGTGTAATAGTAAATTTTAAATAATCGGAATAAAATATTTTCCTGCGACAAAATGGAGCCTATTTTTAAGTTAGGTGAAAACTGTATACAATTCCATGCAGTAGTTTTATCGTGATGCTTGTACAAACATACAGATAGTCAGACAAATATAAAAAAATTGTGTTTTGCTTCTGTTGCTCTAATAAAGACTATCAATATCTTTATTAGAGTCTTGAATTGAAAAACTAATATGGGAGGGGACATATTAGTTTTTCTTCAATATCTATAATGTACGGACAGTATCTACAATGTATAAAATTGTACAGACATCGGCCTGTTACAATTTTATACTTTTATAGATATTCCAAACTAAGGGCCCTTCACACAGTACGCTGTCACCTGAAACAATAAGGTGCACTTACCGAATGGCACTCAGTGCCTCCCTATCACATGCCACTTGATGGTATAGGTTACCACTTACGACATAAAAATTCATTGTCTTGAGCTCTTTGAGTGTGCGGCATCCTTTCACATGTATTGCCTCTCAAATTACATTAAGCCCATATAGTGTTTATCGAAGAATTTTGCGGAAAAATATCTATAGAATGTTCGCCTCTTTACTATATTTTTTGTCGTATTTTTCGTTTATCGAAGCTTTCGGATATTTTCACAGAATAAATTCATTGGTTCGGGTTATTTCCGTATAAATTTATTATTTAACCGACTTCAAAAGAGACGAGGTTATAATATGTTTGTCTGTAAGTATTTTTTATGTATGTTCACATATATTTCCATTTTATATGAACCAATTAAAAAAGAATATTTTCGGATATATAGGTTTAGCGCCAAGAAGGTCACATATTTCACAGGTATTGAACCCTGTACTCCGGAGATACACCTCAAAAACCTACTTAAAAACTCCTCAAAATCAATAAAAAAATGTGAAATAATGAAATTATGTAGGTTTTATTAGGTTTATGACTTGCTTAACATAAACTTATTTTTTTTTATTGAAAGAAAATAACAAAAAGGTGCCATTTATTCTGTCGGTAAGATCGAAAAATATTATTCATATTTCATCATTTTATCAGTATGTAATTCGTACTTATATATAATTTCTAAAAAAACACAATTTATCAAAAAAAAAAAACGGCCATCCAGGTACTGTATGTATTATATATATAAAGTATATAATTATTATATCAGTTGTCTGGTCCTATGATACAAGCTATGATAAGCTTACATTGGGGCAAGATGGTGCTGCGTGAAATGTCCACTAATACTATTATTATTTTTAACATGAAAAGTATATGCCATCTATCTTACTTATAATGTAACTATGGTAACTGTTGTGTGATTTCACCTCATATTGTTGAAGGCGAAGCGCCAGAGCATGACACCTATGATTGATGAGCCAGATGGGGATACATTCCAGCATTCTAATGCTTCGCCACGTCAATTCATCATACAGTTTATTCAGCACTCGAAAAGCACAAACGAAGTATTGAACCGTGTTTGAGGATCATCACGATTGAGATAAAAATGGGAGTGATACATCTTCTTCTTTTCTTTCTAACTAGTGAAGGTTAGCAACCAAGAGCAGTTTCAAGAGCTATAGAACTCACGCCAAGTTCGTCCGGGGAAGTACTGTTCCCCATTTCTGCCGCCTAGCAGTAATGCGAAAGCGTTACTCTGTCTCAGTTTGAAAGGTGTTGCATGAAAGTGAAAGAATTTCATATATTGCTCTCTCTCTCCTCCTCTCCAAGCTGAGACAGGCCCCTATTTCACCACGCAGTGTAACAAGAGGGCAATATTTTAGGTTAGAACATTTATTCATCGAATGTTGTATTGTGTAATTGTCTTCTTATCTTTCTTTTTTTATTTTTGTTAATGTTGTATGTAAACTGTGTGTGTTAAATAAAATTTATTCTATTCTATTCAATACTGAATATACGAATGTCTTTAGTACGAGCACATACCGCAGTACTAATTCAAATATCAGCGACGCGGGCCTATGAACGAACTTCGGTAAATTTGTATTGCGGTGAAAAGGTTGCCTGGACGAGATTACTCTTTGCGATATCTAATCATAAATACTCGTTATACATATAAACAACCTATTTAGCCTATTTGGCTTGTTTGGCAGTAAACATATTGCGATAAATATGAACAAGATCTTCTTATAGAAGATTCTACGACTTGGAAGAAGTTATAAAAAGGCATTTCAATGCTCTTACTGCAGTAAGAGCATTGAAATGCCTTTTTATAACTATATATTTTTTTCATTTTGAATGCAATTAAACTGATATTTTTAATATTTGCAGTCTGTAGGTATTGGTTATCTGTGGTTTAAAGCTGCCAAAAATCTAAAAATTACCGGAAAATTTTAATTATTAATATAATTATAATAATATTAAACCCGGAATCATCCAATGGTAAATCTAAACCATGTACTAAAACGTAAGTGAAAGTTTTCGTAACCAAATAGTTCCGTAACTTAACCCTAAAAAGGTTTTGATGTCCGTATTCAAGCTTTTATCTAGCTACCAAGATAAAAGTGCTTTTATTTCAGGAAGCTCAACCTCCATCTTTCCTAGGTTTTGCGCAATGATAGATGGACGGGAAAGAATAATGGCCAACATATTCCGGTTTATCATGCCCACCCAACATACATATTTATGATACCTTCCAGCTTCGTTAATGTTTTCTATATAAGCCCAGTATAATATCATGGCTGACTTTTCTGGTAAAAATCCAGAACATAACTATACAGAATGTACTAAGATACCAAAAGAATAGACTGTGGTGGCGATTTAGTTACCACCAAACTAAAATAGAAGCGATATCGACAACTTTAGTGTTATTGAAGACGCGTGAACTAGTAATTTTAAGTTTAATGATTGATGATGTTTTTAAGCTATTTCAGGTTATGTTTGGTTGGATCTAGTGACCAAGATATATTATTAATGTAAATATAATACTCAAACGTTTTATTAGATATATAAAAACTCATAAGAGTACCTTAAAGAACCATGCAAAACCACATAAACTACGTTTGCTACTACTTTTAACGTTTACGTTTTGAAAAAAAGAGGAACCATGCCAATTGGTACAACGTGGATATATAAAATACATGTTTACGCTTTTACAACGGTTTTAAATTGATTCCAAGGACGTTGTAAATATGTGATGTTTGATTTAACTTCCACTAAACTGAATGATTAAATGAGATAGGATCAAATCTACTAGAGTAATGCACTCTTAATTTGATTCCCAACGTAAACATTGTAATTTAAAAAATCCGCTACACATTTTCAACCCCGTAAATAGAGGTTCATCAATTAGCGCAGCGATAAGCCATCGCCATTGGAACGCGTCCATAACAGTAGATCCTGGTAGTGCGGAAACGAGATAAGCTCATGTAACGTACACATGCGTCCGCCGGACTCGTTTGTGGCTCCGAGTTACCCATTCTCTATGTACGCTAATTTTGTTAAAGCCCATCCACATATTCAGACTATATTGCAAACTATAGTTCAACTCATTTTACATATACGCGCGTCTGCTAGACTGGTTTGAGGTGCCATGTTATCTGTTTTCTATGAGCGCTGGAGACCGTGGTGGCCTAGTGGTACTGAACCCGAGTTTTAATCCAGAGGTCGCTGGTACAAATCCCGACGAGCACCAATAAGTTTTTTCGCTTGATAAATTTATGTGCCCCACTTTCTCAAAACGGTGAAGGAAAACATCGGGAAACCGACATGTCCTACAACCAAACATTCACACTTTTGGATGAAATTATTGTATTATAATTGTAAATAATATATATACAAGAAAGTAACATAAAAAATTATAATTATAATAATAAAAAATTCGTGATTTTTATAAAAAAATATTCTCCCACAACAATCGCTCCCAGCCTTTATGTACGCAACTCCCTACTTACCTTATCATCCACCCAACCACTACCTGACCAACTCATCAAAACAGCCAGTAGCCACCCTCTCAAATAAATTTCACGCTTCGAATTTACGCCGATAATTTAGTTTTTAGGATAAAAATTATAGATACCTATACTTATATCAAGCTATCAACATATTAATCGACAAATCAGTTAATACTAATATTACTTTAGCCATTTACAAATCAATGTTGAGAAAATGTAGATTTTCCAACTTGCAAATTTTCTTAAAATCGGTTCTATAGTTAAGCTTCGACTGAAAGACTACTTTGAAGTTTGCATGGAAGTTTGTGAGTTTCATTAGTCTCTACTGATTGATAATTTGACGTAATCAATTCTATAATTATATTTTCATTGCCATGACATTAATTATCTAAAGAAGCACGTAGGTACTTACGTTTACTTGAGTTTTTGGAAAAGGATGTTTTAACAGTTTTGTACATATGTATTAATTTTTTTCATTTATTGATTTGTTGATTGTTTTAAGTACACTTTTTTTTTGCGTTACGTCCACCCATCAATCGTCATGTGTTTTGATTGATACCGTATTATATATATATGAAACAAGGTTACAAATTGCTACATTTTGAAACGCTGCACAATCTTTTTGATTTAGAAGTGTTTTATGAATATAAAGGAATCTCTATAGAGTGCAAGCCTACGCCAACATAGTTTCAATATACATCGAAAACAAGCCAATAAGCAACTCTTTGACGCATAGCACAAACAATGAAAGATCAAAAGTTTCAGGTAACTGAAAATACAGTTTCAAATTAATGCTTCCACTGCAGCTGAATTCGCCTGTAAGTACTTCTCTAACAAAAGTTCTCATAAAATAACTAGAAGATTGTATCTAGGGTAAGTACCGCACTAAATCGAATTTGGGACGCATCAAGCTCCCCATTCAAGAAATTCCGAATAAATTTAAATTTTCGAACGCTGAAAATGCGGTTCGAAATTCATGCTTTGACTGCAATGCACTATATTTTGTGCATACGATTCTAGCAAGCTTACTTCAATTTTGAATGAAATATGCAGTTGATCAAACATTGAAATCATTTGAGAAAGTTTCAAACGGTTAACAAACGTAACATTTTGCATTGCAAGCGACGCCATGATAAAGTATGTTCCCAAAATAAATTCAAGACCATCTTTATAAATAGATTTTTCTGTTTCTTGGGTAGTTTCCTGTATAATAAATTAAATAGCAAGCTTCAAATTTATCCATTAACACTCCAGAAATGCAAAGTTACTGTTAAGAAATGGTTACTTACAATTAGCTATAATGAAACAGAGAAACTCCTGAGCATTATTTCGTGATTTAGTTGCATCTCAAAATCAGCCTTTTGAATTTTTTCCTTATTACAGTTGCCATTTCACTGCAGTTGTGAGTTGCATTTCAACTACTTATACATCAACGCGAATTTCACACATACACTCGCACGCACAATCCTACTCGTAAACATGCACAACACGCACAGTCTCACACACACACACACACACACACACACACACACACACACACACACACTCACACACACTTACACACACGCACACTCACACACACTCACACACACGCACACTCACACACACACAGAGCTAGTTTAATATTACTGCTTACTTTTATTTTTTATTTTTAAATTTTTCATTTTTATTTGGTTTAAGAGTACTAAACAGAATTGTATTTAGTTCTAATTTCGTTTATTCTGTTTGCTGGATCATTTTGACGTCCGATGGATAAGCACTGTTACCTAAAATACAAGCTCGCGCTTAGTTTAGGTCTCAGTGGTCACGATTTGTAAAACATGAATTTTGTTTTTGTACTATTTAAATATGACAATAAATATTATTATTATTATATTATATTATTATTAACATCCCCGTCCGGGTGATGGACGCAGCGCAATGCGACTTGAGTCTTCTCCTACTTTGGTGGAGTGGACTTGAGTCGTATTGCTGTTGTCTATGGGCGGCGGTTACCACTTAAGTACAAGTAGCAGCACAATCCCGAACTAAAATTTTATGCATATGTGGACATCAAAGCAGTTTTTGATGATAAAAAGTAAAATTAAAATCAGAGGTAGGCAACATTTCTTGCAGTTATGGCAATACCATTAAGCAGCGACAAAAACAGAACATCGCCCGCTGGCATTTATCTTCACGGAGAGTTATAAAGGGCATAAATAAAGCAAAACCTATAAGGCTTTAAAGCAACAATGAAAAATACGAACCGTTTTACGTCGGGCGGTGGGGTGGCGGGCGAGGCGGGCGCGGCGGGCGAATGCGAACAATGCTGCCCTGGCGAAAGCACCGCTGCACAAATAAAAAAATATACATGAACAAATGCTCCAATTATTGACGTGGGCATGAGATGAGAATTCCGAGTTACACTCGTGTGGGTCTAACTTTTGCGCAACTCTCTTTGTTAGACGCAGCCGTAGAAATAGAGCTACGTATGATACACATCTGAACTTTGTTTATTTCTTTGTCCTAAGAGCGAGAAATATTATTTTCCTAGGACTGTTTGTTTTTTGTGAAATTCGTATTGGATGTGATTACGTTTGCCTGTAATATATTGTTTGTGTTAAAAAGGTTGCGGAAGCCTTATATTTCGGATTGTAACTCATACCTATATATCATATATCAAAACAATTTCGTAATGAATCGCAGGTAAATAAAGATTTTGACTTTGAATACGAAAATGCTTGTTATTATTTATTTATTGACTACACAATTTATTTAACCTAAGACTGTAATTATACTAATTTACAAGTGTGAAAACATCAATATTAAAGTATTAATACATTAACATAATAGGTACAGAGACAAAATTCCTAATACCTACTGTGTTCATTTGTTCTTATAAACATTTTCCAGTTAGATATTTCGTGAGATTACGAGCTTTCCATAAGCAAATTTATGTCAAATCAAACAAATGTCTAAACTTTTACTAACATTATAGAAAAGTAGTCACATTAGTTATGCTACAATGACGTAGCTTTGTGCTACACAATATGAAATCCTTTTCATTCCGTGAACATATCCGATCCGATGTCCCATAATATTCAATTCGTTACTGGATGCCAATTCGCCGATAACCTTCCATATTAGATAGACATCTAATAATATGAGGAAGGAGTCTCAGAAATCAATTTCCGCCGGAAATACAAAGGTCCCGCAGATATTGGTTTTTAGATATTTTAATAATGTCACATATAGCGTTGCTATTGTGAAATGAAACTCAAGAACTCACTTCCTTTTTATTTCCTTGTCAGACGTTAGCACTTAAAAATATTCAGTGGGTAGAAAATACAAATTGTCAAGTAAAAGTCCGTGAAATTACACAGAACCTCTTGAGGTAGATGAGGTTAGATATTGAATAATATTTGTCCATACAAAATTAATGTAGGAGTTCATAGACATAGACACGTACAGAAGAAATATAATTATAAATATAAAAATAAGGCCATCAACTTTTAACATTTATTTGAATATAAATAATGAAATTGGGATTATTTTTGAAAAATGTGCCAATCTAGTATATCTTATCTCAGTATGTTAGTTTACATCAAACAACTAAATATTGGAAGTAATTAATAAAAAAAAAACTAATATCTGGAACTTCTACAATTAGTTTGATTAAATCGCAAATGATTCATTATTGATATAAATTGCTTGCGCCGTATTAATACGGGTTCTCGTTTGATAATCTGTAATTGATTCAACTCCAATTAGCATTCTATAATAAATAATATAATAAACCACTTTTTCTTTTTCATTTCGCTCTAAAGGTATTTTGACATTGCAAACAGATACTTCAATTATATATATTTATATAGAGTGTCATTTTATTTACTTATTTTATTAACATGACGCTGGTAAATTTATATGTTTAATTATAAAAATGTAAATATATTTGTTGTAATTGTATTGGACTAATGATATTGTCACTGTTAAGTTATAACATAATACCTGTTATATAAATATAACTTGACCATAACATGATCTCTCTATCTATATAGTAGCTCACATATAGTACGCAAGCAGTTGTAGTACTAAATATTAAGTATTTATGCCAGATACGATAAAAAAATAATATGAAATTTTTTACGAGTATTTAACTGTTTATTCCTATTACATTTATTTCTCCCCTAAGGCTCGAGCCTTCATACCCTTTTTAGTGCCAACCCTTCGTTTGGGTGGCAATTTAAATAATGATATGCACTAATATGAATGGTTTGTGATATGTTAGCGAATTTTAGGGATACCTGAAAAATACCACATAAATCTTTTATTTCAATAGTAACTGAAAAATAGAATGAAAGTATAGTCTCCAACTGTACCTTTACAGATTAATTAACCTTTCAGAATAAAGTGCTCATTATTTATTTGTAGATTACAAGAAATACGGCTACTTTTCTACCCTTTCAAGTCAACCATAAAAGTAAAAAAAAAAAAAAGTGAAATGTCTTGAGTGGTGAGAGAAGGTGTTGAATCGGGGGGTAGGGTCAGCGTAATCCGCCCAAACAACTGCCAAATCTGTACGCCCTTCACGAGATGGGCTCAAGATATGAATTGTAAGGGCCAGCCGGGGAAATAGTTGATGGAAAGTCCCTGGACTCAAGTTTTGTCCTTGAACAAATATTTATTAAATTCTCTCAGGATAGCACGATGATAACGGGAAGTTTTTATGTTTATGTTTATTATTTCAGCCGCCATCTTTACCAAATTTAAATTATTTTTAGTTTGAAAGGATATACCTACCTACTCTAATAAGTACCAGGTCAAAATCTAGGTTACTAAGATATATTAATATTATTCCCATAGAAATTTCATCAAAATCGGTTCAGTAATTTGGTTTTAAAATCAAAATTAATGGAAAATATGTCATTCAGTATGAGATAATGATAATTCTCGTTCATTAGCGATGAAGTCGGGTTTTTTCCTAATGCTGCGCAATATAATTATTTTACAACTAGTACCGATGATACTAGTACGATACTACTTCTTGTTGCGCAACAAATTGCCAACTGAGATATTCTCAAAAAAAGAGTACTACTCCCCCACATCTACATTATGATACGTTTTCTTTAAAAACATATGTTAAAATGAACAACAATATACATCGTGCTGTGAACCAAAATACTTTACTCAAACCATAAACTTACAACTCACAAGTAACTAATTCCATTAGAAAGTTCTTAACAAAATGCCAACAAATACCTACATATATGAATCAATTTTGAACAAGATCATATCCATTGACAAGCCGGAATGGCTACAGGAATGCAGCTAGGGACTTGTGAAACAATGGTTGTCGCATACCCTAGTACTAGATACGAGAGTCCCAGTCGCGGCAGCCCTCAAGAGGCACATTTTTGCTACTTCAAACGTGCACTCTCTATATTGAAATTGTTTCGTTGCCTCGAAATGCAAGCTTGCCTCATAAACTAAATTTGCCTTGCAATTCATGTTATATTTCACTCTACGGTATAACATGGTGAAACATAAGTTTTTTTTTATTTCATTGAAGTGACGGAACGAGCTGAAGGCCCACCTGATGTTAAGTGGTAACCTCCGCCCATGGAAAACAACAATACCACTCAAGTCCTCTCCATAGTACGAGGTGACTCAACTCGCATTGCGTTACGTCCATCACCTCGAGACGGGGACGTTACGTCTCATGCACCTACACCAGTGCATCACTGCTGGCGGCAGATTACCAGGTGTGGTGGCAGTACTTCTCCGGGATAACTTAGCAAAAGTTCTACTGCTACTATATTATACTATAATATATGACATACATGTAAAACTTAACAACAAAACCGCAGATTTCAATTATAATAAATACCGGGTTGGTAGCACGTCTTCGTATATTTGATTCTAGGGCATGTCGATTTCCTAAGGGGTTTTCCCTCACCGTTTTCAGTATGTAGTATTGCGCATATATTTCAAGAGATAAACTCATTAGTGCATGTCTGGATTTGAACCATCGATCCCTAAACTGAAACTCCTGGCCAACATCACTGAGCCAACAAATCAACAAGATTTTGAAATCTTGTACCAAAACATTGTAAATAGTCTCTTGTCTAAGTCTTTGTTTAACTTTTGTGAGACGCTTATAGACTTCAACCATCTGGGGCTAAGACTATTTATTAAATTATTTGAGTACTTTGGGAGGTTTCTTATGTTTTTCGCTTGATGTTCTTACTAAATCTGTATTATATGAAAGAAATGCAAGCCTGTAATTGTTGAAGAAAAATCTTATTTGCTAATGGTCCAGAATAATATGATACAAATGTGTTACCAATGAGAAAGCCACAATTATACCTCATTCAAACCCCATTTAAGTTTCATGAATATTGTAAAACATATAGCCAACGTTCAGCCGCACTTTAAATATAAATATTTCGACCCCTGATAAGAACGTACGTATATATAATATAACATAATATACGATTTCTAATATTAAATCTTCCAAATTTGAGAGAATGCACAAGTTTTCTGATAAATTATGCACTGCACACCGAAACTTCACACTGCGGGCATCAGAACCACAAAACGAAACAAAAACAACCCGAATACGAAGTCTATTTGGCTCAGACAGACGAAATATCGCTATCATACAGCTGAGAAAGTCCCTAATGACACATTAAATCCGAAACGAGCTTAGAGAAACGGAGTTGCCAAATAAAATCTAAATCCGGGCCACATCAAAAAACACACATAGGTAAGGATGAAATAACCTCGATTTCACCAACAAGATCCACAGTAATGTGTTGCGAATGGTATGGGTTGATAAGGAAAAACGAGTAAATAAGAAGTCGTGAGAGCAAAGCGGAAAGGGTCAGGCGGGGAGCGGGGCCTTCCGCCGGATACACTACCGCCCGCGCCCGGACCTGCCGCTGTCCATACCCGCCATCGCCGGAGGCGAGTTGCTCACCACTTTTATATAACACTAGCTGTTGCCCGCGACTTCGTCCGCTTGGAATTCGGTTTTATCACGCACCTCTATTTTACCCCTCGGAAAAGTAGCCTAAGTTACTCCTTGTTACATCAGCTATCTGCCAAAACCCCGTCAAAATCGGTCCAGCCATTTCAGAGATTAGCCGGAACAAACAGACAAACAGACAGACAGACAAAAATTTTAAAAAATGTTGTTTTGGTTTATGTACCGTGTATACATCCATATGCACTTAGTAAAAAGCGATTATTTTAATGATAATATTACAAACAGACACTCCAATTTGATTTATTTGTATAGATAGAAACTACAGTCGCCAATAAAGAACTTTGGTTACCACAAACATAAGTTGTTAATAAAAGCTCCGAGGAAAGTTTCCAATACAAAAAGTCCTCTCACTTCTGACAGGTTTAAATTTTCTCCCTGCTACTATGCAACTAGCAAAAAGTTTGCCTTTTAAACTATTCGCTACGAATAAACTTTTCACAGTTCGATCGTAAAATATTTCTCGAAGCCACTTAATGAGATTTTGTTAGCGATCCCAAGCTAAAGGGATTTTCGAAATCAATATCTCTGGAGATAGTGATTTGGACAAGTTTGATTCCTCACCGGCGCAATCAAAGGAGCTAACAGAGAAAAGCGATGAAACAAAAAAAAGATTGCACAGAAACACGGAGGTCGGAGTTTTTCCTGTCACCGGGCACAAACAATGCCTCCATTGTGGGGCACGGCCCGCGCCCCGCAGCCCCCGAGCCTGCCTCAACCGCTGAGGAAACGAGCATCTTTTGTTTGGAACCCCGCGCCCGCGGAAACGGGAGCTTTGAACCCTCGGTCATCTGTTTACATCACGCCAACTATAAAAAAATACATCCGATTATTTGCTCCCCATTTCCAGACGGCATTACGCTCCACCGGCAGCGACGGTGGAAATACTTCTGACATCAATGGATTCGAATGAATGGATGTCCAAAAAACCACCTTGTACATTTAAGTGAATGCTAAATGAAGAAATTCATTGTGGCTTTTGCTGTTTTCTTTTCTATCATTTATTAAATATAAATTATATGCCCGTTCCTCGGCAAATATAACAAAACAAACTCTGGGGACATTATTAAAGTATCATTGTGACAAATGAAGGTCCGTTTGTGTTGTGGCAGGTGATGTACTTACTCCGCTCTCCACGGGACACGGTAATAAATTATATTTCATCTAAGTCCGCATTTTGCAAGAGTAGATAGGCATAATAAAGAAGAGCCTTTTCGGATCTCGTCTTATACAGAAATAACGAGCGCCTCGGACTGAAGAGCACATGTGCAAAAAAGGTCTATATTTATTTAGGAAGTGGGTTAAATAAACATTCCTTCACTTCAGATTTTTCTGTAGGCATTGACCCATTTTCTCAATTTTCGCAATTTGAATAAAGGTTTGAGTTTTATATACCGTGAAAATATGTATATAGATAAACGATTAAATATGTTACTAACGCGTCGTCTCACTCACTCCACCTGGCTATTTATTACCAATTCCATTTCATTCCGCCACAAAGTCCTCTAAAGTCCCCTAGGTCACATAATTGATCACATAATTGTTCAAACAAATATTATTTATTTTATACCATATCGGCGGAACTAGAATTACGTTACGATCACACATATTTTATTTGCATTCATGGCTTAAAAGATGAGTTGGCATTTACTGAAATGTTGATCGACAAGCCATATTGTTTGTTCCAAGCCACTTCTTTATGATATATATGGAAGTAAAGAGATTTATTTTGACTTTGATTTACAAATAAAAAACTATAATTAAATAAAGAAACAAATATATGGACATTTCACACAGCGCCATCTAGCCCAAAAGTAAGCTAAGCATAGCTTGTATCATGGGAACAAGACAGCTGATATAATACTTATATACGTTTCTTAAATACATACATATAACACATATCAACAACCAGACACAGAACAAACATCTATATTCGTCACACAAACGTTGGTCCTGGGTGGGAAGGAACCAACGACCTACAGCGCAGAAGGCAGGGTTACTACCAACTGTGCCGGGAGGCTGTCAAAACAAGAAACAAGGTTACCAACTGTACAGCATATTTTTATTCTCCATCACGTGAAAATTGGAACTAATGACGGCTGGCACGAACAATATTACGGCGGATATGATATGTCTACCGGTACGAATGCAAAACTCTACTTCTCATTCTCTTATTGCACGCCCAAATTGGATTTTGCAAAGCTATACCCATTCCACGGCGAATTTCATACGTTGTTCAATTTAGTTAAGCGTAATGTGTTCATGTAATTTTTACCACATCATTTCTCGTTTACCTGAACGTTCGCGCACGTTTGAACTAAGCATATTGAATTACCTGCCCGGCCGAAAATGTGTATGACTTGGTAACATGTTTTAATGTAATTTTCTGCACCATATTCATTATTACTATACAATAGCTGCATTGCAAATATAAATTTTGTTTAGAGTTTAGAGAAATTGGTTTTTTTTTATGGAAAGCAATTTTCATGTTTAAATTAAAACTGGAAAATTACGTTGCTCGCACAAACGAACAATATCAACTAAAAGCCTCCATTGAAGCATCAAGCAACAATACCTGGATTATATTTGTATAGAAATGTCAGCGAAGAGTAAATAAGGGCTGTCGCTCAACAGTTATTATCTTTCCATTAGGGGAAACTTTGTTAGAGTCTTTTCCACATAAACGATATAGATGACACGACCATAAGGTAAAAATGAACGAAATGAAGATGCGGGTGAGGAAAATAAAGCAAATAATCTAAAGAGCTTGGAAGCATGAACAAGGATGTCAAAAAAGTTAAAATTACGAGTATGTATGTACTGACTGGCCTCACAGCTCAGTTGGTAGTAACCCTGCCTTCTGCGCTGTAGGTCGTGGGTTCGATTCCCACCCAAGACAAACATTTATGTGACGAAAATAGACGTTTGTTCTGTGTCTGGATGTTAATATGTACTATATGTATGTATTTACAAAAAAAAGTATTATATCAGTTTTCTAGTTTCCATGATACAAGCAATGCTTTGCTTACTTTGGGGCTAGATGACGCTGTGTGAAATGTCCACCAATAGCTATATCTATCTATGTATTACCAGGGTGACAAAATAAAATTAAGTGTAATAAAATAATATATTAACATAATACTTAATGCCTGCCTTATAATTGGGTATTATCGTATAAATCAAATAAAAAGGCAAATTAACAAAAACCTTTTTAATAAATGACGAGATAATAGCCAAAGGCTTCAAAACAAATAATAAAGATTATTATTAATATAAGGGTTCTAGGCTCAACGTGCTAACGTAGTCCAACTCTTTTTCTATTGAGGACATATTTAATTTCCGTCGCAAATTTTTTATAGAAATAATTAAATGAAAATTTGAAAATATTCTAAATTAATAAGTAAGTCAACTGTTTTCAAGCTTCTAAATGGCACGGCAGGGTGTCGAGAGGCAATTTGTCGTCAGTGATCGCACTCCACCCTGCGTGGCATGGCATATCCAACATGCAATTAGTGTCGTAATAGCACTGTATAAAATACCTAACAGTTACCTATTTATTATGAGCGTTCGACGACTCTATATGTCGACTTCAACCTGTGATTCTGGGATTGTTCCCAAAATTTCTGAATTTAAAACCGTTTAGAATAAAGTACGTTCACCTGCAATTTCACAGTTTAAATAGTTGTGGTTCAAAACTGGAATGACCATCTGAAAATCCTGTTTCAGTAACTGCCGACCATTAAATTTATATCACTCATTTGGAGTGCCATCTTCGGAATGTTTTCCTTAAACAATATATAGCATAGTAAATAGATATGCATGTATATAATTACAATACGAAGAGATAGTTTTACAGGCCTCACAGCTCGGTTGGTAGCCTTCTACGCTGTAGGTCGTGAGTTCGATTCCCACCCAAGACAAAACATCTGTGTTACGAATATAGATGTTTGCTCTGTCTGGGTGTTAATATGTATTATATGTTTATAAAAAAGTATATAGTCTAACAGTTGTGTGATTCCCTTAGTACAAGCTTTGCTTAGTTTAGGGATGGCACTGTGTGAATTGTCCACCAATATTTTATTATTATTATTGCTGGTTTTGACTCGGAAAAAGCGTGCGCAGATATCGGTTTCGATTTTAAAGTATCTGATGAAGATGCAAATAATAATGCTACGTGTTCTTCATTTTAGTAGACCGATATCCTCAAACTAAATGTAATTCCAAGGACTAAAAAATCTTGAACGTAGAAACGTTCAAGATTTTTTGCAATTGGTAAAAGAATCTACCAATCTAAATGGGACACTTATATTACAATCAAATCTAAATGCCCTTGTTTGTCGAGAGAACGACGTTGTCCTTGTAACTGGAACAATAGAAGAATAAGAAGGTTGCCTATGCTTTTTTTTTATATTGTTCATATTAATTATTTCATATTGTGCAAAAATAAGCTTAAATAAAATGGCTCCATATTTTTATATTTCATGTAAACAGATATGTCAAAATTTTATATTCAACCATATTAAAAAAGTACACACGATGAAATAGGCATTTGGTCCGTTTAACATGATAAATTGGGACAGGCAAGGACAGGTGGTCAGAGCTGAAAAACAACACAAAAAGGGATATCTCATACAGACTTGACAGTAGGATTTGTTGTACAATAATTTTTCTTTTGTTGGGCTTAAAATTAATATTACGTGTAATTGTTTTTTTTTTTTTACTGTTCGCCGTAAACTTATACTCGTGATTATCTACGGTAGAATGAGCATACTATTATGACATTAAAATGTTCTTATATACCATAATATATATTGAATATACTTCATGTTTTATCTCATCATATATAAATCTTACATTAATAGTATACAAAACTGTGTGGCGTACTTTTTTATCCATTAATAAACGGTGGAATCAGATGTAATCCCGGCCATTTATGCGCAAAATATAACAGAAGGAATGGGAACATTACTAAATGCTTAAATTCTGAAAACGGTAAGAATGAAGCTGTGGAATATAAAAGCCATATTTGTTTGTATATCTTACAATTAATAAGAAACTTACCAAATATAGCGATGTATAAAACGTTAATTACGTTCATCGTACCTGTAACAAAACATTTTTTTAGTAATTTTATTCTGTCATTTTCATACTTTCGATCCAGCTGTGAAATTCCAAGTGTCATAGATTATCCACCATTATATTCGGAATATTTATAAGAGTATTAGCAGGTTATCAATTAGAAATGAACTAGCTTTTGTGTTCGTTTCTCTGAAATTCAAATTATTTTTTTGAAGAATTGCTGAAATAGAAACAATGTATTTAGAATCTTACTTTAAGAAAAGTAAATTTATTTACCTCCTCTAATTTATTTGTCAAGTATTTATTTCATGAAAACATTGCCATGTCTTTCATAAACTTGAAGATGAAAGTATGTTCGCGAATTATTAAAGTGTGCCTATTTTAATGAGGGGGGCCTTTAACAGGATTTCCTGCATTGTTTCTTCGGCTCAGTTTTGAAGTGTTCTTATTGATCTTTCGTAATTAATAATTTGTTTGGAGTTTCCACGCGAACATAAACATTTAGACACATAATTTCGATTTTCAGTAAAGCACATTATTTAGTGGTGCTAATTAAACGTACCAGAGTCACTTTCACCTTTGTTAACAGACAGAAAAGTTAAGATTAAAAGTTAGTACAATTTTAGCATTAGGGCTGAATCAGTCAATGGTCGTTAGTACATACTAGAAGTTTAGGGATAACATCACCCATATTTCCACTAAGTTTAAAGTAATACCTTTAGGTACCTTATATCTTTTATACTATTTTTAACTTCATTTTTATAAAAAAGGATAGCAAAATGTTAATTTGGCTTTACATTTGGAGAATCCACAATCCTGCTGGGGGCATTAAAATCAGACATAATTTACTACATAAGTACACTTTCCAACAATTCTTAAACAAAATATACTCACTCGAACCACGCGGACAAAGTCATGAGCGAATCCAATACTTTTGTAAATTTCTTGTTTTGTGCGAGCTTTGTTAGGCAGTACTGCCGCTATACCCAATTCTGCAGCCAAGTGGTAACGCATTACTGTTTCCCAGTTTGAAAGGTGTCGTTACCGTTGCAATTACAGGCACTTGAGAGAGAAAATTGCTGTCAATTTTGGACTTAATATAAAAAATAAAATAGCACTGGCGTATTTCCACGCAAACGTAGCACTGAAGAATTGAGACACATATCAATAAGTCTCCGCTATTTTTTTTTTTCTTGGTCTTATCCCAAAACAAATCCACTAGTTGTAGCGACCTCATCCACAATGGAGAACGGCGAATGGATTTTAATCTCCTCATTATATATGCGGTTACCTTGGTCATAACGACAGCAATACGATTCAGATACAATATTATCAAATTATCATCAAATAGCGCGCATCACCCTGAGACTTGATGTGGCAGAAATGGGTATGTTGCCATTACTTCCCTAAACGACTGCACGCGTCACGAGTTCTTCTGCTACAACCCGAATAAATTAATACGTGAAATACGAGTGATACCAAATCAGCACCTTATCAATTCAATTAAGATAGTCACAATGAAAACTTTCAACTGCAATGGAAAATCGCAGTCTCTTCATTATAAATGTTAATCTCTTGTCACATTTCCAAAGAAAAACAAAACCACACGCTTAAAAATATTTTCCGAAGCGAGGATTTCATAAAAGCTAAGTTCTTTCACCAGCGGACACTTTAATAAGTAGTTAACGAGTTGAAGTTGTTGAAAAATGTTTTAATAGAATTTAATGTATAGATAAGTGCTTGTTAATACGGAACCCTTATAAAAGGGTTGGATTAACACCATTGTTTACCAGTTTTAATATGCCTTATTGAATCGTGAAACTCATTAGTTTACTTAGGGTAAATTTAAATTCAAATTCCTGTCTAGCATTTTTTTTATATTTGACGCAGTTACAGAACGAGCCGATGGCCTACCTGGTGTTAAGTGGTAATATAATAACCGATGCGAATTGGGTCCTCCCCTTCTAGGCATGATAAGACCCAAGTCGCATCGTATGCGCCCGTAACTCTGAGACGTGTAGGTGGAATGTCTCATGTGCCTGTAATTTCACCGGAAACCACACCTTTCAAACCGGAACGCGAATGCGTTACTGCTTGGCGGCAGAAATAGACATGGTGACAGTACTTCCCCAGGCGAACTTGGCGAGAGTTCTACTAGTTATAAGTATGTAACAGTATTTTGTTATTCAACGGTCATAAATTTGCATATTCTAGCCATTAATTGGAGAAAAATATTGATTATTATGGCTATGTAAACATATAATGAAGTTGTAATACTCGTATTTTTTCAAATTTCACCCTGGAATTATTGCAGTGAAAATAGTAATTTAATAGAGTTTAGTAGAGTTAATATAAAAAATATTCTAGTAATGAATTAATAAATAATTAATCATTTCAATAATTTAAATATTCTTTATAATGGCGAGCTACGGTTATAAAATTTTCTGTTATCGGTTGTACCACGATCATTATAAGCTGAAGAGGACAATTCAATCATAGAGCCATGGATTTAATTAATGTGCCATCTAAGCAGACATTCAGACTAGCGGGTTTCATTTCGGTGGAATGACAGAAGTCCAGTACCGGTAAAACTTGTGCCAAGTTCGTCTTAGGAAGTAATGTCACAAACCTATTCTATCACCAAGCCGTAATGTGTTCTGGACCGAAACGTGTGTTGGTGAAATAACATACACATAATACGATACATATTCAAGTCCCAGAATAATGAGCACATTGCGATGCAACTTGTTTCGTTCACGAGAGCTCGTGTTACCTACTGTTGTCGTTGGTAGAAGATACCGTTTAACATCAGGTGGTCCATCTGCTCGGTTCTTCACGTATAACAATAACAGGACTAAACTGAATAAATTCACCTTTGTACTTATTTACGTGCTAACCTAAATAATTACAACCACTCATGAAACTATATTCCCACGATAGTGAAACCGCAATAAAACGAGGCCCACCGTGGATCTACAACCCAGGGGAAAAAACGTGAGTGAGTGTTCAATGTAATCGAAAAAAAACATGATTACATACGGCTTCAAACTCATTCCATATCCAAACTTATTTTATGAAGAACATTTTCTGTATAATAAAAAGTACATTCACATATTTTATTTCTTTGTTATTTATGAATGTTAATATATTTAATTCAATTACAAATTACAGAGGCAAATCTGCGAGCAAAATAAACTTTACAAACTATCAAAGTACTTACTAGAACTTTATTCGAAGTCCAAATAATGTTCTCGTCACTTACACTGTGTACTGAACCTATCACGTACTAACCTCTAGAACTATTTTTCGAAATTATGACGCGATATAAACTCGCGCCAAAAGTGCCGGGCGGCGGAAGCTACCGACGCCGCTCCGGGCGGCTGCGAGCGGGGAGGATGGACCGCGACTGAGCACAGCGCAACCCGCGCCTTCCACCTTTTTTACATAAACGACTATATACCGATTTATATATTTACCCACACTCATACATATTTAACTTTTTTCCCATTTCACGTCGTTTATTCTCCGTATGTGAGGAACACGGACGGTGTGCTTGTGTGCGAACCGAACGCCGCGCTTCTATTTACGTGTTTTTAGAAAGGGTAAAGCTTTTTACCTCTCCTTTCTACTATTCCGTTCTAGTTAAGCAATGCCTCGGATGCCACGCCGAAAAAAAATGTGTTTCGATTTATGTGTTTTTACGCGTTATATTTTTTCGGGAGGAACGTTTGCTGTTTTATTTCATTTTCATGGCATATTTTATAAAGTCAGGAAGTGTCATTTTTATTAGCCTTAACGTAACATAATTTCTTCAGTGACAACACACACATACAGAATATTGTGGTTATTTATTCCGGTGCCTTGTACATGTACCATAATTATTTTGTTGTAAATGACTAAATCTACATAAACAAAATGTGTCTAAAATATTTATCACTCGTTTAAGCCTAACAATTTTGTTTGTTAAAAGCACTGTCAAAGTAGAAACTATTAAAAACTAGTGTCTACATTACCTAATATTTATGGATTTGTCTATGTTTGGAATTGATGACTGCATATGCGTAATGGAACTCTAATATTTTTTACTCTTTTGTAGTGCCATTTGGCATAGAAAGTGTTTTAGTTTTACCTATTAAGATTTTCAGGACAAGTAGCCCAAGATATTTTTTTCGCCACTGTGCCTCAATTAAATACATATTAAATCTATTAATTACTTATACATAATTCATTCCGTAAAATAGATTTTAAGTGTATAACTCAAACAGTTTCGTTTTCCTTCATCAGTTACAAAATTAGATTTCCTCTCGGCGCGAACTCATCAATCGATTCCACTATCGAAAACAGATTCCTTTCAGTCCACATTGGAACACACAGTAGTAAATAGCTGATCTGGGCTGAGATAATGCGGTTAATGTTTGATATGTCGCATTGCCGTGCCAAAACCACCTCATATTGTCGGCGTACGCGTCATGTCGAATTTACGACATGCAATACGGGGCCCGCTGTATCGAGTGCCGGCGAAAAAGCAATTAATCCATGCATAACTGAATACCTGTCAATCTCATTCGTTTCTGTATTTCAGTAATTGGGTTTTTATACTGCACTAGCGACCCGCCCCGGCTTCGCACGGGTGCAATGCTGATGATGTATTGCTTAAAATCGCTTCGTAAATAAGCCATTATTTCTCGTAAAAGTAATTGAAATAAAAAATGCAAATGGTTTAAACTATGTGCAAATACAGCAGGTGCAACATATATCAGCTAGAGCTGCAGGTTCCTGTAAGAAGTACAGCACACAGCACATCGATATTGGCGGCTGGCTCGCATCGATCACTATTTATTACCGGCGACGCCTCCGACGCAGGTACTGGACTTGCCAGCGAGCGATTTCATCTGAAATTTATTATGCTTACTCCAGTATATTCGATGTATTGGAAATTCTGCACGGATACATTTTTGATTGCCAGAATGCTATAGATTTGCAATTGACTTGATGGTACTTTTGGACTTATATGTATTTATAAATGAGAAAAGGACACTCACTGACTCATCACGAAATCTCCTAAACTACAAGGCCATTGAGAGAAGACGATGGCTTCCGAAATACAGTTTATAACTAGTTCGGGAGCCAAAGGCTTCAAATCAATTGTACAATTATGCTAAAACAATAAATATTATTATTATTATTATTGAGTCGAATTTTTCTTGAGGAAACAATGAGGGAAATTGTAAGTCCCAATGGATAACAAGTGCCTATATATGCTAATAAGCAATTACTCGCCTGCCCAGTTATCGTACAAAAGTCCTGACTTTGCACTTTCCCGGCAAACAACACAAGTTTAAATTTATTTTTACTTTGCCAGTTAAGAGTCGATACCGTTAGCGCTCATGTAGATGTTTATTTTCCAATTTCTCTGAACAGAGCTATCTCATATCCACGATTGTTCCAAAATTTTCTGTGGTAAAATGATTTCAAATTATGCAAATATAATTAATTACAAACGAGAATATCTGCATAACAGTTGCTATATTTAATCTTTAAGTGGGGAGGCTACCGTGATTATATAGTAAAAATGTTGTATGTTGTAGCAAGTTTTTAATATTTATTGTATTGTGTACAAATTTAGTCAATAACATAATAAACCTTATAAATCGCTAAAAGTAGCGTCCAAAGACAGCATTGAAGATGGCAAGTCCTTGAATAGAAAAATAGTGATTTTGCTATCCGTCACTGAAGCAGCTAGTTCTGCTGAGACAAAAACTCCACAGAAACAAACAAACACTAATGCTGTGGCCGGTATTGATGGATAATATGATGGAAGAGAGTTATTGATTGCGGACTCTTAAGGGTGGCTTTCTTTAAGTCCTTATTATTTAATAAGATGCCTCGTATTAGGTAAAGTTTGCAGAAATTGATGTAATAAGGAAAGTTTCATATGGTCGCGAAATTAAAAATCGCGTGACTGCTTAATATATTCAAAATCGTCAATTAACTAGGCTATATGATTTCCCGTAACGTTATCACGAGTAGATCACGGGGCGAGATCATGTAGTTCTCTCTTCTGTGTGCGCAGTCAAACAATTGTTTAACTGTGGAAGGTCGCGCTGACATCTAAACCTAATCTAACTAACACTATACTTAAACAGTATACTATATATATATATATATATATATATACACTTTAAAAAACAAAGCTTTCGATAATATACAACGCTTCCACAAAATGGCACTAAACGAAACAACTTGAGCCAACAAAAATATTTACTTCTATTTGATTACTTCTTCGAGGATATCATTTTACGTTCGCGACCTTAAGTGTTTTCTTTTGCAGCAATCACTCAAACATGGAATAATACTTTATTAAATAAGCATAAGGTTTTATTTTCAATGAATTAATAATGTTAAGATTCTTTGTATTTGACCTGTTCTGATTTTCAGTTCTTTTTACAAGGTTCTGGATTACCTGACGTTAATGCGACTATGAAGCCAATGATAGCAAAAACGCTGGATCGGAAACTGACTTTCAAGTAAGTCTACTGGCATACTTCGTAAGGTAGTTGGTGGCAGATTTTCCACTTAAAAGGTGGTAGCTAGCAGCCGGGCATCTATGGTTTCATCGCGATATATTTATTCCTTCACTGGAAGGTCGTTTCATTGTACGGTTCAAACCTACGACCTACAGATTGTAAGCCGACGTCTCTACCAACTGCGGTGGTATCGCTTCATTTTGCTGCTACGTCGCTCGTAGACCTTGCTCGAAGCACAATAGCTACGAGATGAAGCGGACCGTTCACGGATGAATAAACTTGAAACTCCCGTCTGTGTCGCTATCAAATTCTAAATGTAACGTGAATTTTCAGTAAGTATTACTGTATTTTACTATACTTCTTTGTTTTTCTTGGACTAAATAATTATCTAAAACAATATTGTAAGTTTTAAATTTTGTTTGAGTGAATTGGAGTGTCTGTTTGTAATATTAAAATAACCGCTTTTTACTAAGTGCATATGGATGTATACACGGTACATATACCAAAACAACATTTTTTACAATTTTTGTCTATCTGTCTGGCTGTTTGTTCTGGCTAATCTCTGAAATGGCAGGACCGATTTTGACGCTACTTTCACTGGTAGATAGCTGATGTAACAAGGAGTAACTGAGGCTACTAAAATAGGGGTGCGTGATAAAACCGAATCCCACGCGGATGAAGTCGCGGGCAACAGCTAGTAATTATATATTTTTTGACCCAAGCCGCATCGCTTGTTATGGGCTGAGGTTACCACTTAACACCAGGTGGGCCGTCAGCTCGTTCTGTAACTGTATTACATAAAAAAAAAAAACATAAATATAATACATATTAACACCCGGACACAGAACAAACATCTATGTTCGTCACACACATTTGTCCTGGGTGGGAATCGAACCCACGACCTAAACAGCAGAAGGCAGGGTTTCCACCAACTGAGCTATGGGGCCAGTCATCGCAGTCCACGATACAACGTAACTAAAACATTATATCATTAGACGATTTACAATGGGTAGTTTAATCGCTTAAAGTGATTTCTTCTAGACAACCTGTGAATGGAATGGATTATCAAATAATATTGGGCTGTGGTGTCAATAATGTGTTAGGTTAGACTATTAGCAAACAGTGCCTAAGACCTGACATTATTGTCCCGTGAACCCTTGCGGTGAAGGACACTCAGCAATACTTTTCCAAATAACACGTTTGGTTCTAATGGCTCCGGCTCTGTACAAAGTACTCGCGGAATCAGCCTGGGACTGGTCTCACAGTTCAGTTGATAGTACCACTGTTTATATATTTCCCTTTAAAATAAGTAAAGATTTTTGGTCGAATGGTCGGTTGATCTGATAGACATGTCACAATAAGACGAATCTATGTATATTAAGAAAAGGTACATGTACTACGTCAAATAGAAGAGGCTGTTTTTTGGGACAATTTAAAAATTGCTAGTCACTCATATTGCTCATATATAATCATCATCGGGATAAGTTTTCACTGTGCAAGATAAGAAGCAACAATATTACGTCGGACATATAACTCAAGTTTGAATTTAAAGTTTTTATTATAAATAATCGTTTCTTACCTCAGAAATAACTTATACCAACCCTCGGCGGCAACAGTAGATATTTATTAGACAAACCAACAAACTTGGAGGAAAACTAAGAGTAATAAGATTAACAATAGGATATAGATAGATTTGTCTCAGTGTCACTTAGTAGTGCTATTAAAAAAATCGACCACGAAGCTACTTAAACCATTAGACGCATCCAACCTTTTAAAATCAAAATTAACGTATAATATCTTATTTTTTTATTACTGATATATCCTACAATTTATTATTTTAATTTATACTACATGTGCTTTCATAGTTTGCAAGTGAAGGGAAAGAATTAAATCACTTGATAGTACATAGTTTCATGCTGTCAATTTCAAGTCTTTCAAATTTAAAGGCATGATTCTCAATTATGAATGGAACAAAAAATTAATAGTTAATATTATCTTGATGATGGAAAAAATTAACATTCATCTTTATATTATAAAATACATTTTACTTTACTGTAAAGGTATTTTTACATTATCTATCGCGCACACATGTTTTATTCTTTTTAGATTATGTTCTATAATGTTTATTACAAATCACTAATCAATTGTTTACTAATTATCTATTATGTTCCTGTAGTTTATCCTTTACAAGTAATACCCAGTAACTTCACTGAAATTCTTCGATTTTGTAAGGTCGTTATAAAACTTTATGTAACATCGCTTTCTCTATAAAAAGATAAAGCAAATTGTAAACGAAAAAGTTGAAAGGACCGATTTTTCAATCCTCAGATAAGATACAAAACCAAATTATATGTTCCTCCCGACTCACAACACCCCAAGCCGAGGTCCGTACCTAAGTGGTACCATTGGTGTCATTATGTATAATTTTAAGGTTTTAGGGGTTGAGAGCCATCTGCTCTCACCGAAAGCCCGTGTAAACGCTGTCAAGGCAATCTGCGGCCAACAGCAAAATAGTCCACTCATAAAAAAAGTATTACATGTGAAGATTTTTAAATATTGGTTTACACAGGATATCCCAGATAACATACTGGTATGCCTACAACTATTTTGCAAAACTGACCCACACGTAAACACGTCTGCAAAGATATATGTTGTATCGTATCAAGAGATTTTGTTCTTGTCTTCAGTTTACGACATAATCCGCTCTATAGCTTACTTTTATTACTCGAAGTACGGAACTTTATCACTATAGTAAAAACTTGGCAGAAAAAGAACATGTTTATTACCACCCGTTAGAGCAGACTACAAATAAATTAGGATGGAGGTAAATTCTCTTATTACTTGTACGATTTTTATTTATTTATCGAAAGCTTCTTGGGATTTTTATAATATATGAGTATTAATAATACTGGTGGACATTTCACACAGCGCCATCTAGCCCCAAACTAATCATAGCTTGTACTCTGGAAACCAGGCAACTGATAGAATACGAATATACTTTTATGTAAATACATACATGTAATACATATTAACACTCAGACAGAACAAACATTCGTCACATTTGTCACACAAATGTATGTCCTGGGTGGGAATAAAACCTACGACCTACAGCGCAGAAGGCAGAGTTACTGTCAACTGAGCTTTGAGGCCTGGCATAAAATGAAGGAAAATTTTCAGATATTTTGAGATAAGTCAGTGATATCAGACCATTATTATTAGTCTGTCCTGTCCACTAAAGAAGAACAGAAGATTTTTAAACTGAGTCAAACTGGGTTTTTAATTCTATTGGGGAGGAGTACTGGTAGGTACTATCTATATAACTGCTGACTTAAATTGTTGATAATATACATTGTAGCACATGTGTATATATTTTCATTCTCTGAGTTTACCAAACCAATTATTACCAACAAAATGTTTTCAACGGATATTGTAAAGAAAATTGTAAATATTTTGTTCGAAAACCTTGTATTACGATTAGATTAATGTTTTCACAGCATATTTACCGAGAAAACAGAAGGAAAGTCGGAGAACTGTACTTCTAGACGAAGCCGTCATCCAATTTGCCAAGTTACGCCTGTTGTTAGCGGGGAACTTCGCACTTGTTGTTCACAACTTCTTGATTTTATACGAAAACATTTGGTTTTTTCTTTGCGATTATTTGTACCGTATAGTTACTGACGTCTTCAAACTATGTAACTAACAAAGGAGACGTATTTTATTATGTATTCCACTAGTCCCCCTAATATCCCATTAGGGTAAGTTTGGAAAAACTGCTGTCTGGGTGAAATTCATATACCTGGGTTTGAACCAGTAACCTTCAGATTGAAAGCACGTACCACTTAACCACCTTTCTTTATTAGACCAATATCAAACGTGACTAAAACATGACCATATACTACATATTTCAACCAGTGTGAATGATTCTTCGGATTTATTCGATATAGATTGTTTACAAGTGTTTTCGAGGAGCCAGAATTTTTTAATTTTCTTTTAATTTCAAAAATGAAGGAAGTGCTCAAGAACACAAAATGCCTTTTATATCACTTAAATAAGCAGAAACTTATATAACGATCCATAGCGAGGTTGTATTTATGTACACCGATTACTTTGTTAGGTGCTAGTTCTACCAACATACATTTTATTATTTGTATGCTACGGAATGATGACACATTGTTTCATAACTTTTACGAAAAATAAATTTTACCAAACAAAATATTTTAAGAACATTATTTTACACTTTTATATACTAGTTTTTAAATAAGTTGTGACTCTTTTAAATGGAAGTACTAGTGAAATCATTGTTTGTGTCATTGAATGACAGTTGACTGCTTGAACAGTGAAAAATAACTCGAAAATGATTTTGTCAAGTTAGCCATTATTATTACATTCCACGTCTACCACCGGCAAGTCGTAATTTTCTGCCACGCAACATACCGAAGCTTTCGTGAAGTTTTCTGACCGGATATACCTAACGGAGAACTTTTCCTTCCTTTGCTGAAGTCAGAACTGCCTCAAACTATGCTGCACTGTGTTTTAGTCTAGTTTTTTCAGATATAATGAATCTACATCTGACTTTAAACTAATGCTGATACCTCAGTGACAATATTTTATAAGGATCAAATGATAAAATATAGCTTCGAAATTGGTAAAACTCAGGTCTGATGCTACAATTGAGATGAGTGAGATTCAGTTTAGAGGACTGTCCTTAAAATATAGTCTTTATTTGTTTTGATTTAAACTTTGACATTTTCCAACCAGATACTATGCTGAAGTGAAACTTTGAAATACACATGTGTAGTTTTACCACCTATTTTTTTATGATATTTGACTTTCTATGACTCAGACCCATTAAAAAATACTGTTCAAGAGACCGTCTCGCGCGCATCTCCATGAAGGTGAAAATTTTCATGCGCATGTAAATTCTTGTCTGTGGAGTTTGTATCTGTTTCAACATTTGGATAATAATGATAATGTGTTGATCAAAACTATTATTTAATTATTATTAAATGACTAATTTCATATCAGAAGGATGCACTATGTTTGTATATAAGTATTTCCAGGATCTTTTTTCCGCTACTTAAATTTGAATAACTTTTTTATACTAACCGAAGATATATTTAGTCCTAACTTCTACTCAGATTCACTAGTTCATCAAAAGCTAACGTGAAAATATTCGTTTTAAATTTCGTTAGTAATCCAACGCAAATAAAGAAACTGCAGTCTAAATATTAGAAAAATCATGTTTTTAATAGCTATAAAAGAAAGTAAGTATCGAAGTATCGAAGTCTAAATACTTATAATTTGGAAGGAAACTCGAGCTAGACTTGCAAAATTAATTCCCCAAATAAGTCGCTTTATACTTTGAATAATTAGCTGACTCTTTTCTTTATAATGAAAAATACGGGTCTCGTTATGAACCGGGTAAATGAAGGCGATAATTTACTAATGGCAAGTTACAAGAGGAGAGAGAGCAGCCAGTTGAAAAATAACATAGTCTCGACACAGACACAACAATTAGTTAGCTGCCTACAAAATGTGCAATGCTCATATGAACGCTAAACTAGTCTCTTATAATAAATATTACTTACACTAAATACGAAAATTTATTTGCTATTTTACCGAATCGTTGGATTATTTACACAAATAAATAAAATTGAAATTTGAAATTGAAAGAGTGTCTGTTTGTAATATCAAAATAACCGCTTTTTACTAAGTGCATATGGATGTATACACAATACAAATACCAAAACAACATTTTACAATTTTTGTTTGTCTGTCTGTTTGTTCTGGCTAATCTCTGAAATGGCTGGACCGATTTTGACGGGACTTTCACTGGCAGATAGCTGATGTAACAAGGAGTAAGTTAAGCTACTTTTCCAAGGGGTAAAATAGGAGTGCGTGATAAAACCGAATTCCACGCGGACAAGTCGCGGGCAACAGCTAGTTATATTATAAATCAACAAGGAAATCGGCATTGACAACAACAATATATTTTTACAGGTACCACTATCATCCATCGTTATATATTCAGCTGCCATTTTTCCATTGGCAAATCTCTGCTAGATCTATAGACGACCTGTGTACCTACACTACTTTACCAAATTAATTAAAACTCAACATTGTTCAGTTCAACCTTTATTTTTACCGATTCACGAGACTGTAATTTACAAGTTAGCGCTTGATTCTGAGTTTACAAAACAAGAACCCGGCTATTTTTTTGCAGCACTCTGTGTTTTCTCAACCTTTTTATATTAAAATAGTGGCGAAGATCAAAGTTTTGAGCAAAAACGGCCTTTTTATATAAGAAAATAAGTGCAGTATCGGTTACATACAGGTAATATGCAATGAAACACCTTTTCGTATTAAGATTTTTTATAAAATGTTATAGAGTTATTAAATATATTATATTGTTATTTATTGTGTTAGCTTAGTGGTGAAGTCCTGTGCATTTTAATTAACTCACTTTAGTTTCTGTCTGGTATATTATATCATTTTATTATATGATATTCAACCTCCTAGTGTTAGGTCTATTAAAGCACATGAGTTTTATGATCCGTTAATTTACTCTCGGGCTGATGGGATCGATGCGATGCGACTCGGGTTTTACCATACTTAAGAAAAACCTACTATGTCAATACACATAGAAAATTACTTGGAAGTATATAATAAACAACAACTAAATTTGAAAAACTATGTGGAATTACAATGGATGGTCTTATTGTAATGAGCAATATCTTCTAGAGAACCTTTGGATGGATTGGAATTTTACGCACAATATAGACGGTGGCGTGCGTTGCGATTAATAAATATCTAACCATGTTTGTGAATGCAAAGAATACTGCTTGCATTCTGGCGGGCTATATCCATATCTAATGACTAAGTCAATGCTATTTTCTCATTCATTCACACATATATCTGTCATAAAAACATGGCCGCAAAAAATCTCGCCATGCATTTGCATCAACAACAAAAGAATTGCATCGTCTACACACTGCATAGCAACGATTATAATCAACGCATCGATGCATCGACACACAATTCGTATTCTGTATCACTGATACCTTATGCTGATACAGTCCTGCCTACCCTTAAGCTCTAACCAGACGATGCGAAATGAAAGACATTTTACAAATACGTCAGACTCATAATTTTAAGCTGACCAGCTGCAAGAAATTAATGCTTAAATGCTATATATGCTAAGCAAAGGCATTAGAGTCTTTAACAAATTTGGCGCATTGGAGGGCACTTAAAGTTATCGGTCCTAGCCAGTAAGAGCTCTGGTTTAGGCGACCTATAATTATTCATACTACATTGCTCTAGGTTGACTTGCTCATATAAGGTTGTCTTACAATGTAAATGTTGAAATTTGAAGAAGAATTGTAGATAATGAGGTTAATATTTTAAAATGTTGCAAGCCCACAAGCACTTACTGACTTGTTTTTCCGTCAGCTGAATGAAACTCTTCAATTTAGAGGTCTTGTTTAAGAGTCAGTCTCAGCATACGTTGCATGCCCTTTAATATTATGACGATACTAAATATCAGCGTCTTACGGCGATAGTAGATTGGGTGAAATAAAATTTTGGAATCCAATATGCAAGTGGCAATAATATTTAGAACTTACTTTAGCTTTTGAAGTACAAAGTCAAATAACTAACTTTATATCCGTTAGGCATGCCGGCCACATTCGCAATGTTTAGACAAGGCATTAGAGAGCCATCTAAACATCCAGCTGGCACGCGTGTACAAGACAATCACGCAAAAAGACATGCATTCACTGGTTTCCTGATAAACAAGCAGTTTGCAGCTTCAATAGCCCATTGTTATGAACAGCTCCGGCAGACGAGCAATGAGCATTTCAGAAATCTGTTCTTAACTGAGAAGAACATTATAATAACGAATAAAAACACATAGGGGAATTAATAACAAGTATATTGCTCGTTTACACATATTACAGACTGTCCTCACATCTCAGTTGGTAGTAACCCAGCCTTCAGCGCTGTAGGTCGTGGGTTCGATTCCCACCCAGAACAAATATTTGTATGACGAATATAGAAGTTTGTTCGGTGTCTGGGTGTCTATGTCAATATGTGTTATATGTATGTATTTATAAAAAAATATAAAAGTGTTATATCCAGAGATTCCCATACTAGCTCTTTGCTTAGCTTACTTTGGGGCTAGATGGCGCTTGTGAAATGTTCACCAATATTTATATTTATTTAATTACTCGTCTGCCCGACCTCGTGTTGTGTTGTGGACCATTCACTAAACGTAACTGGCAGCTGGAAGCGTTTCAGATGATTAACGTGCTCATTATCTCGCTAGTGCCATGTAGGGCACCGCCACTACAAAAAGGTTTTGTTTCAAAATGGCCAATTTAAAAGGCATAGATTCCGTCAACAGTCAATTGTAGCTAAGTGAGAGTTCGGGAGATAATGTTGTAGGGAAAATTTAAACATACTGTATTTTTTCAGGCAGTACAACTTGTGTCAACTTCTTCCAAAAAGTACTATCGAGAAATTCGCAATTCACGTCTATATACAAGTCTATATACAATACGACTAGGGTATCCCATAACCCAGGCTGGGTAGAACCCAATACACATTGCTATTGTTATGAGCAGAGCTTACAACAGGTGGGATATCGTGCTCGTTCCTTAACAAGTTTTTGTATGTAAATACATACAAAAACTTTATTATCTTGTGAAATAAGAATCATGTAGCAGTACTTAACGAAAACTTGAAACTTTGTATGATGTAACGAAACTTATTGTTGTCTTCAACCCGCAGTCTTAGCAATTACTAAATGATCACTGAAAAGTGGTTCTAAGTTGACTTGGGCGTGCAAAGTATCTAAGGACAACTCCTTGAACAAGTTTCGTGCCCAAAAGTTGTAATATGACGTAGAGCTTATTTAGTAGCAGTAGAGCTTAACCCAATTTCATTTGGTAGTACTGCCACCATTTCTGCCGCTAAGCAGTAATAGATAACGCATTATTGTGAACCCGTTTGAAAGGTGTGGTTGCTGTTGAAATTACAGGAACATGAGACATTCCAATTTGACTTTTGAAAGTTAGGGGCGCGAACGATCAAGAACGAGACCAGTCAGTGCTTGACATAGACAGCGTTTACCTTTTAAAACCAGGTGGGTAATCAGCTCATTTCGCTCATCAACTATATCCAATAAAAAACATTTCAGAACTATATTAACAACTATAACAGTAGTACAAGATACAATATATTTTATTACATAACTAGGTAGTGGTGTTATATTTGTGGTACCTACAAATATTAGTAATGAGGTCATTAATATAATCTTAGGTATTAATTTCAATCTAGAACATTTTGAACAATCAAAAATAAGTTATTAAGAGTTCCCAAAACTTTAGTTATGTGTCAATAATTTTTCAGTCTTTATAGATTGAAAAACGTAAGAATGACAGATTCATATCAATAAGATAAATTATAAAATTTCTAATAAATTATAGCCACCAAGCGAAAGGATAGCGCACTTACAACTCTGCCTTTCTGGTTGAACCTAGCATTAATAAGGGGAAAATAAAGAAATAGTTACGTATTTGAGTAAAAAGAAGCTTATGAAGAAAAAGTCGGGTCGCAGCAAACTTAAAATTGAAACAAAGTTGTGGTTCCTGGTTTCAAACAATAAAGAAGCCAATCCGACCATCATTCCTATTTTAGGAGTTCGCGATTTTTGTATTCACACACCTAAACTTGCTAATATTAACAATTTATGTTACTTTGTATTCAAGCGAAACAGACGTAACATTTATTTAGCTAAGATTATTTTAAACTTTAGTTTGTATAAAATTACAGGTTTTATTCTCAAAGTTCGTGTTATTTTATATTTCTGTCAAAAATTCATTATAAACAATAATTTATCGTCAAAGTTCAAAGAGCTTTGTCTATCACATGATGTCTATGATCAAGTTTTATTTCATTTTACGTTGGAGTTGCAGTGGGCTTTGCAATCGACAGCTTATTACATTACCTACGTGACTGTGAGAAATGAGTTTTTAAATGGATTCCACCCGCGTTCGAGGATGCTTCCCGTCTAGTTTATATCGCTACCCTGTAATGAACTTAGCGGCACTTAAAATACTACTTATAACATCATAGTACGGAATCGTGTATGACAAAAGAACTACATTGTGCTTTTCACCGTCGGTATATGATACATATAACAATTTGGGACGAACTGTATCTAACAAATGTGGGATTGTTATAACGATTAGACACCCTAAATTCGAGGGCGGTCGATAGAACACTCGATGCGGCTTATCCACGTCAAATACCAAAAGATCATAAAGTTTGCATAAAATTCGGTGTATTTCTGAAATTCGCGGCCACCCCGGGTTTTTTACGCGCACATTAGGGGACATTACGCCACCCCCGCCCGACTGAAATAATATTTTTCAAGCTGTTGAGTTGCCTTTTATTTCGGCCGCCAGCAAATGAGTTTCTAAACGTAAATAAATCTTTAGCTGCCCGTGGTCTTTAAGGATGCCGTTTATTTTTTTAGAGAGATGGCGGGAAGCAAATGCTCATGCATTTTTAAATGGATAGATGGATGATTTTATTCGTAAAGTTAAAAAGAAAATTTATAATAACTGTTTTTAAAAGACCTAGAATCTCGGGCAACACCCTTTTTAATACCAATTTTAAGACCTCACTCATTTTTATTAACTGATCCCATTGTTCCTTTTAGCGTTTGCTGTTAACCTATGGCTATCCATATATAGGTACTTAAAATATATTGGGTTCCTATAAAAAAAAAAAATTATGACAGTCTTTGATATTGATAACTGGAAATATATACGAGCACATGGCAAAACTCTCTACTCGGCCAGCAAACATTTTAATGGCTTTTATTGAAATAACCGCATAATACCAATTGGTTCAATGTAATTAAATTATATCCAAGGCTTTGATGTGGTTTAATTGGACATTAAACCGGGGGCAACAGTATTTGACAATAAAAATCTGAGCTAAAAATTAGTGATAAAGTATGAATATGATATTTACTGAAAAATATAAGAAAATATAATGACGTGGGGACAAATGTTTACATAACGATATTCTGCTGTTGAGTTTGCTAATGAAACTTTCTGTCGAACAGTGAGGGAGTTGTTGTGGAGTGCTCAGTCTTGAGTGTCACAAATAACCAGCCTTCCAGTGGATGACTATATATCGCATTATCTATTCAATTATTTTTTAATAATGTTAGACTGGCCTCGCAGCTCAGTTGGTAGTAACTCTGCCTTCGGCGCTGTAGGTCGTGGGTTCGATTCCCACCCAGGAACAAACTTAACACAACAACAAAAATAAGGGGGTATTCGGGCACGCCATATTGGAAAATCCCTCACGCGTGCTGCTCGCAGCGCGCCCAACACCAAAAACCTAGTACCAATATAACCAATATAAATAAACCAATATAAATAAAAGTTGATTTACAGAGTAAGTGCCAGATCCCAGGGACCAAGAAAGAAATGAATTACTCAACATACCACAAATCGGTTATTTATTATATAATTTACGTGACAACCCCATTTAAAATTGGCATCCGTTCAATTAAGGAGTTATCTCCGATGCCGTCTATCATTGATCTCATTACATTCCCACTTGAGTAAATGACGAGCTCAAATCGATCAGACGCTCGTGTTACACAGGTAAACATCGATATATATTTGCCTCGAGTGAGAAGCCCAGACATATTGAAAACTAGCTTATTCCACCGAGATTTGGATAGAATGTATAAAATGTTATTTAGGATAGCTATTTGCAGATCCGTGACAATTGCGTATACAATCAATATATTTAAATAAATATTTAGATGAGGTAGTCGTTACCTAGCCGAACAGTCAAATAATATTTCTCTTAGAATGTTAAAGCAATGCGACTTTTGATTGCACATTTATCTTCTAGTCTCTTTTATCCAAGATAGGTACAATCTAAAATCTGCAAATCCATAAATCTTCAACACGCCTTTTAGACCCGTCATCCCGTATCATGATTTTATACTTATTTAAAACAATGACAGAAGCTCACATCTAAAGCGAATTATATTTTTGTTAGTTTCTATATAGAAAGTTGAAAACTAAGTTACAGAATACTTTTTATATGCCTACCTAATGTTACCTCCTTAGCTAAAGGGGGCAAGAATTTTGTTCACCAAAGCCAATATAAAAACTTACATATGAAGGTTATCTGTAAACATACTTGTACAAATTTATTGGTAACAACAACTTCTTGAAGGGAATTTCTGTACAACAATATTTGTATACGACTTTTATAATTTAAGATTAAGATAAGATTTGTTTCGAAGATATTGTTTATAATTGATTTGACACCAAAGAAACTTCTGATTTTTTACTGATTATAACCTCAAAATGCTCCTAAAAATTTTTGATATTCTAAAAGTGTAGAACATGTTGTTGGCTACCAATAACCTTGTATAGTTATTGAACCGGGAGATCAAACGTCTTCAATTCCATTTCAATTTGTCACATGAAAATAGTAAACATTTTGAACGTGAGTGCAGAACTACAATTTCTTCGGTAATGGAATTTTTGCAGATCCTGTGCATCAGAACGCGCCGCCTGACCCTCTACACGCGCTTACAAATCTTATTTGAGTAGAACGAAATTCGCCGCCCGCGTGTAGCCAAGCTTTTATTGCCTGCACAGCCTTTTAACTGTTTATAGTGTAACTAGTAGGTACATCAAACCTAAACTAATTGAAAAAAAGAACATTTTGTATGTACTTTTAATAAATTAGAAATATACTTAGCAACGCTATTTATTTTGGTGGCTCACATCAGAAATTTCTATTTTCACAACACAAAAGTATTAAAAAAAATTGTACTTCTTTAATAGGCCACGTTTGGAGCAAATCGACGTGAACATCAATTCCACTGATCGTAAAGCCAGTTTCTGATCTCTCCTTTACATAAGGCATGTTATCCTTGCCGTAAAACTATTTATGAAATATTTGCTAAAACTTAACATTGTCTGGTTTTTTTTTAGTTAATTTGAAAACTGAACCGAAACTCTCTAGTTCATTATGTTAAGAAGATCTTGATCTGAACCTTCGCTTGTTCTAACAGTATTTGTTTTCCGTTTAGGATTGTCGCCAGTTACCGTCTCATTTCCACTTTGAAGCAGCAAAGTCCTGTGAAACTCTAAACAGATATTGTATAAAATCTAAAATACAGCGGATATTTTTACCAAATCACACCGGATCACTGCCCCAGTAGATGGTTGCCTGCAGAATACAAATTCAAGATGATATCTGACCAACTCAGTGAGAACTCCGGTATTTTTTAAAAGACTCCGGCGCTATTTTTGTGTTTAAAGGATATAGCGGGTGAGAGAGGTCTGGAATGGCTGGCTATACCACCAGGCGGGCAAGTCGACCACCTGAGATTTCAATTTTGCGACGCAGAATAAATTTATTCGTATTTCACCGCATTTTTTGTTAAGATGTTCAACATAAAGCAATATACAGAAATACTGAAGAAATATAAGTGAATAGAATATGATAATGCATGAAAGATAGGATTGGTACAGGAAGATTTTATGTACATCAAGAAAAATTAAATGTGTTTTGTCTTTGATGCTGTGTCACTTTGTATTTAGACATTGGAAGCTTAGGTTACAATAATTATATTTGAACAAGGAAAATTAGTTTACAATCTGTCCCTTCTTTATGCTGTATTAGAAAACTAAAATCCATAGGTACATAAGTTTATATTCTGTGCTGGAACATATTTACACAACTCTTGTGTTAAAAGGTGCACTAAAATAACAAACTTTAGAAAAAGATAAGAGAGTCCTAAATTATTTCCTTAGACAAAACACTAGAGCAACGTATAAAATGAAGTGACCGATATGCAAGTTCATTATGTTGAAATATAGATATTACGTCCTAAGCATATTTTAGTGCTAAATAACGTAGAAAAAGGGTTGTCGGGTTTTTAAAAATACGCCATATTGTTTGGATACCAGCCAAGTACATCTATCAGACTCTCCGTAGTCAACCGCAGCTAATATGATGACGGCAATTTTAATGTTCTCATCCAGAAAAAATATAAATATTATATTAGTTTCCATATTTCCGGAATCTTCAGACTCCATTACATTGTGCCTTTCTAATCTGAATAATTCAAGATGCCCAAAGTGAGTGACAGAGATGGAATGATAAGGCGAAACCATTAAAGTGATTGCAACAAATAATTCCATTTTGAACTGAAACGAAAGTTTTTAAAATGTTTTATCTTATTTTACCAAAGCTTGCGGTTCATTTATTAAAATAATTTGTAGTTGTTACTATGATGAATAATAAGTTGCTTAAATTTGTGTATATTTTTTGAAATAGCAGTGTGATGCATCATAGCATCACAGCGTAGTACTTTTCAAACATTTCCACACGGAAAGGTGGGGTTGCCGGTGAAATTACGGGCACATGAGACATTCCACCTACACGTCTCAGAGTTACGGACGCATACGATGCGACTTGGGTATTGTCACCACTAGGTACGACAATACCCAAGTCGCATCGTAAGGAGGACCCAAGTCGAATCGGTTGTTGTGAGCAGAGGTCACCACTTAACACCAGGTGGGCCTTCAGCTCGTTCCGTAACTGTATCACATAAAAAAACTTGGATACGTCAATCTCTAACAAAAGCGTGCCTAAAACAAATATCCTAATAATTAAAAGATTACCGACACTGCAATTGGGGAAGACTAAATCTTAAACAACCAAAATAGTGATTCCTATATTCTGCACAATGAAAAACTAAATAGTCATTACCGATGGTGAAATGTAAATAGATCGTGCTCTGTGGGGAGCGGCGGAGTGATAATCCACGCCGCATTCTCGAGGCGCGGTAGGTAACTGAAATGACTTATAGAGATAAATTGTTTGCCAAACGCTCCAAACCAAATTTCCTTAACAGAAAACGGTTCGGGTGTGAAAATTCTGATAAATCTTTATTTTTGTGTACCATGTAAATTGATGTGGGCAAAACGGAATTTCCACCACATTTTCGTTTTCGTTTAGCCGAGTTCATCGAATATTTATAAGATGTTCTCCGACAATCGACCACCTTCTAACTCCAGTTGTATTTAAATAGACTGAAATATGAGTATGTACGTATATGACATATTGGTATTATTGATTGGACGCACTGCTCAGTTCTGTAGTTCGTGGGTTCCATTCCCACACACAAATATTATTTGTGCGAATGTAGATGTTTGTTTAAGGTCTACACAGTTTACACAGTACAGGTTTACACTTATTAATACATTTTTCAAAAAATGTTATATATTTTTCTATCAGTTGTCTGGTTCATCACTGTTAGGCGGCAGATTACCAGGTGTGGTGGCAGTACTTCTCCGGGCGAACTTGGCACAAGTTCTACTGCTGCTTAATATAAGAATCAGTGAAAGCTATCCTCTGACTAGAGTGATACCCACAGTGTAAACAAAAGTGCCAGGCACGTTACAACGGAATGTAGAAAGTGTGTTATGTTTTATTAGAGGCCAATAAATTCCGAACGTGACCCCACGCAATGGATCACGGCTATCATGGGAAAAAGGTATCTACTATCATTTGTTCTATTCATTTCGTTTCGGGATTTCTCTACTATTTGCTAGTGGGCATCTTGTTTGGTTAATCAATTTATCGAATGGCCATCCATTTATTATGCTAAGCAATTTATCGCAACTCATTGTAGGGGTCTAGAAAATGTTGCTGATTTTGCTACACTGAGTGGAACCATCTTTATTTGGCTCATGTTTGGATTTCTTAAAATGCTAGTAAAGTTTATGCAGACTTACAAAGGTAATTACTCAGTAGCATATCAGATAGAGGAGACAACTGGTTTGAGTAATTATTTTACTATGTGTTAGCTTAAACATTGATTGTTCTGATATTACTTCAAAATTATTAGAAGTCTGATGTTTCGCAAATAAAATTAAATTAATAATAATTGCAAAAATAATTCAATATATATAACTGTAAGATAAAAATTAATTAAAAGTATTCTTTAATGATAAATAATTATTATGTAACAAATGTAGTCCCAAATCTTGAATTTACCATATTAATAATGGAACAAAAACAGTCAAAAAACTTCGATATTTTACTCGAATATTGCCCAATAGAGATAAAATTATACGTAGATAACACACGTATACCCAAAGATGTCCAAAGCAATCCCATCGCGTAATAGAATCTTATATCAGAGGTGTGGATGGAGTCTGCTGGCGACACGTTCACTCCATCTCGGGGACATATTTTGCAATTTCATTTCCCCCGGGACAGACACAGACACCTCATTCTTTGGGATGTTAAATATTTCTGCCGTGTAATCTTCGACCTGTCCGACCAACTGGGAACACAATATGTAAATAGATTATTTATTTTACGTTTTGACAGTTGACACTACGCGAATTGGGACACGTATAATATACCTCGCATATTTTAGTAGCAACTTTGTGCCGAGTGTTAATTAAGTAAAACAAGTGTTCTTTTATGTAATTTAGGGTATAGAACGAGCTGACGGTCCACCTGATGTTAAGTGCTAACCGCCGCCCATAGAAGACAGCAATACGACTCAAGTCCTACGGACGCGTGCAAAGTGGGCCCCCCAAATTGTTATGAAAGCCGCTGAGTTGGTTCTAATTCGATACCAGGCAGCAATCTGTCGCTGACATGAATATGTACGCCGCGACATCACATAACTAGAACTGTTTACAATGCGTAAAAAAATTCGAGTATACACTAGAAAAAATTTCGAAAAAACTTGGCTTCTTTAAATACATAAATCGTTGGTAGTTTATCTCATATTCCAAGTCCCAGTTAACATCAAAAACAAACAGTTTAAAAAAAATACAAAACAGAATATCTAACAAAAAGTTTTAAAAGTTAAAAACCTTTTTGCTCGGCAATAAAACTAACACCCCATTCAAGAGTAATGCGTTCCTGATTCATTTATATAATGTACACATTCTATATTAATTCTGTACTTAGGACTTAGTCAGACGCAGAAGTCTCGGACGCCGTGATTTTTCCAAGCACCCATTACCGCATTTAATTAAATTCTCACTGTTTTAATTTGACTTGGTAACGTGAAATTACTGCCGTAATTCAAAATGGAGGGAAATGAATGCTTTTCAAAACGCTTAGCGCATAATGGGCAGTTGAGATTGTAGGCCTAGAGTTAAATAGAAATGTATGTGATTGAACATTGTTACCTCATTTACCCGTACCTCAAAACGATATAAAAAAAAACAAAATTGTTTGGTAAAATGAGGATGAACGATTTATATTCAAACACGTAATATGTTGATCTTATAATCTGACAAGTGCACCATAAGACACGACTTAAAATAACTAGTAGGTATTTAATGAAAACATAAAATTGATCAAAAAAATTCGTTTCGTTTCTGAATTCCCAGCGCCGGCGGTCTACAAAACTGTTGACGTTCGGAATCGGATAAATGCAAAAAGTCTATATACGTACCGACCTACATATCTGCAATTTTTGACGAAGCGTGCACGCCTTGCAAAGTCGAAACTGTGTGCGACAGGCCGAACGAACGCACAACGTTAATTTTTTCGCAAAACGAAAAATATCGAAACAAACTAACGCTACTGTTCAGCTTTTAGAGCAAAACAAAATTGAGTTTTTGTTAACGTACATTTGTGCCTAGTAGGGCTGCAACGTGCGGGCTTTTAACAAATACGCGGGAAATGGCGGAACACCAATTTATCTTTACATTGGATAGAAAAAATGCGCATTTTGATAAGATGGAGCTTAGCTGAACCAGATTTTAAAAAACCCTGCAAGCAGCGGCCATTTTTTGCGAAATTACCATCCTGGCAGTACCTACATATTATTTCGATGCCCATCAGTCCATTCATGAATATGAATATGAAACCATTCCAATTCAAAAAATCTCTCGGTTCGTCGAACTTCGCGGGATCATTCATCTGTTTTTTCATCTGCATTCGTGAAAACGCAGTGTATCCCTATCTATCCAAAAGAATAATAATTTTTAGGTTGTATTTTTTGCTGCGGCCAGTGGCCGGTAGGTGCTAGCGTTTTATTGCTCACTATTCCGGCGAATAAACGTGGCGAGGGGGTTTAATGGACCGGCCGTGAGGAGGAGGGGGTGGGGGTGGGGGGTACTCACCCCCTGTCCACTGTAGGTATTGGCTGCGAATATTGAATATTTTTGCTGCTAACAGAAGCTAGGTTGTGCAGGCTAGCCACTAATCAGCGGTTAGTGATTTGGGGCTTCTCGGTTGCAAAAACATTATATTTCGACTTTTAGGTCAAGACGTAAGGTAAGTAAAGTAAGGTTCTTCGAGAAATGTCTAAATTTCGTTTTTATATCGAAGTTATCTTGTGGTCACTTGAGTTTTTACAGTGTACATATTAAAAACTTAGACTGAATAACTGCAAACATATACCTACCTACACAAGCCTTACTTTATCCAGGTTTTAAAAATGTACATTCAGTTGATTATAATGAATGATTTTTACGATTGTATGAACGTTGTATTTCTGTCTTTAAATTTGAAATACAAATACATTTGGCTTATTACAAATCACATTTAAATAAAAAAAGTTTAAGGTTCGATACATTTGCGTGGTTATTAAAGTATTTGTAAAAATGATGTGTAGTAGATTTACCTATTTTCGCTTAACTACGTATGCTTAAAGACTTTAAATCAAACCTTAATAATCTGGTCTACAATTTGTACTAATAGGGAAATATGCACTTATTTTAGCTACCTACGCTTTTTGAGGAGTGCTGCAATTTGTATGTTGTTTTTTTTTATGTGATACTGTTACGGAACGAGCCGACGGCCCACCTGGTTTTAACTGGTAACCTCTGCCCATAACAATCGATACAACCTGGGTACCTTACTAGGTACGACAAGAAGTCGCATCGTATGCGCCCGACCCTTGGAGAGATAGATAGAATGTCTCAAGTGCCTGTAATTTCACCGGCAACCTCACCTTTCAAAGCGGAACACAGTATGCGAATGTGTTACTCTTGGCGGCAGAAATGGGCATGGTGACAGTATTTCCCCGGACGAACTTGGCGTGAGTTCTTAAAATACGTGATAACAATTGTCGTAACACACTAAAAATTCGGGTAACTAAAGTTAGAAGATATTATTAAGATTTTTTTAAATCCAATAATGGATAGTTTACGTAGACTAGGCAACTTCACAACAGATAAATCCTGAATGCAATTTGAGTTAAAAAACATGCACTATCAAAGAAATGCAATTTACGTTGTTTCAGTGAACAGGTAAAATGGCGGACACCACAAGAGATTTAATATAAAGCTTTAACCAATTCCGTTGTTTGTACATTAATTAAATTTAAATTATTTGGTGTTCACTTATTGTTTTTGTGAAACCCACTGTTTTTAACTAAGCTAACCATTTTTGTGACATTGTGTAGGTATTATTATAACAGACCCACAGCCTTTTAGTGAAAATTTCTTATTGAAACATCTATGACTTTCGATAGGGTATGTAGATGACCCATAAAACCGTCATCCATCTATCTCTTTTCAAAATTCTTCATAATCGATCCAGTGGTTTGGGCGTGAAAGTGTAACAAACAAATAATCAAACCCACTTTTGCATTTATAATATTAGTTAGAATGTGTTGAACAAAAAGCTAAAATAAAAATAAAACTTTTTTACATGACTGAGACTTCGAACCAATATTTTCCAAGCTAGCGTGAAACTTTACTTCAAATTCAACTCCCACAAATGAAAATTTGACTTTTAAAGTATTCCAAAGTGCATTGGCTTCGGCGACGCCTGGCTGTAAAACCTCCGACTTCATGAGTTTCTCAATGCGGAAATCTCTGCTGTAGTGTTTACTGCTAGCAACTAGCCGGTATGATATACGAGAATATATAAGACACGCGTTATATTGAAGAGAGTTAAGTGACGTAACGAGCACATTGCCTGATGATAGCTTCTTCCTTTGCCAAAATTGTATAGATCCAAGAAGCATCGTCTCTACACCGTCACTTGTAGAAGAACGACGGGCATGTTACGTCTCATGCGCCTGCGTTTTCACCGGTACCCACTCCCTTCCACCGGAACAGCAACACGAGCGCATCACTGCTTGGCGGCACATTACCAGGTGTGTTGGCAGCACTTCTCTGGGCGAACTTGGCACAAGATCTATTGCTGCAAAAAATAAATTAAATGTCTGTTATTGTAATAAGGTATGTTCATGACGTCATGTATTATAGGTTCCGCCTGAAAACCAGCGTCGCTGCCGGCATGATGGGTTTATATCTAGCATGTTAGGGAGTGGCATCTTGCTGAAACGGAGACCCATTTGACTACGCCAAGAATAAAAGCCAATTTATTTTAATTTCACTGTTTATGTATGTGCGTGTCAAGTAAAAAAAATATTCTATTCTATTCTAAATATTGAAGAGGAAATCTTAAGGAGGATTATAGGGTAACCGCTTATGCCTGTTATTTGATCGACACCCCCTAGATAGGTATTCATTGACGACAGAAGTGGATACGATGGCAGTACTCTCTGAAAAAACACTGCATATACACATTTCCTGCTACAAAATATTTCAAGGTTCTTGTTGCAGTCATCGATAAGATGATACATGCTCTTCCTACAGTTGCAGTTGCTAATTACATAAAGGTGCCTAATAAGAAACTACCGTTGCACAACTGATCGAAATTGAATAATTTGAAATTGAATTGGAATTGAATTGAAATTGAATAATTGAATTTGAATACAACTGATTGAAATTAGGAAGGAACTAATGCCTATGATACAGGCCTGGCCTAGTTTAGGCATTAGAGATTTTTATGTGTACCTATACTTTCTCGTGTAAATTAATTTAACAAATACACCTTACTAATGATTAAAATTAAGTGTACCAATGTCGCTAAATTTAAGTTGATTTACAATAAAATGATTTGATTTGATTTGACCGTTTCAATCAGAACTTCGCTTATTCAAACGCGGGGCATGCACCAATGAGTCCAGTTTACATAATAATGAAATACCTAAGCGCGGAATATGTTTGCCACGTTCTCAAAAAGGTGTGGAAAATAACGTGAGGAAGCCAGAATCTTACATATAAAGTTCAGTATTTCTTGTCCATCCAAAGGTTGCCTGTAAGAGATCGCTTTATTTTTTGTACATTGTTACTGATTGTTGTTATTTTGATTTTGTGAGCTATAATGTGTCATTTATCATTATATATTTATGTCATTACATATTATTATTTTTTATATATTAAAAATGTAAAGAGATATCTACAGGGTAGGCAAAGCATTGGCATCCCCGGGGACGCAAATGTCTATAGGCGACGGTAACCACTTAACATCAGGTGGGCCGTCTGCTTGTTTGCCTACAATTACATTAAAAAAAAAAACTATCTATCTATCTACAATCAAATCCAAAGCCATCCGTGACATCTGCCTGGACTACTGAACAGGCTCCTGTGGTATATTAAACACCATTCACTCTCGCATGGCGAGACACATGACTGTTTGCAGTTATGATTATAAAACTGGCACGAATGTAAAAACCACGATCAAGATGAATCACGTGGACATCTTTGTATACGAATCGTCAGATGTAAAAGCACTCTTTACTAAACTAGAGTAAAAACTTCAGACTTTTGGCAGCGGCCAATACCCGATATCGCTTTCCCATTGTATCAAATGAATTCTTCGGCAGAAGACGACAACTCAGCTGTTGGATTGTTTCGCTTTTGTCTACCACGGTGAATCTGTTTTTGTTTTGGCGTCTGAAAGAAAACTTGAAAGGTTCCTTTGTTGGAGGATGGCATTCGCACAAAAATCTCATTATCTTTACCTTTTTTCAGCAAACTTTATGTGTGAAGTTAGTACGGCGTTGTAATAATGCTGAAATGGATTTATAATTTTCAACAAAACATGAGCTGTAGTTGTGCATAATTACCCTAATTAAGAGAAGTTATTCGAACTTGCGTGGTATGAAAGGAGCTACACGTAATCGTTGTATTTATAGGGGCTGGTCCAGTGTGAAATAGTCTAAAGCATTGCATTCAAGCTCGCAATTACGTAAAATAATGTAGATATTAGTAATCTGTATATTTGCAAACGCTTGAGTAAGGTAGAATATAGTAAAACAACTTATTTATTATCTTTGCCCACATCGTATATTCTATGGCATTCTTTTTTTGGGTTTTTATATGAATTTGGATCCAGTAAAGCTATTTGAGGTGTCAATTTCCTTTTGAGATCACACCTTTTAAAGCTATCTTTTTATCTATATCTAACAATATATAAAAACTTAATGATCCCCAGTTGATGATAAAAATACTTAGATCTCTCCGAAGCTTTTCCCAAACATTTCGAGAGAACCTTTGACTCGACAAGAGCTACAAAGTTTTTATTGTTTAATATGACCTAAGAGTAACAAGATAAGGACAAATGTCATCATGAAGTGTGAACCGTAGGATATCTGTCGCGCTAAAAATTATGTAGACGCACACGTTGATTGTGTGTTTCATAATGAGGACAGTCTAAGAATATAACTCATTGTCCGCTTATGTATTCCCTAAAAACTATAATCTTTCCCTCTCTTAATAGGAGAGTGGATCAGATAATAGGCAAGCACGCTACATCGTCAAAAATCAGGCGAGATTCGGCGGATTCGCCGGTTTCAGGCGGTCAAATATCTGACAGCAAATTTTAAAAAACTTACCGTGATTCTCACATATTTTATAAGTTGTTTAAGTGTTAAGTTGTTAGGTTTAGCTCTGTATAACTCTGTAACCGAGAAGTTTATTTGGTGCTGTAAACAGAAAATTGCATTTTGTTATTGGCCGTCTACGTAGGTATTTCTCGCAATAAAAACACTCTCCGATACCTTCGGTGCTTGTAGAAGCATCCAACTAAGCCGTTTAATACTTAAAATATATAAGTAAAAGTTTGTTGTACGATTCATCTAGTTCAAATAACTTCGTTATATTTTGGAAATTAGCATAGAATTAACTATGTATTTGCGAATTGCTTAATAACATCTTTATCTAGTTATTTATTTCTATTTCTGTTATTAAAACTCCTGATATTATTTATGTGTTCCAATAACAGAGGCAATACAATTTAGGTCTTCGCCTGAGTACCTAATATCAATGTTGTTTTGTCCATCCGCGTCTGTCAGTGAACAGCCATCACCTTTTACCTTTAACCTTTACCTAACCTAACGTAATCTTTTACCTTAAAAAGTATATAAGTATATCAGTTGTTGTATATAGTTCCCGTGATAGAAGCTTACTTTAAGGTGGCACTGAGTGAAATGTCCACCAATATTTATTCATATGGATGTGGATAATAATTCACAAACAAGATACATAACTAGTTTTTAGAACCCGGTGTTATGATGTACCTAGTGCTTTTTGTACCAGAACATTTTTTTATACATATTACGGGAAATAGCGAGAGCCGCTCAAATTCCGATCACAATTTCAAAAGCCTAAAAAGAGACAACTCTTTAGGCTCTTGAAGTCACTAACTGCAAATGAAAACTCCTTTTCTATATGAAGTATCCAGTCTGGATTATGAAAACCTGCAGTTAGATCCTGCTGAAGTATAGATACGTCGTATGTATGTATTTACATAATTCTCCTGTATTCAAAGCCGGTCGGCCGACTGGGCCTCACTCGTTATTTCTCGTTTTCAATGTTCAAGAATGTTCACAGGTTTCCAGTTCACGATTTTGCTTTCAGTGCTTGCATCGTTTCTTTTTATGTACGAACTAGCTGTTACGCGTGACTTCGGTCGCGTTCACATATAGTCATAGGTTGTGTTAAGTGTGGGATATGCAGTATGCTGACCCAAACGCAGTAAAATTTAAGAGCTACTTTTGTCTGACACCATCAGTGCTATGTTATGCAAAGTTCGTAGTACAAAGCTAGCTCATCACACAGCAATGAACTCACAGCAGGAACATAAGCATTTGACTGGCCTCGCAGCTCAGTTAGTTAGTAACTCTGCCTTCTGAGCTGGGTCGCTGGTTCGATTCCCACCCAGGACAAACATTTGTGTGACGAATATAGATGTTTGTGTGTTAATATGTATTATATGTATGTATTTACAAAAAAGTATATAAGTATTATATCAGTTGTCTGGTCCCATGACACAAGCTATGCTTAGCTTACTTTGGGGCTAGATGGCACTTGTGAAATATCCACCAATATTATATAATTATTATTATTATAAGCAGACAGCACACAGCTGGCTCAGCAGACAGTCCACAGCTGTGAACACACTCTGTGATGTGTGCTGATCTCGCTTTGTGCTGCGTATTGAGCCAGTTGTGAGCTAAGTACCTACCTACTCGTCTTAGCTCACATCCAGTCTAATTATAACTAAAAAATGATTTTCAAAGAGTTTTTCATGAAATTATGTTAATTCATTGAATGTAACTTTACATATTTCTTTCTACATACATAGCTACATAGCTTTGAGACTCCAGGCACCGTATAAGGGAGGATTTTTGATCTGACTCGCAAGACTGCACAAGAAGAGAATTAATAAAAATGTGTTTTCATAAAATATTCAATATACAGATTTTTTCAGGGAACGGTTTTATTCTGCTGTACAAAAAAGTTCGGTGCGTATTTCGATGGAATATGCAATTGAATGGTGAACTTTCCACAGCCGCAATATGCACTTTCCTATTATACACTCGATAGCTACAAGTATGTGTGTATGGGGAATTTGTATCTAAATAACTGAGCTTCCGATTTGAATAGCACGAGCACTCATCACATCTATTCACGGCTGGCGTAGTGAATTCACCTGAGAGTGCGTTTAATATCCAAATTAAGACCTTTTTAACTTAGACTTTTAAGCCCAGTCATACGGGTTAGGTGGTGGAAATGGAAACCTAGTCACAATAATAGACAAATTTAACTTTATAGAAATTTGCCTCCGGACGCACAGGCTGTTCGTTGGGTCACGCTACATAATTATAATTATGTTATTCGCCTGAATAGCTGATCGGTACCTACGATGTTCAAACTTCCGAGATCATTTTCGCGTCGATTATACGAAATATTATTTATTTTGTTTATTTATTTATTTATTTATATATATACTAGCTGCGCCCCACGCTGTTACCCGCGGTGAATAGGTAATCCTACGGGAACACTCCATTTTTCCGGGATCAAAGTAGTCTATGTGTTAATCCAGGATTTAAGCTATCTTGGTACCAAATTTCATCCAAATCCATTCTGCAGTTTGTGCGTGAAAGAGTAACAGACATCCACACAAACTTTCACGTTTATAAGTAGGATTAATGAATATTTCCAACCACAAACCAAGTATAGTAGCCCCAAAACATGTCGAACATAAAAAGTAGAGACTCACTTAGACATGTAATGGAATCCACTCACTTCACTGCCTAAAGCTCTGGAGGCAAAGAGATCTATTAGTGACGGCCCATGTACCAAAGCATCACACAATTCGCCGAGTGCGGTCGGTGCTCTTTATTATTCACCTAACAGTCTATCCGACTGTACATATACTATATGTATTCATTATTTTGATCCATTGTAAATAATGCGAATAGAACAGGATTGTATCCAACTCGTATTTGTTTAGTAGTACCCATAAGTAGGTAAATAAACAGTCTCGTTTTCTCTATGTGATGGAACTAGTAGAAAGCATTTCTTTCACATGTGTAGCGGCTGTCCGGCCAAGGCAGTAAAGCTATAATATTTTTAATTTGGTTAATTATCACCTATTTCTAGTCAAAGAATATTACGGTGGTTTTGATTGCTTCGAACCAAATTTTGAGTAAGTTAAAATTGTTTAAATCATTTGCTGTCTTTTTTTTTCATTTCTGTTACATCATTAAAATACAAAATATAAATATTAAATGTCTTACTTATTATCTCTCCTAAGGCATCCAATTTACCATAAAATGAAAAATATTATGGTTCAAATAACCTGACATACCTCATCACCCAAATCGTCAACCAATGTATGTAAATATAATTATATTATCAGTTTTACATTTGGTGAATTTCGAAAGATTGTAGTATTATTGGTTATTTTATTAATGGTTTATAGATCCCTCATTTTAGCATGCTGTGAAGTAAATCACGGCTGTATGTTATATTTTATTGTCATCTGATTGTTTACCTATCCGCAAAATAAAATATTATGATTATGATAAAAAAAACCTATCCTTTATTCACAACCTCCGCTCTATCCAAATGAATATCTGAACACATGTGTATCTAATCTAGCGAGGATGTGCTTGCCGCAGAGCAAGCTTTGCAGTAGTTTTAATAACAGGTGCCGCCACAAAGGACGAACATTGTCGGCACTCTCCGACCGCAAACGAACGAACCACGAACATCGCAGCCTAAATATTTTGCAGGGTACACTAACTTTATTTGACGTATATGTTTCAATTGCAACAGAAACGTGGCTGGAACTACGAACAAATAGTAACTGAAATAAAACATACTGCTCATAAAAAAACGATAAAGGCTACTACGAGGCTGCGGCGTAGCTTCGTAGCTAGTAGGTACAAATATATGTAGAATAGAGCGAGTAATGTAGTCAAGAATATACGCCATTTTTAAAGCTACTAACATCCATAGTTTTTACCTTCACAGATTGTTGTATAAATGTGTATAGTTTGGTATAAATACTAGTGGAACGGGAAATCGTGTACGTTCGAATCTTGTTGCGAGACAATTCGTAATGACCGTGAACAATGAAACTTCAATGATACTCTACTACTATTTTTATTCCTTCTTACTCTATACACACAGACATCTAAATTTAGCTGACGTAGGGGTGCATCACTGACATCGATATATATATGAATATATATATTGCGATTTGTAGCCCGATCACGAAGGATTAATCAAATACATATGGTTACTTTGTGAAGCAGGCTATGCAACTTCCAAACTTATCACGTTGGCGTATGTATACCAACCTATAACTTACTAAACTACTAAACTTAACCTTATTTTTAACTGGAGGATCCCGCAGCGGCGCCTGCCCTCAGCGGTGCCTCCCATACGACACCGCAGCCCGCCTCAGCTTTGATGCCCCCATAAGGCACCGCCACCAACAAGTGCCGTACCAGAATTGGCTTGTAAACCTAACCTTACCTAACTAACCTATATACATGTGGCACCGTTTGAAATCACAGAATATTTGGCCTTTGAGCGATAAAAGCATGGGGCATGGAAAAACAAAAAACATTTCTTTTTTTAAGATATTCAAATGTAACAAAAGCCTCAAGATGAGGTCAATCATCGCCGAGTGTGATCTCCCAACGAGATATGCAAAGGACGAGAGCACAAATTGGTAAGCGAATACTGTTGAAAAGCTCATTTCCCTCAAGTTGAAGAATAAACGTTTATTAGGATGCCTTTGAAAGAGGCAGTTTATTTTTATTTGGCTCTCTCGGGTTTTGTTTTGTGGAGTATCGTCGGCTTGAGATCAGTGCCAACCCGTTAAGAGGACTATTTATTTATCTGGCTTGCTCACTGCCACCAAAAAATGCCTTCACCAGTTTGATACGATATCAGTGCTGAAATACTCTAATCGCAAGCCTATTTTAGTAGCAGTAGAAATTATGCCAATTTTGTCCGGGGAATTGCTGCCGCCATACCCATTTCGGCCGCCAAACGGTAATGCATTGGGGTTACTATGTATATGCCGGTTTGAATGGTGTGGTTTTCGGTGAATATACAGGCACACAAGACATTCCACCTTCATGTCTCATAGTTACCCTATTGCTCATTATGGGCAGAGTAAACCACTTAACACCAGGTGGGCCGTCAACTCGCTCCGCACCTTTATCGCATAAAAAATATCACTATCGACGAGCGAGAGAGGGAAAGGATGTTTAAACATCCACTTACAGCCAGTGATGTATGTAGTTACTATAATAATGTACGTACGTAGGTATGTATGATTTCATATATTATTATTATTATTATTATATTCATTGCGGAATCATAGCAACATTATTTGTCAAAAAGCCCATAGAAGCTTTCGATGATATTTTAAGACAGTAGGTAGGTACTTCTGCTGTAGGAACTAAGCCTTCAATTTTAACTTGACTTATGTTCACGTTCGTGTGATTATACTACAGCAACCTTGACTTCCAAGCAAGGGGTCTCGGTGTGAGCACAAAGTTCGTGCTTTCTTATATGTCTACGAAGAGAGCGACGAAGTAAGACTTCGCCGAAGACCAATACACAAGTTTATGTTTGTATACTTCAATTAAAACTATTAAGATAAATTAAATCCATATATTCACTACAACTTCAGTCATACTATACATAATGTTTACAATACTACATGCTTACTTTAGTACTAGGGAACAAAGGAGTCGGGGGAAGATGAACCGTGATAATTGTACTATACAATATTTTAGAATTTAGCAGAAGTTTTCAAATAAAATTACATTATTACAGGTTTTAAACCTGTAATAATGTAATTTTATTTTAATAAAATTTTAATAAATCCAATACCTAACAGCTTATAACAAAAATGTGTGGCTTTTTTGTATCAGTCGGAAATATTACGCTTAGTGAATCAAATTTTAACAAGGTCCTTTCAGTGCACTTGACACATCTTCAAAATTTAGGCTTAGTACTTGAGAAAGTGGTATTGCGCACATAACTCTATCAAGCGGAAAACTCATTGGTCCACGTCGGGATTTGAACCAGCGACTTCCGGATTGCAGTCAGACTCATTACCACTGGCCCACCACGCTCTTACATAACACGCGTCATCTTCTGTTGACAGTCATATGCTTATACATATACAAATAAATAAAATTGGAGTGTCTGTTTGTAAAATTAAAATAACCGCTTTTTACTAAGTGCATATGGATGTATACACGGTACATATACCAAAACAACATTTTTTACAATTTTGTCTGTCTGTCTATCTGTTTGTTCCGGCTAATCTCTGAAATAGCTGGACCGATTTTGACGGGACTTTCACTGGCAAATAGCTGATGTAACAAGGAGTAACTTACGACTACTTTTCCGAGGGGTAAAATAGAAGTGCGTGATAAAACCGAAGTCCACGCGGACGAAGTCGCGGGCAACAGCTAGTATGATATAAAACCTACAGCGCTTTCACTCGTGCGTTCCAACCTTTAGCTACACGCTTGACCATTCGATGTATCAATATTGATACTGGACAACATCAGTCCTGCAATTAGGGACTAGTAATAGAACACTTGATAGGAACTGAAAGGCTCATTGGAAGGTGCTATCGCCTGAAGCACTTCTAAAGTACTAGGACGTACTCTAGTTCGTCTCGAACTGGCTGCGAGGCCAGTCCGAGCGAACTGTCAGTTTAGACCTAGCTTCGATAACGCTGTAGTCTGTCAATCACTATGTATCTTTATAGGATCTGTGAACTGAGCTGTCAAAATGTAGAATAACGCCGGTGCGGGCACTAGTGATAAGTACCACAGTTCTTTGAATCCAGTCAGCGATATGATTCCGTATGCGTGTACAATCCAGTGTCCCAGGATAATGATCAGGTTTCTCATGTCGGTGATGGAGGATATGAGTAGAGCCGGCGCGGACTGTTCAGCTCGTATGGAGAAGTGGGACGCTGACGTCATCATCGATATTATTATGAAGATGTATGGAAACGAGCAATCTGGAATGAGAATAGGACGTTAGTTACGGAATTCTAGCATCACTTATCTATACAAATCAATAAAATTGGAGTCTCTGTTTGTAATATTAAAATAACCGCTTTTTACTAAGTGCATATGGATGTATGGTACATATACCAAAACAACATTTTTTAAAAATTTTGTCTGTCTGGGGTAATAGGGGTAAAATAGGGGTGCGTGATAAAACCGAATTACACGCGGACGAAGTCGCGGGCAACAGCTAGTATTAAAATAAACTCACAGATCAATCCAGCAGCTACGGTATGAATAAGAACAAGAATAGGATAGAAGTACATAGCATAGTAGATTGCTCTCTGCCCACACTTATTTGGATTCCAGGCCACTAGCCACGGCCTCAGCGTCAGTGTCATCAGCAAACTGAATATGTAGATAAGTAGAACTATTGTGTATCTGAAAATATATATACATATTAAAAAGCTTCAATGTTTATTATATATTGCATGTATTTTAGTTTTAAGGCATATATTAGTATGAGTCCCTTATATTTTTACTATTGTGTTACCAGATTTAAATATATAAAAAAAAATATGAATGAAATTTTAAAGACAATAATAAGTACTAATATGCCATGGAAGTAATTAAAAATTATTAGATATGAAATCTAAGCACAAAGTAGAATCTCCGAATGTGATGTTTTGTTTTTTATAAATGGTTGTTTTTGCCTTTTTTATATTAACGACATTATAAATTTACCTAAATCTAGACAATCATCACATTACTCACAATGGGTATACTGCCTCTTGAGTGCAATGTAATATCTCTTTATAATCCGGCTGTGGGTTGTGTAGCAAGGTGTACCAATCCGACAGGTGTTTAGGCGAGCACACGAACAAATCAAAACGTCCCGTCGGTGCCAGTACCAGAACAGCAGTCAGCATACCCGTGGCAACTTCGACAAAGGCGCAAAGGTGCTGTAGAATGAGACTTTCTCTTCTGTAATGTTAAGTTTATTGTAACACAATTGTATTACTAAGATATATGTCTAGTGTTACAAGTAGTCTAAGAACAACGGCTTGCCGCACACAGGCATTATGTAGTCTAAAATAGGATTTTCAAATAGGTACCCTATAGGGTTAATACTGGTGACATGCATACAAAGATTCATGTGGGCAACTAGTTTACCTAGGTATAATGTGAGACAACTGCATTTTTCATGACATCTTTTTGTAGTATTATTCTTCTTTCTCTAATATAATATACAAAACGAGATTACAATTGTACCTTTTGGTGAGATGTCTGGAAGATGTCCAACACATTAGAGAGATCATTTGCACTACTAACCGACATGAGGCTGTTAGCTTCTTCCCTTCACGGCACCGGTTCCTTGAATACTGCCTGAGGTTATGTGGCCCTGAGAAGAGCCTTTGATTGGCAGATGGGTGACCAACAAGTTTGATAAATATAACAACAAACATTCATAACAGTTGTCTAACTACTGTCTTAACGAGACTACTTACTTAAAGACCTGAAAAAAGCATAAACAAAAAGAATTGGAGATATAATCACACCCTTTTCCAATATTGCCGCTTAGGTCAATAAAGAACCAATTTAGCACCATGGGCAGGAGGACCATGAAGCCGAGGTACTGCCAGTCGTATAGCGAAGGTGCGTCGAAGCATGGCTGGCAGTAACTAGAGGCGTTTGTGCGGAAACCCCGAGGACAGGCGCCGCATTCGCTCCATGACCCGTCTTCCAATTCGGTCCTGCCGCAGTAGAGGCCCGGACACGTACGTATTTCTGACATTCTCGCCACTAATTCACTAAACGATACTGAATCTTCTGGTACTCTTCAATAAATTCTTATCGGATATGCAAAACCACTCCAAAATTACAATAACTTCCTCTGAAACTGGTGATAACTTAGATAGAAACTGATTGTTATTGGATGAAGTGGAAGAAATGACATCTGTGAATGATCTGTGTGACAAGACAACTGACAACTTGTGTGTCGATGTTACTGTCATCAGTAGTAATGTCATTAATAATGGTGGTAGGCGTACTTTGCGAACGAGCGAATGTCTAGTCTAGTGATTTCACAAGCGTCAGAAGAAGACTAGTGTCCGTGATCTAGTGACTTTAGAATGACGTTTTCAAGTATTTCTGTAGAATGATATGTTTTTTTTTTTATTTATTTATTATCATAATGAAAGCCAATACCAAATCCGCAAGTGTAGGTACATTGATTAGAACAGTTTGGTATCATCGTTGTGACATAGTCGCTTTATTTAAATGGGGGTAAATTGTCAGAAAATTCGGTCTACTGCAGTTTCAAATTGGGATTATTGGCCTATATTTATTATTTTTATTAAAACTTTGTCAATAGCAATATAAAACAACACAGTTATGTAGGTAATTTATATATTTTATAAATATTTATCGTAAATATTAAAGAGCTACAACGCTTTAAATTTACCTACTGAGTTGGCTTCACGTCTCCTAATGAGACGAAGTATACGTCTTAAAACAAATCGCACTGTGACGAAAATGAAATAGATTACTGCTAAAAGTATTAACAGTGATATGATAATGAGATTCATCATGTAATAAATGGTTGAAGTGGTGCCAACTGCAGGAGAGCGAAGACGATGAGCACCTCTATTCTTCAAGACGTAGTCGGTCCACAGAGCAGCGTTTTCAGGTCCGGATATGATTGAATCAACGACTGCTTCTCTGAGCTTCATAATTGACTTTTTGTAGCTGAAAATTAATGAAATTACCAATCAGGTTTTCTTATTCTATATCTCATTCTTAATACGTCTAGACATAATTCGTCCCAGTTGTTAAATAGGTACCGGAGACATCAGGATAAAATCTTACTTTTGATTTGTTGAAACATTCGTAATAACAGCTTTGACAGTCTCCTTATCCAAATAGTAGGAATCCAATATTTCACCAGCTCCGTGCTTGGTGATCTCTCTAATGAATAGTTTCCGGGACTGTACCAGGGGCAGTCCGACGATGGGCACCTCATAGAACACCGCTTCTTCTAAAGAGCGTGCGCCTCCGTGGGTTACAAAGGCTTTCACGTTGGGGTGAGCTAAAAAAGAAAAGGTATTCATATAATTCCGTACAATAATATGTAACAACAATACTTTGCGCAGCAGAAAACGACTTCATCGCCAATGAACGGGAATGAATCCTCAGTATACTTGGATGACATAAGTATATTTTTCCAGTGTATTTGAATTAAAAACTAAACTGCTGAAGCGGTTTTGCCAAAACTACTACGGAGCAAATTTTAATGTATATCATTTCATATAAAAAAAAAAAATTCAAAATTGGTTTTATAAATCGGTTAAAAATGGAAAGTTTTTCATCCAGTTAATTTAAGCCTTGTTTTAGGATTGCGGGTCACAAGTGGTCAGTTTTTATTATTTGTACACATTAATTTTGTCGCTTGAATGTTTAACCACTTTTATATCGTATTTTACCCTCTTTATCTATTAAGACCGACTGTACCGTCGACTTAGAAAAAAGGTCTAAATAAAATATCCATAAATACTTATGCACGAGGTTTTGACTTTTATTTTCTCTGAAGTCCTTTCAATGTTTTTTTCTCTGTGACCTAGCTCGGAATTTCCCCATACTGGCTAGAAAAACAACGCTATTTACTGTACTTATTATAAACTCAACAACTCAAAATTATATGTCCTTCACAGAAATTCAACACTTGTTCAAACATAACGTTGGTTAAGACAGTAGGCATTCTACCCCTCGATCCAAAGTAGTAACTTACCTACTTATGACGCAACATTGCGCCCGCGCAGGTAATCAGGCAGACAGAGAAACAAGGTATTAACATCTGGTTCGAGCTCACGAATGACGAAAATATTTCAAAGTTAGTGATTCCCTAAGAAAAATGACACGTATACCGTTTGTTACACCTATAATTTTTCTGTCTGTTTTTAAGTATTTATATTTTCTATTTGCACTAGTTAGCACGTACCTAAAACTTCCTGCTGAGGAAACCAAGAAGAAACGATCACATTCTCCGGTTTGTTGATCACAGTGACATTTTCAATCTTCCACAGTATAGTGAAAGGCAGCTCATTAAAAGCTTCTGTCAGGGTCTTCAGCATGTGTGGCGCAAGATGGTCTGACTCCTGGATTGCTCCTAAACTAAAGTAAATAACTCCTTTAGTTGCTGAGTCTAACTGTTTCTGCAGATCCTGAAATACGAATGCCTATATTTAATCTACTATTATTATATTATCTTTCGCCTTAGCTTCAGGTTTTTTTCTATATCTCATTAGGCACGGTGGATGCTACGTTCAACTTTACCTGAGGAAGTGAAAATTCTGGATCGATGTGCATGCGGTCCACAAAAGTAACAGCTGGTACAACTGGCCTATTCCCAATCAGCATAGGGCTGCTAGCAACAAAAAGCATGTCAATGTCTTTCTCAACTTCTAGAAGATCTCTCTTCAGACCAAATATATTTTTTGCCGCATAATCACTCATAGTTAGAAAATTATTGTAATACTCGTTTTTCGAATAGATATGACGACGGAGCTCGACAACCTTCTGCCAAGTGCTTAGGTTTCCGTAATAAAGGCTGTTTACATCTGGATATAAAGTAGGGTTCACTGGAACACCCTTCGCTTCGTACTGATGGATTTTTCCACTGGATGTGGTGATCGCTATATGCGGTGCTTGATATTTGTCAGCAGCTGCATACAGAAGCGGGACATCAGCCTCAGTGATTACCAGGTCGAAATTGACATTCGGATTAATGAAGAGGGCGGTCATCTGTTTGGACTTCAGCTGCGCTATTGCCAATTTGAGAGAGAGCTCGTCCATATGTCTGATCCTTGGGTAATAATCATCAGTGTTCGATGTCAGCATTTTGAATTCTTCCCAGAACGGTGCAGATTCCTTCCCGACGTCTAATTCTAGGACATTTTCGGGATTCGGATACGGAGACTGTCCAGGGTATGGTGTCATAACGACGACAGAATGTCCTCGTGTTGCAAGTAGTGAAACATATCCATGAAACACAAGGTGGTCTGCAAAAGATAACGACGAGAACAGAGCAAGAATTTGTGCTCCTTCGATCACGCTACAGCAGAAAACCAAAAAGACGGCACTTAATCTACACAGCCACATGGTGACCAACACTAGTTACTGAATGCTCACAGAACACGTTCAACTTAGTTGAGAAACAGCCATAAAATGCACAGTAATTTTAAATCAATAAATTATCAGACACTTGAATAAATAAGTATGTAATGTATTTAGGTACCCTTGTGAAAATAACAATTACGAAAGGCTAAATATGGTTCATCTTTTGGAATGAAAGCGTGAATAATTATTTTTAAATTAGTGCCTGTATAAAATATTAAATAAAAGGTAATGTAGGTATGCCTGTTATAAGTTTTATGCACAAAGAACGACCTTTGTGGTGTTCTCAAATATTTCCGTATCCATAAAGCATATTGTGTAATAAAGCTACAAATTTATTATATTTGAAAAAGTCTTAGCATTAATTAAATATTAATCAGTCTTTCAATCATATTACAATGGATAAAAATATTATTTTGGATAAAAACTTCACGAATTATACTCAAGTAGTAGAAACTGTAACTTTGGTAATTATCTGTGTGCTAGTCACATTAAGCCGTGACATATAAGTACTTGTATAATTACGCTGTCACGGAATCATGCTAGTATTTTATTTCTTTACCATGGAATTGTAATAAAATATATTTATTGTAATGTTAACGATGTGACATAATTATTAAATTAATTGTCGAAGTCAAGAAGTGGAAAACTAAGTAAGCATTAAATAAATAAATAATATTGGTGGACAATTCACACAGCGCCATCTAGCCCCAAACTAAACTAAGCTTTTACTATGGGAACCAGACAACTAATAGAATACATATTATAATCCTTTTTTTTTTGTAAATACGTCACATTATACATATTAACACCCAGACACAGAACAAAAATCTATATTCGTCACACAGATGTTTGTCCTGGGTGGGAATCAAACCAAATAATTAAAGTTAGGTCATCGTGTAATCAAGAAAGTGATTTAGTCATCATCACTTTCTTGATTAACGCCACAAGCATCATAGAATTATGTAACAATGGCTTGCTTTTTTATCAACGTGTTGAAATTGAAAACGTAATGATATGGCGTTTGGAAAAAGAAATGGTGAATCTATTCATTTTATATTTAGTTATTTTGGAGAACACATATATATTTATTATGGGAAGAGGCTACTGCTTAACTACCTACCACCAGGTGGACCATATCATAAGTTATCGACATAAAAAGGAACGTATACCTTTTTGTACTTACACCAGCCTCTATTTTCCTATAAGCGGTTACCATAGCAACCTCTTCATCAAAACTTGGTTACAAAGAGTATTCTAAAATAGGGAGGATAATATAGGTTACTAAATAGATTTAAGTTGACAATATTTCGCGCAAATAGACTAATCACAACATTCCCGAAAATAATATTTGTAGAACATGGACAGTGAAATCAGTAATTATACAGTGACTGGAAGAATCGGAGAGGGTGCACATGGCTTGGTGTTCAGAGCAACGCATATACAGAGCGCTCGCGAAGTGGCACTGAAGAAGATTCTGATCAAAAACCTCGAGGATGGAATCCCAGTGAATGTGATGCGGGAGATCAAGGCTTTACAGCTGCTGAGGTGTAAATATGTAAGTACACATTAAATCGTTTGTCTCTGTCTGACTGGCTGTGACTGGCTTGTAGCAAGCCTTCTGAGCTGTAGCTAGTCGAGAGCGTGGTTCACGATACGCTGTCGTAACCAATGACTTATTCTTTGGAAAAATGTTATATGCGCAATTCAGTGCACATTCTCACAATAGTGAAGAAAATCGAGACGAAACCAGCATAGCATGTCTTAGAATCAAAAAAATCGAAGACTTGTCTTTTTTCTTTCTAGTACTTAGTTGTGAGTTCGATATCGTGGGTTCGATATTGTTATGCCTAGGTATTATTATTTATTATGTACCTATTAATACGTGTATTGTATACGTGTATGTATTAACAAAGGTATATAGTCTTCAGCTAGAAGAGTTCTTGTAGTAGGTAGGCACATGATCATAGTTATGTAGTTACTGCTTAAGTGCTTAGTATGGGGTTAGATACCTTTAGTTAGATTAGATTAGGTTAGATAGTGTGTCCACCGCTATTTTAATAATTAGTCGTGGTAGGGAGGTTTCTGCTTCTCGAACTCTTCAACAAAGTTTAGTAGTATTTAAGTCCCTAAAGCTGTTAAAGTCACGTCCTCATTACAAAAACATGAAAAAGTGAAAATTTTGTCAAATTTTATTCACTGGAATCAAATTTGCAACAATTACCTGAGATTATTCTTGAGATTATTCTTGAGATTATTCTCAACAAAATATGCAAAACCAAGTCGCAAAAATATTATTTACAGATAATAAAGCTCTACGACATGTTCCCAAGAGGCACGAGTCTAGTTCTAGTACTAGAGTACATGTGTTCAGGCTTGTGGGAGATGCTGCATCACAAGCAGCAGGAACTGACGCTGCCGAGAGTGAAGAGTTACGCGATGATGATGCTGAAAGGGACGCGTTATATGCACGCGCACTATGTCATGCACAGGGTATGTGTTCATCACAGCTTAGACCAGTTGATTCTGTCATATATATATAATACAATTGTGGTGAGGCTTGTGGGAGATGCTGCATCACAAGCAGCAGGAACTGACGCTGCCGAGAGTGAAGAGTTACGCGATGATGATGCTGAAAGGGACGCGGTATATGCACGCGCACTATGTCATGCACAGGGTATGTGTTCATCACAGCTTAGACCAGTTGATTCTGTCATATATATATAATACAATTGTGGTGAGGCTTGTGGGAGATGCTGCATCACAAGCAGCAGGAACTGACGCTGCCGAGAGTGAAGAGTTACGCGATGATGATGCTGAAAGGGACGCGGTATATGCACGCGCACTATGTCATGCACAGGGTATGTGTTCATCACAGCTTAGACCAGTTGATTCTGTCATATATATATAATACAATTGTGGTGAGGCTTGTGGGAGATGCTGCATCACAAGCAGCAGGAACTGACGCTGCCGAGAGTGAAGAGTTACGCGATGATGATGCTGAAAGGGACGCGGTATATGCACGCGCACTATGTCATGCACAGGGTATGTGTTCATCACAGCTTAGACCAGTTGATTCTGTCATATATATATAATACAATTGTGGTGAGGCTTGTGGGAGATGCTGCATCACAAGCAGCAGGAACTGACGCTGCCGAGAGTGAAGAGTTACGCGATGATGATGCTGAAAGGGACGCGGTATATGCACGCGCACTATGTCATGCACAGGGTATGTGTTCATCACAGCTTAGACCAGTTGATTCTGTCATATATATATAATACAATTGTGGTGAGGCTTGTGGGAGATGCTGCATCACAAGCAGCAGGAACTGACGCTGCCGAGAGTGAAGAGTTACGCGATGATGATGCTGAAAGGGACGCGGTATATGCACGCGCACTATGTCATGCACAGGGTATGTGTTCATCACAGCTTAGACCAGTTGATTCTGTCATATATATATAATACAATTGTGGTGAGGCTTGTGGGAGATGCTGCATCACAAGCAGCAGGAACTGACGCTGCCGAGAGTGAAGAGTTACGCGATGATGATGCTGAAAGGGACGCGGTATATGCACGCGCACTATGTCATGCACAGGGTATGTGTTCATCACAGCTTAGACCAGTTGATTCTGTCATATATATATAATACAATTGTGGTGAGGCTTGTGGGAGATGCTGCATCACAAGCAGCAGGAACTGACGCTGCCGAGAGTGAAGAGTTACGCGATGATGATGCTGAAAGGGACGCGGTATATGCACGCGCACTATGTCATGCACAGGGTATGTGTTCATCACAGCTTAGACCAGTTGATTCTGTCATATATATATAATACAATTGTGGTGAGGCTTGTGGGAGATATTGCATTACAAACAGCAGGTGATGATGATGCTGAAATAAATGCGGTAATGCATCCGGATATGTTGTAGGTACATCTACGATTGTGTAAGCGTTTTACTGGTTCTTGAGAAGGTATCCATATTAGTATCCACATAACTGCTTATGAATTAAGTTTGTGGCAGATTTTGTATCAAAAAATTGCAGAAGTTGACGCTTTGGACTGACGAGCCAATGTACTGTGTTGCCTGGCGAGCGCAGTAGGTAGGTACCTTCTTGACGCAGCTTGTCCTATTCCATAACTTTCTAAATTGCCGTTTGTTTGACAAGTTATATGTATTAAGTTGTTTTGACAACACAGGATTTAAAACCAGCTAACCTTCTCATAAATCACGAGGGCATACTGAAAATAGCAGACATGGGGCTGGCGCGGTTGTATTGGCCCGATGGTGGAAGACCATATTCACATCAAGTAGCTACAAGGTATAATAAGAATTAGTTATATACAGTAGGTACTTCATGTAAGTGAAAAAGTAAATGAAAAGTATAAAAAAAAATTCAATTGATCACCTCTAGAACTCGCGATCTGTCTTCGAGTTTTTTTTTTTTTTTTTATGTGATGCAGTTATGGAACGAGCCGACGGCCCACCTGGTGTGAAGTGGTAACCTCGGCCCATAACAACCGATGAGTTTGACTAGTTGTGATAATTTTGCATACTCAAACTGTCTACCGCCATGCTCAAGAGCATGGAGAATTCTTGCCTTCATCAGTTTTAAGTTACTGTTATTTTAGTTTAAGTTTAGTTGACAATCAGGTAGTGAAGAAATCTTATAAAAAGATAAGACCGCCTTTGGATACCTACACGGCATAATTTTCAGTAATCACAATTACGTATTATCACCTGTTTATCCAATAAAGAATTATTTTCTTTATTATTATTTTGATAATTAATTTTATATTATAAAAAAAACCTCATTACATACAACTTTGGCTTTGACCTTTAAGTCGTTGTATTTCCTTTTCATGATAAGTGGTCATTATCTGACCACTTCGCTTGCTTGTTCATAAAAGTGATCCAGACTTCGTGATCAGAATCCTTCCGTGGAATGGGCTAACCAGTACAAAATAGCTCATCTATTATTCCATTATTTCAGATGGTACCGTGCTCCAGAACTTTTGTATGGTGCCAGATTTTACTCCGAAAAGGTAGACCTCTGGGCCGTTGGGTGCATTATTTCTGAAATGATTACAAAGCAACCATTATTTGCGGTAAGATATAGACTTAAACATTAATGGAAACCCATTTGAAACTCAATACAAGACAGACCTTAAAGACAGCTTTTGACTTCTAAAAGAGTCAGTAGTCAACCCATATCTACGGGACAAAGCTATCAAGCAGATACAAAGAGGTCCGGTGAAGTTACTAATATTGCACTTAGGTATACATTTGCCTAAAACTGTTGGTTTCAACGTGAAATAATGACATCTTTATTCGTATCATAATATCTTACGTACCTTTGTTTTGCAGGGGGAATCTGACATCGAGCAGCTGGCCATAGTTCTCCAGCACCTGGGAACTCCCACAGAAGAGACGTGGCCGGGTCACGCGGACCTGCCGGACTTCCACAAGATCACGTTCCCGGAATCGAACCCCACACCCTGGCCGGAATTGCTGCCGGGGGTGGAGCAACACGCATTGAGCCTCGTCAAGTGTTTTATAATGTATGACGCTGACAGGAGGATATCTGCTAAAGAGGTACGATAGCCGGTAACTGAAGGTCATTTCACACAGCGACATCTAGCCCCAAAGCATACCTGTACTATGGGAACAGACAACTGAAAAATACTAATATACCTACCTATATTTTTTTTATATATACATACGTATAAAAAGTTATAATAATGAAACAAGCTTCTCAAATCAAAATTAAATAGACAACCGTGCCCTACCCCATATGACGATAAAAAAAAAACACTTATTAAAACGGAGCTAAAATACCGCTATTTATTTTTAAATTATCACCAGTGGCGCTCGGAATGATTCTTACACCTTATATAGGTACCCAAATCTGTTCAGGCATTGCAATGTAAGTAGTAACTTTACCTGTCGAGGGGTTCGATTCCCGGATGGGGCGTCAGACGTGACCGCCTGTGACGACAAAGGGAAACACGTGTGGAGCTTGTTATATGAATAACATAAGTAATTATTTTCAGGCTTTAAAACACCCATGGTTCAGAAATTGGCCACCACCCGCCCCTTTAGAAGATATGCCCAAACCAAAAGTGAAGTGATGAAATTAAAGCAATTGGAAAATTAACATTGGTTTATTTTCGTATTGATAGTAATTACGATTTAATTTTGCCAGTTAAAATATGGTCAATATACTTGATTTGAGTAATTAAAGGAAAATCTGTAAAGAGAATTTTAATTTTCTCTTGATTATTTTTTTATACTCATGGTCGGTAAGATTCTGAAAAAAATAACAGTATATTAAAAATTTTCTTTAATGACATTCACTATTGCGTCCATATATTTATTATTTTACCTAAAATACCCACATTTTACAATAAAATATGTACCAAAATTGTACAGTATATTGTGCACTATTTATTTATATAATCGAATAAATAACGAGAACATATTGTGTAATAGAATGAATTCAATTATCTCTTTGTCTATATAAGATATATTTCCCTCATATTGTACATACAATTAATTCCATTTACAATTAAAGTATGACGTGAAGTAATTTATATGTAAGTATGTTTGATTTATGGAAATTAAACATATTAATAGTACCTATGTAAATAAAATGCTTGGAGGCGATTCCGCTCTGATTTATCTTCCTACTGAATGAATGATATGAAGCAGAATCGCCACCAATATCGTTGTATCCCAATTTAAAATACATAAACGATAATAAGAAAATCTTCGTGAATAAAAAAAAAAAAAAAAAATTTGAAACTAATTTTCCAAAGTAATTTTGTCTCTAGTTAATACTAGCAGCATGTATTTTAAATTGGGGTTTAATTAAGAGATCAAATTAAAACTACACCATTGAAATATCAATATTACTCACGGTAATATTTATTTCTTTATGTGAATAGTTACGGAACGAGCAATGTGGCCCACCTGATGTTATGCGGTAACCTCTGCCCATAACAAAAGCAACACGTCTTGGGCAATCCCTTACTTATGTATGGGAAGACCCAAGTTGCGTTGTATGCGCCCGTAACCTTGATTTGTGAAGGTGGAATGTCTCAGGTGCCTGCTTGCGCTACTATGCGCTACTGCTTGGTGGCGGGAGTAGGAATGGTGGCAGTACTTCCCCGGACGAACTTGGCACAAGTTCCACAGCCTTAAAACCAGCAGAGGTTTTTTTGGTACAAAATTATGATTTTATATACAAATATAATATTTAATATTATAGAAATAATATGTAACAAAGCCAGTGTTACACCTCAGTTTAGTAACATTAGGGTTCTCGACCTTTACAACAAAGAATCTTAAATGAAAACTTTGAGGTCATGCTCTTAATACTATTTGGTGCTTTTCTCGTCGTACAGAATGTGCTCTAAGTTTAGTGATGCATACCAATCTCAATGTCTTTAAATACCTACCGGTGCTGGGTCTTTTGTCAAACCAAACAACATGACGTTCATCTCTTTCGGTTTCATATAAAACTTTGAAACAACAACAAATTTAGGGTTGTCACCTATCCGATCTAGATTCCTTTGGGGTTCGTCCGTGATGCCAAGTTTGTCATCCGTCTGAAATTCAGGACTGCTACTAACATGTTAGGCGTAGCTTTTGCTGAGACGGAAAAGACAATCTTACTATATTAGAATCGTTGTTTCTGTTTTTTCTATGTGTTTTTAATACTTATTCCTTATCTGATTTCGTATAACGATATAAAACGAGTTGCAGATTTTCTACCTGTTTTTATATATTTCGCAATAATAATCGTGTCATTCGATTTTCTCATACTGATCAAATCGAAAATTAAGAGTCAGATATTGTGAACCGTCAAATATCTGACAGGGCGAAATAAATCGCGTATCCGATATTAATATACAATGTGAAAGGACATTATTCTATACATTTTACTTTCCCATAATCGGATAGGATAAACAATATCGTATCGAACAATGTACGATAGAATCGCTCTTAAGACTCACTTGAACTTTTCGATTGGTAGACTTGATTTGACCACAGATAATTAAATTATAATTTCTGTCTGGCATGCAAAAATCGGCAGTTTATCAAAATAACCTATCTCACCCAACGCATCATGCATTTCGCTATTAATTTATAATACCTTGCAATCATCCTAAATACAACATCTTAATAACCTGTCTCTCAAACGCCGCACCTACAAGCTTACAATTCAATAATTTTACTATACTAACTATAAATAATTTAGCATTTTGAATCCGTGCCTTTATAAAGGGATCAAATATCTATAACTTAGAAAATAAGTTGACAAAATGCTGCATGCAAATATATTTTTTTGCAACAAGCTAAAAGTGAATGCTAATTAGATTTCTAGGAATTTATCTATAGGATCGATTTAACAAAATTAAACAGGTAACTTACTCATAGTAATTCATTTTCATTGCTATAACCTTTCCCATGTTTGTTTTACTATAAATTACCTTAATATCTTAAATAATATTATTTACATAGTCCTATGAGAGCTACTTACACATGAGGTTCAAATGGAACTGACCAGTTTCCTTTATATAACAGTTAAAAAGCAGAAGGGCGTCGCCAAAGTCCGTCCCATTTCATTAATAATTATCTACAAATAGGTAACATTTTTTCCTATGACAAATACACACGTCCTGACATAAAATAAATTGCTAAAGACTGAATTTACATATTAGTTTCATATTTTTTTTAGTTTAATTTAAATATTAGTAGTATATATATGGTGTCGATTCTATCGACATCAATCCTAACTAAAACAGACTTTGATATAATAATATTGGTGGACCATTCACACAGCGCCATCTAGCCCCAAAGTAAGCTAAGCATAGCATGTATCATAGGACCCAGACAACTGATATAATACTTAAAACCATTTTTTATGTAAATACATATTAACACCCAGACACAGAACAAACACCTATGTTCCTCACACAAATTTTTGTCCTGGGTGGGAATCGAACCCACGACCTACAGCGCAGAAGGCAGCGTTACTACCAACCGAGCTATGAGGCCAGTCAAATCATATCACTAATATTATTAGGGTATCACTAATATTATTAGGATATCCTAATATTATTAGCCGTTTCTTAAATTGGCAGTAAATGGAACGCGATGATTGTTACCGCTCAGTTAAGTATAATGGAAATAGAATCAACGCCATTGTCATTTGCGAAGTAACGTTTCGTGCCACGTCTAATAATAATTATTGATTTATGTATTATTATTAGCTGCGGCTTTTGTAAGAGAACGTCAACGTTTCGTCAACTCGTGTACGTCATTTATATATGTTTTGCGGCTAACAGCAAAATTATAATATTCTACCACTATGTTCACGACTGTACATAAGAATTGGGCCTAGTTATGCAGAAAGCAGCCATGTGGCATTTTTTTTCCAAAAATGAGTTTTAAACGCGGCTATACTAATTTCCACGAAACTGCTGTCTTTGCAAAAAATCTGTTTCGTAGATCGTTTCGATATCTCTATTTTTCACGGAGATATGAGCCAATACAATATATGAATCAATACATAACCGAAGTGCAACCATGGGACAGAAAAACGCTTATAACTCCGTTTGTACTTTTCCCCACATTGTTGTTTTCTGCATAACACGGTCCTTATACAAAAGTATTGAACACTTGTCCACTGAACTGTGGCTGGTGGTACTGTCGAGGGCATAACCCGCGTCCGTCGGCTCACTTCTGCAAGATGCTGGCCAATATCGGGAACGCGTTTATGTCGTCGACAGTACGCGTGTTCTAGTTACGTATCCAGCCGGCCGTCTGCAGGTAATGGCGGATCGTGTGGTCCAACTCGCTGTCGTTCGCCGGCCGACGCAGTAACACACCTTTCATGGTTATGTACTGGGCTGGCTGCAGGCTCAGTGCGGTGCATAACTGTACATGTACAAAATATAAAAATATTAATTTTATTTAATATCACCAACACCGATTATAATAAATATTTCAATCTAAACAAATCCTTCTTAATGTTACTCCAATTACAGGCGACTGCAAGCAAAACTGAGATTAACAGTTGAGCGAGAAATACATCTATACAAATAAATAAAATTGGAATGTCTGTTTGTAATATTAAAATAACCGCTTTTTACTAAGTGCATATGGATGTATACACGATACATATACCAAAACAACAATTTTTGTCTGTCTGTTAGTTCCGGCTAATTTCTGAAATGGCTGGACCGATTTTGACGGGACTTTCACTGGCAGATAGCTGATGTAACAAGGAGTAACTTAGGCTACTTTTCCGAAGGGTTAAATGATAAAACCGAATTCCACGCGGACGAAGTCGCGCGCAACAGTAATATATATAATCTCTGCCTATAACAAGCAATACGACTTCCCTACGTAGGTACGAGACCCAGGTCACGTAGTATGCGCTCGTAACTATGACACGTGAAGGTGGAACGTCTCATGTGCCTGTAATTACACCGGTAACCTTTGAAGCCGGTACACAGTGATGACCCTCGCATGCATGGCGGCAGAAATGCGTATGGCTACAGTGCTTCGTTCCGTAGCTTTTCAAATAAAAAATCTAATTTTTTTAATTAAGGCATATAAAAAAACCTTACTCTAAGGTCCCTGAAAAATCAAAATTAGGGGAAAACTTCAACAATAATAAATCATATTTAGACTCCATAACTTGACCGAAATGACACCCTAAGCTATACAAATTGCGTCATACACAGCCACATTGTATTATCACCTATGTGTACCTAGTATTTGCACACTTGTGTAAACAAGTCTACGAATACTATATCACTATGAGGCCGCTGCTTAGCGCAGGTGACTAATTTTTCACCTCGTGTTATGTGGTAACTACGGCCCATACTAAAGCAATACGACTCGGCAGTACTTCCCCGGACGAACTTGGCGTGAGTTCTAATGCTGTTAAACTGTATCACATGTAAATATGTCAAAGTCAAAGTCAAAGTCAAAAACTTTATTTCCATAGAATTCATAAAGAAATGGCTTGGAAACGTCAATATTCAAAACATAAGGTCACGCTTACTTATCGATAAGTTTGACGCCTGTTCAAACCCTATCCGACCCTCCATGGGGAAGAACAGACAAGAAACCCCTAATGGAGGGATTCCTTTTTTTCGCGAGCACGATCTGTGTAACAACAGTATGTACAACAGTAGGTACCTGTATCTCGTTGTTAGTCAGCAGATGCGTCGAGCAGACGTCGCTGCATGAGCTCTTTCTGGAGCATCCACATGCGGTACTTCCGTCCCGTGTGCACTTTGGGCTGATGGAACTTAAGCCGCTTTCGCCGTCTCTGTGTCAATCAAACAATATATAGGTGAATCCTCAACAACCTATAATTGTCTTCTTATGTTTAAATTTATTCTATTCTATTCTACCTGAATACTAAACCTCAACCTAGCCTCAACGTAGCTTGTACTATGGGATCCAGACAACTGATTGAATACTTATAGATAATAGACAGAACAAATATCTATGTTCGTCACGCAAATGTTTGTCATAGGTGGGAATCGAACCCACGACCTTAGGGCACAGAAGGCAGAGTTACTGCCACCTGAGCTGTGAAGTCAATTAAATAAGTATTGTTTGATATTTTACAAAACGCCATCTAGCCTCAAATAAGCATAGCTTGTACTGTGGAAACTGGATAACTGATAGAATACTTATATCCTTTTTTTTTAATACATACATGTTATACATCTTAACACGCAGACACAGAACACACAAATGTTTGTCTTAGGTGGAAATCAAACCCACGATAGCGGTACACACCCCGAGTCTCCACCCGGCAATCGCTGGTTCAAATCATTTCTTCACTTTCAAAATTTATGTGCAAAATACCCCATTCTCAAACCGGTGAAGGAAAACATAGTGAAGAAACCGACATGTCTCAAAACCAACAATTCGAAGACATGTCAGTGCAGAAAGGAGCCTCTTTGGGGCGCACTTTAATCCATGACACGATCGGCAGTATCAAATGGTTGCTCTGCACTCCCACCAGTGGTCTAAGTTAAGCAGTTCCCAAAAGAGGTACTGCGTGACGTCATCAGTGAAGTTGACGCTCCATCAGGTTCAGGAAGTTAAATGTGTTGCCATATTAAAAAATGAAGAAAAGATGGGAATCTCAGTGTGTGGTCCAAAAAGGATTCTATAAGAATCAGGAAATCACATTTCGGCGACAATTGTCTCTATTCTGTAGGCATCAAAATTTTAACATGTCTAAAATTATTACTATATCATATATATATATACGCAACGCAATGCGACTTGAGTCATCTCGTACTATGGAGAGGACAGAATGGTATTGCTGTTGTCTATGGGCGGCGGTTACCACTTAACATCAGGTGGGCCGTCAGCTCGTTCAGCCACTACAATAACATAAAAAAACAGTGCATATGATAGATATGATGTTTAGTTAATTATAATAATATTGGCGGACATTTCACACAGCGCCATCTAGCCCCAAAGTAAGCTAAGCATAGCTTGTATCATGGGAACCAGACAACTATATAATAATTAAATACTTTTTATTTGTAAATATATATAAGACATATTAATACCCAGACACAGAAGAAATATCTATGTTCGTCACACAAATGTATGTCCTGGGTGGGAATCGAACCCTAGACCTACAGCTCAGAAGAAACAGTGTTACTACCAACTGAGCTATAAGGCCAGTCAAGTTGCTCACCTTTTTCTTAGCTGCTGCGAGCTGTTCAGCATTTGATCTCTTGTCTGGTTGGTGTCCGGGCACCCACTGCTGCCCTGGCGGAGACAACGGTTATAAGAGATCGAACCACACTATACACTACTAGAGGGGGCGTGTGCGTGCGTGCGTGTGCGTGTGCGTGTAGCAAGTGTATCAAGCATCGTGTTCTCACGTGTGGTTGTGGGGCGCTGGGGTGCCTCCTGTGCGCGGCGTGCTGGTCGTAGTGCGCGCACTCCTCGAGCCGCGTGACGCCCGCCAGCCGGTACCGGTGCAGCTCCGCGAGCCGCACGCGCAGCTCCCGCTCGCGCCACAGCCCCGCCGCCACCGCGCCCTGCTCCGCGCGCCCGTAGAACTGGGACGTCCACCGGAGACGTTCTGTGAACTCTCTGTAGAGACAATTGTCTCCGTCACTCACTACACGCATACGATACGATACGGGGGGATAGTGACTCTTACTTATATTGATTTAATTACCTAAATTGAACATATTATATAATAAACATATACTCTTAATTCAGAATTATTAATTATGTATTTAAAAATTGAGGTGGCAAAATTAATTATAAGAATTTATTGTGCAAAAGATTTGTGAAATAAATTATTTTTACTATTATTATATGGTGATGCATTACAGTCACTACACGCATATATACTAATAAGCATAGTTTGGACTGTGGGAACCAGATAACTGATAGAATATTTATATACTTCATTTTGTAAATAATAAACACCCAGAAACCAAACCCAAGGTATATATATTCGTCACACAAATGTTGGTCCTGGGTGCGAATCGAACCCACGACTTTTTTTTATGTCATATACACGATAGAACGAGCTGACATCCCGCCTGATGTTAAGAGGTAACCGCCGCCCATAGGCAACAGCAATACGACTCAAGTCCTCTCCACTAAAGTACGACATGACCCAAGTCGCAGGCACTTGAAATTACAGGCACATGAGACATTCCACCTACACGTCTCATAGTTAAGGGCGCATACGATGCGACTTGGGTCTTGTCGTACCTAGTAGGGGAGGACCCAAGCCGCATCGGTTGTTATGGGCTGAGGTTACCACTTTCCACCGGGTGGGCCGTAAGCTCGTTCCGCGGCGCGGTTTTCCACTTTTCCAAATGGTATAGTGGAGATGCCGCATTTTCCACAACCGCCTAAAGTACACATCTTATAACCGTCCTTATTTCATTAGGAATACATACTTTTTTTCTTTGGCAAGTTTCCCCAGCGTCTTTTGCTTGTTCCGCTGGTTGTTGAAAAATACAGAAACTAATTGGTAATCGCGTACAAGTCGCTTTCTCCGCGTCCGCTCGCGCAACCGCCGCGTATAGATGTCCACTTGGGATAATTTTAATGCTGAAATTATACATTTGTCAAATTCAATTATTTATAATTGTGATTGAATATTATTAGTTTTCTCAAACAGAAATAACAGTTTCTGTGTCAGTTGGTACAAAGAAAATGGTGTACTTGGAGTACATTTTAGTAGCAGTAGAACTTATGCCAAGTTCGTCCGTGGAAGTATTGCCATACCCATTTCTGCCGGCAAGCATGTTCCTGTGTTCCAATTGGAAAGGTGCGTTTGTCAGTGAAATTGCTCACACATGGACATTCTATCTTCACGTCTCAGGGTTACGGGCACATACTATGACTTGGGTCTTGTGTCACCTTAGTAGGGGATGCCCCAAGCCATATTGCTCGTTATGGGTAGCGCTTCCCAGTTAATAACAGGTGGGCCATATGCTCATTCCATATTTTAATCACTTAAAAACATGAAATTATCATAAATAGGCTGTGCTCCCCCATACTACTGTGTCACAATAGACCACAAAATCAATGTTGATTTCATACTGTGGTGAATATGATATCTCATGGGTGACTTAAGATTGATCAAACAACTCAATTATCGATGAACTGAGTTACAATACTTTTTTGGTTACTTTTTATATATGTTATGAAACCGTTGCTGAATACATACATACATAATATACATTGCTAATACAGTTGCTGATGTAGTTACAAATTATGTGTGTGTTTCAGTAGTTATTTTAATATGAAATATAGTTTTGGCCTATAATGACACAATAAGAAATACTGAATCGGATATATGAACACTTAAAACAATAATCTTACCTATATCTAATTCATCATCTTCCACATTGAGGGATAATGTTGAAATCAACTGCTCTGCTTCGTGATCATGTTCCTAAAATATATACTGCTTTAGTACAACTTTAGACACAACCTTTTAATTAATTAATAGATTTTAAGCATGGTACATTTACATTACCATAAAATGTAACTGTTTTATTTAAATCTTTGTTATTTCCTGTTTAAGGAAAACTATTTCAGGTATTCAATAGAATTTAGGACATTCTATCATTTCAGTTATTTTCCTATTTTTTTTTACGTTAATTAGAACCTGTATGCGTTTAGTGTGTTAATTATTGAAGCATCATATTGAGGAATATACGAATCTGTACTGAAATTACCCTTTCAAAGTCATCTCTATTGGGCATGTAACCGAGCTGTGAAGCCTCGTCGACTGTGACTGCGAGGTGAGGTAGTCGGGACACTGCACTAGGGCCAAGTGGTCCTTCATCCCGGTCTGCGCAGTGAAGGGATGGCCGGGTTGTGCTTTCCACATTACCCCAAGTGGCACGGCCAATGCTGCCATCAAGATATCTCGCAATATATTCATCTTTTGCTTCTGTAATCAGCCATGTAGCAAGGTAAACGTGAGAACTATTTACGCTGGTAAGTTTACATCAGATAGTGTTACATATACAGTTTCTCTTACCTTCAGGTGTCCGTGTTTCAACATGTTTTGCTATATCTTCCCAATTTCCAAAACCAAATTGTTCAATTGCATCTAATAATCTAACTTCTTCATTAGCTGACCAGCTAGTACGTCCTAAAAATATACCAAAGGCTCCAGAGTCCTGAAAATGTTTTCAGTTTTTGTAAATAATATATTCCAGCCTCAAGTGATCCAATTGACGCTCAATTTATTTATACTTACTACAAACTGGTAGGAATGATCATTTTTGTGTTGGCCGATTTCAGCTCCATGGGAAAAACACTGATAAAAAGGTAAATTATGATAAGCAACATACAGTGCAGACTGACAAATTTGAAATTTGCGCCAAAACAAATACACAGAAATGGCGGCCAAGCTACTTTACCTGCAAACAAATATCAAAATCCTGGCATTCAGCGCATTTTACTCGCAGTCCATTAATTTCTTCTTGACAATATGTACAATTATATTTAGCATACAGATCTGTAAACGACATAACTGTAAATAAAGTAAGTTTTTACGTTCGAACAAAGTTTTACGTTGGCAAACCCATTTACTCACCAGCCATTTTTCTTTTAGTTGGCTGACCATAGACCATAGAGACTACAAAATGACGCACCCGTCAAGTCAAGGGCATCACGCTACCAACTGTAAAATAATTATACATTGTACAAAATTATATATCAATAGACAATGTGTGACATTTAAACCTTTTTTTATTTATAACTGCAAGCTTCTCCCCGCTGTCACCCCTGTGTTACCAGCAGTGAATAAGTCATCCCACGGGAACACTGCACTGTTCCGGGATCAAATAACCCTATGTGTTATTCCAGAATATAAGCTATCCTGGTACCCAGTTTTATCAAAAAGTTACGTTCGTTACGTTATCGTTTGAGCGTGATTCGCTCATAAACAAAACAGTCAATAACTAAGTATCTTTTTACATTCTGTTACATATTCCTAACGTATCCCAGATTATTTTTTGAAAAAAATGCAAGCAGGTCTACTAATTTATTACACGTGTAGATGGTGAATTTAATTTATCCCAGCCAACCTAGCAGAGTCAATACAACAACTGTTCGTTACACTGGCTGTCTCGAACCAGTGTGGTGATAAAATTAAAGTGTGCATTTTGAATTTTTGGTTGTAGGACATCGGTTTATAATATAGAACCAGTTATTTCCCTAATAAATAACTTTTAATTTAATGTTTTATATATAAAGTTATAATCTATAGGTACAAGCCGGACTCTAGATTGAAACTATTTGACTCTACTACTAGGCCAACACGCTCTCAGAGACAATGAATCGAAAAACTAACCGATAAAAACTCAACCCTATCAATTTTAATGTCAAAAGAAATGTCAAACTTCCTTGTCAGGCCTCAGTACCTTGCCTTATCTTGCGTGTAATTTGTTTATTTCACAGTTTCAATAATAATTCTCGGCAGTTCAATACGTTTAATACATTTAAAAATAACATATTCATTTTTCACTAGTTTACTGTGAGTTTTTACTGTATAATGAACTCCTAATCGAAAAAACAGCACAGTACTGTTCATATCCTTTCGACCATGAAATCCAGTAAACGCAGGCTCCAGGCCCTTACAGAAGGTTCCGATGGAATGCCCAACTACCTTAAAATGGAAGATTCCGAGACATCGATCCCACCAGTGTTCAGGTTACGTCTACATGAACTATTTTCCCAGATTGAAAAGGAATTTGACCTTCTCTACAACGAAAACTTGAATCGTGAGTAAAATGAATTTACTTGAATGATTTAGGATAGTTTTTTAGGTAGTGCAGTAGAACCAAACAGGCTGTTTATTTTACAGAAACTGAATGATTCGTTTACTAAGCTTAGGACAAATATTCTTCTCAGGACAGATTTAATGATTATAATAAAATTACAATGGCTGGACTATTTAAATACAAAAATATATTGCAGGGTAGAAAAACCTGAAAATAAATCGATAAGATAACCATAAGTATCATACCTAACAGGGCTTATTAATGCACCCTTTAATACATCTAGCTAAAGTTTGAAACACTATTGTACCTTTGCACCTGCACCTTATAAGGCACCAAAGGGTGTATGAAAAGAACATTAAATTATGTGTAAAGGATATTTGGAGAATTTCAAAAGCTCTTACTAAGTTTACAAAGCTATTGTAGATAAAAATACTTTTCATTTGACATGGATGTGTAATTGAATATAGTTATGAGATAATGGGACATATTTATTGATTTATTTTCTATAACGAATATTCATATTTACAATTTGATTTTTAATTTATTTTACATTAAGATGCTGATACTTGATAAAATATGTTTTTATATTATCTGACATATCTAATTGAATAAGTGTTTATGTCTAAAGATAAGTAATTGAGTTTTCAATAACTGGTGTAATTATAAGAATCACTTATGTCAAGTACAGTACAGGTATGACTCAATCTATTGTTTGAAGCTTCTTAAGCCTGTCTGTAATTATACTGAACAATAGGAGAGTCAAGTAGTATTTTTGTAATCTCTCTGTTTAGCAATATTTTCTATCAACATCTTTAGATTGACTGAAAGATTAAGCAATTGTTGCATTTGAAGCTTTGATTAAGTAAGGAGAGATGGGAGTTTTTTATTTCATATCTTAGATACTGCATTGGTTTGTAACTAGGTATTTACAAAATCATACATATAACTATGTATATGTCATACATACATAAATTGTTATGTATAAATATAATTGTATAATAAATTTATTGTAAGAAATTTGGGAAAGAGCTAATTAATAATAATTCATTTTGTAAAACTGCCTCCCCTTTGATCCTGCTTTTAAATGTTGTACATCTGAAGGTTTCCTGGAAGATGTACATAATCTTCTGAGAACATTTATTGTCAGAAAAATCTTAATCAGTTTCATAAATGCATGGATCAATTCAACCTGTCCTTTATATTTCTTAATTTTAAATTGTAAAATTTTGTAATTCCAGTGCAAGAAAAAATAGACATATTGAGTGAGAAACTAGAAAGAGAGAGTTATATTGGAGATAAACAAAACTTGGACTATATTGAATTTGATTCAACTGGTAAAAACTCCAAAGTCAAATGTAAGTATTTTTGGTGATTAAATGCCATTTTGTAAGTTTTTGTAAATATTAAGTAATTAATGTTTACTCTCTATGCAACAGACTGTCAACTAGGCTGTCCCCCAAACAAAACCATTGCAGTGCTACTGATTGTATAATACATATTTACATTTTGTCTTTCCTAAGGTTTGCAGGAAATGGCTTTAAAATCCTACTCTAACAATCTAAAAATTATGCTGCAGCAGTCTTTATGTCATCTACAACAACCCGCATCATCAACTCATTAATGTAATTATTGTATTTCTTCAAGGTTACAAAGATGTTGAAATTAAGAACACAGGACTACAGAATAGAAAGAACTAACTAATATTATTCATAAACTTTATTAACATTTACATTAACACATTTACATAACATTTACTTAAAGATATGGAACATTATTTTTATGGGCTCCCTGAATTGGCTTTCAATTGCAAGCTTAATCCTAAAACACACTTTTGTAATTTCCAGTATCCCAGAGCAACTCGCAGAAAGTTAAAACCAGTCACAAGCTGCGAGTCCAGACCAGCAAGATAGTATCGAGCTTCAAAGCCCCATCATATAGCTGTCAGCTGGTCAGAGAGTTCTCCGGACACAAGGATGGCATTTGGGATGTGGCTTCAGCGCGACCTGGCCAGGCCCTTATTGGAACTGCAGCTGCTGGTATGATTTCATGCAGATACAATCACTCACAATCATTCGAAAAGTAACATATTATGATAAATATTTTTAAGCAGAATTTGCCATTCCAATTTTTAAATTCTTAGTTCCCTTTAGTAATAAAATGTTTAATTTTTTTATTTGCGATAGGCTAACATTTGACCGCAATCTCACCTGATGTTAAGTGATGATGTGGTTTACGATGTAGCATGCTTGCTTAGGAGATACCTATTCAATCTCCTCTTGAAGACCTCTAGATTATAGTTCTCGGGGAATACAGATGCAGGCAAGGAGTTCCACTCTTGGGCTGTGTTCAGTGTTATGGAAACTTTGATGTATTGTAACGTACCTAGCTGGGTAAAATTATGACAAAAGTATCATATAAAAACTGGATACCAAGTGAGTCAATAGCATTGATTTGTTGAGTAAAAGTCCACGATGAATTAATGTAATTGACCTTGGTTATGAAATGGAGTGAGTTTCGTCAAAAATTCCATTTGTACAGCAATATGTGATTTATCACCTATTAAATATTGCATGGCTTATTAGGCAAGAATTGGTATGAGAATTGATATGTTAGGTATTTCATTATCGACTGCATGAATTTCGATATTTTGAAATTTGGTTGGAATTACCAAAAATGGTATTGATTTGCAAATTATAAAAGTTATATTTAGTTGACTGTCCATAAAATGAAGACTCTTCTGACGTAGTGGCTCCTTCGACTTAATGATACGAAAGAGTCGTGGGTTCGATTAATGCAAGGGGCAGATATGAGATCAGGATGTGTGTGAAAAATATTTAGATCTACACCACAACAACAAATTCATGTATGACAATGGGTCTTAAGTTGCTTGGCGAATCATCAATAACTAAATAAATAAATATTTGTGGACGCGCGATCTAGACCCAAAGTAAGCTTAGCTTGTATTATGGGAATCCGACAACTGATAAAATACTTATTTACAATATTTTTGAAAATATTGTAATGTAATTACACATTTTACATTTACACATACTTCCCCGGATGGACTTTCATAAGTTCTACTGCTGCTAAAGTGAGAATGGATGACCCTTGGTGATTCTTATGATAAAAAGTATATTCTCCTGTGTATCTTCAGATCACACGGCATGCGTATGGAGCGTGGAATGGGCCAAATGTCTCCTCCAGTACACGGGCCACGCCGGCTCAGTGAACTCTATAAAGTTCCACCCCAACAGAGATATCGCTCTCACCAGCAGTGGGGATAACACTGCTCATGTGTGGCAAGCCGCAGTCAATTGGGATTTGCCTGTAAGTTATCCTTATTTCCCATATTCAAAGACATGGTCTAACAACATTATCATCGCTATCTATGTAAGTTACAATATTATGTATGTATTCTGTTGTGTATGTTTATGTATTGTTTGTATATTAATATGTATCATGTATTTTATAGACATACACGCCATATGTATCATTATAGTTTGATGTACGCCACCGTTCGTATTTGTCTGCATAAACATCCTGCCCATCCAAAGGTTGCCTGGAAGAGATCCCTTATAGCGATAAGGCCGCCCATTGTGGCATCACATGGGTTCAGTAGTATTTTTGTATGTTTTTACTTATGGGTACAATAAAGATACATTGTATTGTATTATATTCTAGCGAGGACAATCATCAGAGGAGGAACTTGAAGGTGGCGGCGAGGAGAGTGTCGGTGAAGGCGGCGAGCGGCCCGAAGTGCTCCGCACTCCGCTCACAGAACTACTTGGCCATCAAGGCGTCGTTGTCGCCGCCGATTGGCTAACGGGCGGCGATCACGTCATCACCGCGTCTTGGGATAGGACAGCCAACTTGTACGATGTCGAAACTGGGGACTGTTTGCAAGTTCTAACCGGTAAGAAATGTGTACTATTCGTGAAGAGATAGATAGTTTTTTATCACACAGCGCCATCTAGCCCCAAACTAAGCATAGTTTGTACTATGGAAACCAGAAAACTTAAAGAACAATATATATATTTCTTTTTGAAATACATACATATAATACATATTAACACTAACACCCAGACACAGAAAAAAATCTATATTCATCACACAAATGTTTGTCCTTGGTGGGAATCGAACCCACGACAGCGCTTAAGGCAGAGTGACCAACTGAGCTGTGAGGCCTGTCATGATAAAACATTTATATCGGCACGTATGACACAAACATAGGAACAAGGAAGTGATACATAGAAACTAATACAAGAAAAAATAACTAATTAATTAAGGGCTTCTTATTAACGAGTCAATGGTTCAGACTAATTTGTCATGATACGATGCCAGACGCAATGCGCTATCTGTAGCTGCGTTCAGTTCCTCCTTTATGCAGGTGACCGGGCTCAGTGGGCAAGACCAGCAGATGCTACATGGTTTGCACCGCAGTCGCATTTGTCAGAATCGGATCCCTGAAACCCCATCTACACAAAATTTTGTCTGCTCCGTCCAACTTGAGTGCGGAACCGGTTCAGTGCTTTTCACTGGCCACGATGCCTCGTGGCCTGGGCTATTAAGGGCTAACAATAGCAGAACCCGTTGGGAACATCAGCACCAACAGATATCGATCCGTTTATATAAGTAGATATTTTTGCACAGGTCACGACCACGAGTTAACTCACGCATCCGCCCACCACAGCTCACGTCTCGTGGTGACAGCATCTAGAGACACCACGTTTCGCTTGTGGGACTTCCGTGAGCCCATACACTCGGTTTCAGTATTCCAAGGCCACACAGAGTGAGTAAATATATATGTACTTCGTCTATGTTACGTTACTGTGAATTGTGGTTGCCGGTGAAATTACACGCACCTGAGACATTCCACCTTCAAGTCTCAGAGTTACGGGCGCATACATATTACGCATACATGATTTTAAAATCTTGTTTTGAATAATGCAATTTTCAATAAAATGTTATAAGATTACCTGTGTTCATAATAAAGTATAGTCTCATACTTGGCCATATATTTTGACCAATAACAGTATGACAAGCAATATCGTGTAAAAAAAGTTCCTTTGAAAGAAAGAAAGAAAGAAAAACATTTATTTGACACACCCAAATAAAAATAAATGAAAACTAACAAAAATATACATAGGTATGTTGTAATAATAATACTAATAGATACATCAAGGAAGTAATACCTACCTATTGACCTATTATTATTATTTTTACCTATTTACCTTTGCTCTATGACTTAACCTCTTTGATATGACTTGATTTCATTGATGAGGTGAAATAATATTTTCTCATTACAGGAGTGTCACCTCAGCTGTATTCACGCGCGAGGATAAAGTTGTATCTGGTTCTGACGATAGATCTGTAAAAGTGAGTACACTTCTTTTTCTTTTTAGTTATTCGTATCTGAAGCGGGCGTGGTTGGGCCAATAGTACATTTACAAAACTGCGAAGAACGTTTCTCCGATCCCCTTCACCCAATCCTGAAATCATACTCTAATATTGGTGGACAATTCACACAGCGCCATCTAGCCCCAAACTAAGCATACCTTGTACTATACGAACCAGACAACTGATAGAATACATGTCATTTTTTGTAAATGCATACATATTATACAAATGCCCAGACACAGGACAAACATCTGTGTTCGTCACACGTTTGCCCTGGGTGTGAATTTTTAAACCCAGGTCTGGTGCGCGATTAAATTTTTAAATTTTTAAATTTGTATGTTTTGTTTGTACTAAAATCTCTAACGCATGCTATGACTACCTGTAAGTGTAATCAAAAACTTTAAACTTACTATTGTCTTCGTATATGTAATTTTGTTGGTAATCTTAAATAAATAAATCGAACCCACGACCTACTGCGCAGAAGGCAGCGTTACCACCAACTGGTAAGGCCAGTCAAATTGTAATGGCATTGTGCTTTCAGGTGTGGGACGTACGGAACATGCGTTCGGCGCTAGCGACGATCAGGTCGGACTCGTCTGTGAACCGCGTGGCGGTGAGCAGCGGCGGGCTGATCGCGATCCCGCACGACAATCGACAAGTGCGAGTCTTCGACCTGCAGGGGCAGCGGCTAGCGCGCCTCCCGAGATCCAGCAGACAGGTCACACACTAATAATAATATATATTTACTACAAACGTCACTTATTACAAACATTTTTAAACAGTTGTCAATGTATCGAAAACCTGTGGGGATAACATAGGTACCCAAACTAGGAAAACCTGTATAATGGCGTACCTATGCCCTCCGTCGTACATTAATTATGTGTATTTAAAGTTAAACAAAACGAAGTGGAATTGTTGGTGGAAGTGTTTCGGACATAACGCCGGGAGTAGCGCTCAGTGAAACTGCAGCACACCTCTCTACACCCGCCCTCACTCACCAACGTTGCCCCGCACGCTGCCTCTCGCTGGCGGCACTCATGGGGGCCCGTTTAGATGGCGACAAGACACCACCTGCCTTAAACATATTTTTTGGCACAGAATCGGCAGGTGCCGAGTCTCATTGCAGTAGCTCAATTACCAGACAATTTAGTGTTCACAATAGCCCGGAATTCTCCATAATGCCTACAATAGCTTTACTTTCTATCTTCTCTCCACCTTTCCATAATAAACATACATTTAAAAGGGCCTCTTCATGTTGGCTTCGCCTGCAATAACGCCTTCTAAAGGACCGGGCTCTGTCCTGAGATATCAATGAATGAGATAAATAATAATATTGGTGGACATTTCACACAGCACCATCTAGCCCCAAAGTAAGCTAAGCATAGCTTGTATCATGGGAACCAGACTATATTTATATTTATTTATATTAATGCCCAGACAAGAACCACATTTATGTTTATCCTGTGTGGGAATCGAACCCACGGTCTACAGCTCAGAAGGGATAGTTCATACCAACTGAGCTGTGAGGCCTGCCAATGAATCAGTCGTGTCCAGTAAGCGTGATCGGCAATATTCAGATCAGTCGGGAGACATCTCTCAATATTTGAAATAATGTATTTATTATACTTATCTATATTAATTTGTTTTCTATTTACTCCAGGGTCACCGCCGCATGGTGACATCAGTCGCATGGGCCGAGGACATATCACCGAATATCAACTTCTTCAGCTGCGGTTTCGATCGGCGCATACTGGGATGGTCTATTCAACCCTCTAAGGAAAATTAATAACTACAATATCAACCTTAATCATACAGTAATTAGTCGTTACTCTTATAAATTCTGTAAGTATACTTAATGGGGGTGGGGGGGATGTCTGCCTCACCTACAATCATATTTGAACCACCTTGTTATTGAAAGTGAACTCTGAAAACATGTATAAAGTTATTTATTTGACAAAGTCTTGATTAAACTCAAGAACTTTCTAGCAGATGTATGAGTAGGAGTACAGTAGACATTTTATTAATAATTTATGACAATATCATAAAATTAATTATATATCAATCCCTTTATTTGATGTAGGTCGTAGTCACAATTTTCCTTGATATAATCATAAATTGCTTATCTATAAATATTTTAATAATTCCAAGCTTTTAACCGACTTCGAAAAGGAGGAGGTTAGGTGTATGTTCGTCTATTGTATTTTTTTATGTTTTCTTAAATAATGTTTTATTGGCGTATGATAAATGTGTAAAAACTAAATTAAAAAAATGTCATAATGACATTGACTTCTTTGAGTAGCACAAATACCTACTAATATATAATTAACAGTGTTGGTTTTGTGTTGTTTATATTTTATTATATTGTTCGTCCAATAATATTTATAGAATGCTAAGAGTGTGGGGAGGTAGGTGATAAAATGTATCCTTAATAATTAAAGTACTATTGGGTCGTAAGGATTTTTAAGTTATATATTATCTTTCGTTGGTGAATTAATAATTATGGGTGAGAACATTGTAAGCTTAGCTCGAAAAAATATTCTCCTAGGTTCAAATAATTTCCTAACGACAAAATCGCAAAAAATATGTACATATAATATACTTGCCAAGACTTTAACAGTTGCAAAGAAAATTTCGATTCGAAAAATGTGATAGTATGTTATATTAAAAAATATCATTACAAAATTGTGATTAGCATTTTATATAAGTACATTTTTGCTCATAAGTTCAAACTAAACTGCGTTCTGATATCGCACAAACCACATTTAAACTTATTTGTCTTTATTTTCCAAAATTTTACTGATATAAATGTAAAAAGTAGAAGTATCTATGTAACTGTTTATCCATTTCAGTGTTGTTATGACCATTTTGGTACGAATTGATTTATTACCTAAAATTTACAGCAAAAATAAGTTAAAAATCACAGGAAATACATGTTAGTTATTCGGATGCCCCTTTGGGCAAAATTTTGGACCTTATGTCGGTATTTTTTTATTCATGAAAAAGGATACTTAAATAATTATTCTATGATACAACATCTCATTTGTGTCAGAGTATTGTGTGATATTATTCTATCGAAATATGAATATCCTGCTAAAACTATTTTGATTGACTGGTTTTTTGATACAAGATAGGCATAAGAAATATGACATATCTAAAAGTTTACTGAACACCCGAGTTATTCTACTAGTCAACGTGAATTAATGTAACCAAAGAAAATTGTATCTAAAAGGCTAGCTAGTGCTTACACAGATCTGTTCGAATTGAACATAATATCGCGCGTAACCAATGCTCCAGGCCGTTATGTCTTTATGATAAAATTCCTCCTTCAGCTTACTTGAACGCCCTACCGGTCTGTCTAGTGAAAATAATACAAAAATTCTTGATTCCGTCTGTCTCTTTCACTTCGAAAATAATATTTCATTATTCGGTGTTAACAGTACTTAGATATAGCGTCGCATATCAATGATAATGTATATATAATGTATCTTGGTTTAAAAGTTTTTGTTCTAATGTGCATAGAAACTATTGCTTGGAGTATGTATATATTTGGCGCCGTTGTAAGTGTTCCAAACCAAATATTTTGTGTGCATCGAGCAACAGTGTGATGGATAGTATAAAGACCATGACTTCGGCTGAATTTATGACTCCGAAATTACTGTCAGTCATGATATAGCAACCTTGGTCGTTTCTAAAACATATATTTTCGGCTTAAAAATATTCATGTTGTGAATAAGAATTGAATGATAGTGTAGGAAGAGTCATTTCATACAGATACCGACATTATGTAAAAGCTGCAATGTGACATTTATTGAGACAAGGCAGTTCAAAAGAAATCAGTTATTTTATAAGTTGGACAATTCGTTTCTTTAAAGTAAGTTATATTGCGAAATTAAGATGATAAAATTATTAAAAGTAATATTTTTATGTATAGATAAGCACTTAACATTTTTATATGTTTTAATTGGATTATGAGTGGTACTTAATTATGTACAATCTTGGCCTTCCTTTTCTAAATCCCTTATTTAACTATTTTTGCATCTTCTAGTTTGAGTCTGTTCTAAGTGTGAGCATAATATAGTTAGTATTTTACGTATTTCATTATATGGTTATTGTATTGATTGTTAAATTATAATGCTGATCTGAATATTTTTGTTATGTCGAATATGTTATAAATATACGTGTAATAATGTTATTTTTTATTATTGATTAACCTGTGTAATTTCCTTTTTACGTTCTACAGCCTTACACAATTCCAAGTAAAAATACCTAAGAGTATTCTAAGAGTTATTACATACCGAATGCGGTGACCACGGCTTTTCAATTTTGTATGCGGCTCTGATTTCTCTTTATGTAAATATAAATAAATATTGCTGGACATCTCGCACAGCTCCTATCCCCAAACTAAACATAGCTTGTAAAATGAGAACCAGACGACTGATAGACTACTTATATACATACTTCTGAACAACTTATATTGATGTTTGTTCTGGGTGAGAATCAAACCCACAACCTACAGCGCAGAAGGCAGTTACTACCAACTGAGCTGTGAGCCAGTTTATTAATTAATTATTAATGTTGGTGGACAATTCACACAGCGCCATCTTTCCTCAAATTTAAGCACAGCTTGTACTTACATGCGCGATCTTTCCCCACTCCGCCAACTCATGTTCAATTAAAGTTGCTGGCAACTTTACCTACGTTACGCTGTTTTTAGAGACTTCATTCTCTCATAATAATTAGTAAACCAGTTTTGATTTCTGGCTAAAATTATTCTGAAATCCGGTTGACAAGGGCTGTTAGCCTATTAGATATAACCTATCCTATAATTATGGACTATACCAGAATACCTACTGCACTGTACCAACAATACATATCATCAATTCCATACAATATTTACCACCCTCTAGGAAGAGACAAGTGACTGTGCGATAATACCCGTCTCATTTCAATAGGTCTGTATTACCGAGCTTCTGGATTAGTGTTTTTTTTTATTTATAGGTGTTTGAGTCGTAGGTCAGATTTTTAGAACAAAGACAACTGGTTTCACGACGATCGCTTTCTTTCTCATACATTTCTGCCCGTATTTACTTCATAGGGAGTAGTCTACTAGTCTATTCTCATGATACTTATGCTTAAATTTCAGCTGCCGATGGGCTCACGATTAATATATATTTTTTAATAGTAATATAAAAAAAAGATTAATAATACGTGACCAATAAGCGAATCAGAAGCTTAATTAAATAGACAGCAATATCATTTTCTGGATAAAATGCGGATATAGCAACCGTTTAGGGATTTTTCCGTCTTTCACGGGGCAACACTTAGAACCAGAACAAGAAACCTATATTTATATAGATCACACAGGTACGCATAGAAGTTGCTCCTATTACGCTAAATGTGAAATGATACTTCCGAAAGGAATGAAGTACTAGATAAATTTTAATAAGTTGGCACATATCCTAAGAGGGACTTCTTCATTGTTGCCGAACCTACGAGATTCCTTGTACAAATACTATATATTGTCTGCTGCACGAGGTTCGAGGACACGATCAGGCTCGTAGTACAATTATTATACTACGTGTACATTTTTTTTTGTACAATACAATTTTCATATATGTGGCAACTCCGGCTTTCATTTCCCCGTAAATTAATAATATATTCTACTCTGCGATTTTTGTTGTCGAAGCTGTTTTGAATATCGCTGCTGACGAAAATTCAATTTATTGAGGTTGAATGTTTTTAATCTAAAATACTGGTGTATTTCACGGATCTTTTTTCCCATACAAATTGAAAATGGATGAAGTGCGTGCGTTTTTGAACAACCCCAGTTCAACGAAAACCCATAGAATAAAACTCAGGGGACCGTTGACCGGCGGTGTGTGTATATCAAAGGAAAATACGCTAGACGAACTGAATCGAAAGCCAGAGCACCGCAAAACCATCGTCCCTAGTGGAACAGATTATGCGAGGATAATTCGTGAGCAGAAGGTAACTACTATCTTCTGCCATACTGAAATACTTAATGTTTTCTTGGGCACTTTACTCTGTTTGTAAAGAAAGTTCTTAGTCTAAAAGATGTTGTCTATCGGCTGGTGTTCTATCCCGTGGCTGACTGCAAACATTGTTGGGTCTAACGTCAGGTCTGGTTTTTATTAGTAAGTAAGTGATTTCTTGCCTCAGTGGGTGCCATATGTATTTTTATGTTTGCAAATATTTGTGAGTGTATTTAAGGGCAACATTTATGCCTTCATATAGCAATTGAATCTATACATTTAATACTTCGTAGTTTGGTGGCTTCAGAGGTTTTTGAAACCTACCCACTGCCAATTTAATTTGTGAAAATTTCTTACATCTGTATGTTTATACTGTAATGTATGTATATAATTTTTTATATTATCCAGCCAAAAGAGCATGACAGTGTGTCTGACGGGCTAGAGTCGATAGGTAAGTTGACATCATTTGGAGCCTCTATAATGAATATTGAAGAACTTAATGAGGAGGCTATGACTGAAATGTACAGCAAGTACTCCAACAAAAGGAAGGAGGATACTAGCATCAACAAGCTGGCAATCAATGACTGCAAGCAAAATGTGAGTAGAATACTCAACAATGATTAAATGCCTTTGACCCTTCCGCATCTCAATCAACATAATTCCTATCCATCCTAATTAAATGCGAAAGTGAGTTTGTTTGTTACACTTTCATGCCTAAACCGTGAATCAATTATCATGAATTTTCATATATAGATAGGGACCCTGGAGATAGTTATAGCCTACATTTTCTAGCTAAAAACTTATATGGGGTGGGGTGAGGGAAGGGGTATACTTTGTATGGAACTTTTTGTTTGACATAGATCATTATTACCGCGAGTGAAGCCACGGGTAAAAGCTAGTATCACATAATATAGGAGGATGTTTACTTATCAAAGTTAAAAGAAACAAATTAATCAAGCTAGTCGAATGTTTATGTGTAAGTAAAGAATACGCCATTGTTAAGGTTAAAAAGCAAACAAATTGATATCTAATCTATTCACATGTAACTTTATAAAAACCAATCATATACAACAGTAAGTACTATGTATATGAATAAAATGATGCAAGGTATGCGTGTAACCGTAAATAAAGACATAATATTGCACATATTCTACAAAAATAATTGTCTTGAGTTATGGGTGCATACAATGTGACTTGGGTCTTGTTGGACCTTTGGATCTAAGTGAGGGAGGACCCAAGTCTTATTGCTTGTTATGGCAGAGCTTACCAGTGAACACCATGGGCCATCTGCTTGTTCTGTGAAATTATCACAAAATGAGAAAAAAGAAACTTGAATGCTAGATTGAGAAGACACGAGGGTCATTGAGTGAATCAGTTCATTTTACTTTTATATATGTAATATGTATATATGTATTACAGATATTAGATAGTATTCACAGTGCAGAAGTGCTGGTTATCGAAGGTCCCACTGGCTGCGGTAAAACCACTCAGGTGCCCCAGTGGATTCTGGATGACTGCTATAAGAAACGCAAAAGCTGCAACATTGTTGTGACCCAGCCAAGAAGGATTGCGGCCATCTCTATTGCTAAGAGAGTGGCTCACGAAAGGGGCTGGGATGTTGGTGGATTTGTTGGGTATCAGGTAAACTATTTTTACTTCAGATGTTATTTTTCTGAAATAAGATTTGCCTTAATTTTAGTTTGATTCTGGGAAGAAATCATTACATGAGTAATTAGATGGTCAGTAATCAGGGAAATGAGTTTTCACTTGTCACATCTACATTGACTAAATATTGTAACTCATATTTCTTAAATGTGGCTCTTTTACTTACTGCCCTGATGGGGGTGAAAACGGTAATACGTCAGTCAGTCAGTATCAGTTTCACGAAATATATAAGAACTTAAAGTTTGTACCGTACTGTACAAATTTATAAGTAATTTAAAAATATTTTAAATTATATTCAACTTTATATTACATCTCTCACACACTTAATCTTTCTATTCTCGATGTCCAAGTAAATTAAGTTTTATACTTATCATTGCTGCCATGACCAGTAAAATAGATATGCCTTAATATGACCATAATGGATGTCTTTTATTCTACAATATTTAATTCTGTAAGATACCTATACAAATAACATTTTGACTGGTCAAACTTTAAAGACAAATATACAGGGTTACAGGAAAAGTCGTGCTAGATCCGTTAAGGGCGTGGAGTACCCATCATTTCTGACTTATTTCACTATGAAACACCCTACCCTAAACTTAACCCTTTTCGAGATATTCGACTTTTAATTTTTTATTGAATAATGCCGATTTTTAGGCTACGAAATTTATTTTTGTTTATTTTGTGTATCTTATTATTATTATTATTGCATTTTTACATGTGTAATAAGATGCTTTAGGACATCAATCATTAAAATAGTGCATAAGTTAATTGAATAGACCGTAGTAGACAAGTGAAAGTAAAAAAATAAAAAATATATTAGCAAGCTTATTTTTCTCTAAGGGATATCTAAAAAAAATATTATGACACTTGTTCGGCAGATATTTTTTAAAATATCTACGTTTCATCAGCTATCTAACGAGGTCTAACAATCTAGGGTTTGTATTACATTTCGTGGAAAAAAGTAGTTGTGTCTGCGCAAGCTCGTAACGAATACATAACTCGCTACCCCGGTCGTCGAGTGCCGGATGTGGCCTGTTTTGACAGAGTTTATCGAAGACTTAAAGAAACTGGCTCTGTTTTGAGACGAAATACAGACATGGGAAGACCACGAATTGACGACGAAGAACAGGACAATGAGATAGTGCAACGCTTTCGAGCGGATCCGACTACTTCCACTAATATTGTTGCCCGTGATCTGGGACTTTCGCAATGGAGAGTGTGGTTTACAGTGCATACTGCTGGCCTATACCCGTACCATTACACGCCGGTACACGTTATTGAAGAAGGAGACCCCGCGAGAAGATTGGACTTTTGCAGATTTATGCTAAATGCTGACGTAGAAGACCCAGATTTTCTAAGAAATATCTTGTGGACGGATGAGTCCAAATTTGATAAAGATGGCATAACCAACTATCACAACGTCCATTACTGGGCCCCAAAAGAACTAAGGAATCCCAATAAGAAAAGAGTGAAAGGGTCCCAACGAAGATTCAGCGTGAATGTGTGGATGGGCATTATCTCTAATCATTTGATTGGACCTTACTTTCTCCCGGATAATCTAAATGGGGAAAGCTACGAAAATTTCCTGAGAGCAGACTTGAGTGATTTGCTGGATGATCTGCCACTCAACCTGATCAGGGACATGTGGTTCCAACACGATGGCTGCCCTGCCCATTTCAGGAGAAGTGTCAGAGACTGGCTGGACACAAATTATCCAAACAAATGGATAGGACGAGGTGGGCCGTTGCCATGGCCAGCAAGAAGTCCGGACCTAACTCCCATGGATTTTCATGTATGGGGGTGCATGAAAAGTCTTGTGTACAGCGAGCCGAATCCAGTTTTGTCTGTGGAAGACTTAAGAGAAAGGATTGTGGATGCAGCAAATAAAATGAGGACCACGTTGACCACTGGAGTAGTGAAGACTGGTCTCCGTAGAAGGATGCGACAATGTTTCAGAAATAGAGGCGGCCATGTTGAACATGAACTGTAGAATAAGAAAAAGTTGTGTGAAAACCTTTAATAAATGACATTTCATGCATACCTAATGTTTTATTTTACTTTTTAGGGCTAAGTATAAATTTTCTTCTCCACTGTCGCCTATGAAACTAATTTTTTTCCAATGCATTTGAATAAAACCCTAGATTATTATACCTCGTTAGATAGCTGATGAAACGTAGATATTTTAAAAAATATCTGCCGAACAAGTGTCATAATATTTTTTTTAGATATCCCTTAGAGAAAAATAAGCTTGCTAATATATTTTTTATTTTTTTACTTTCACTTGTCTACTACGGTCTATTCAATTAACTTATGCACTATTTTAATGATTGATGTCCTAAAGCATCTTATTACACATGTAAAAATGCAATAATAATAATAATAAGATACACAAAATAAACAAAAATAAATTTCGTAGCCTAAAAATCGGCATTATTCAATAAAAAATTAAAAGTCGAATATCTCGAAAAGGGTTAAGTTTAGGGTAGGGTGTTTCATAGTGAAATAAGTCAGAAATGATGGGTACTCCACGCCCTTAACGGATCTAGCACGACTTTTCCTGTAACCCTGTATATATTTGTGCACATGCAGTGCCTCAAGAGGAAGTTCTAAGGCACTCACTTCTCAAATTACAGATCAATATTATTGATCAATTGAAATTGAAGGTTAAAAATACTAATTTAAATCTAATAAAAAAATACCCTTGTCTAATTAACAGGTTAGTTTCATTTCCCTTCAGCAATGAGTAGATGTTTAATGTACATAATCTAGTAGTATCTACCTCCTTAAATGTTTAGTCTTTTGTTTTAGTCTAAGACCTGTATACTGTTTTCTCCTCGAAGAGACTAGTCACCTACAACACAGGGAATCCTAGTGTGAGGACTAGTGAATTTTATTGTAAATAATCATTTTATGTGACTGAATTAACTGCTCAATAGTATGCTACAATGTTTCGTCAATTATATATTATAGCTGTATTGCTTGTTACGGGCAGAGGTTTAATACCAGGTGCGCCACCATCTTGATCCTTAACTTCATCGCACAAAAGCATCATTGAGGTATTGACAGTAATTTTTAATTTGTTTCAGGTTGGTCTGGATTCCAAAATATCTGCTGACACAAGACTCCGTTATGTGACTACAGGAGTTTTACTGCAGAAACTTGGTAATTATTTTAATTTAATTTTTTTTTTAAATGCTCCTGTATAAATGAAACAAAATAAACCACTCTAAGATGTGACAATGAAATGCATAAGTGTGTAATTTCACCAGCACTAAATACCCTTTAATACTGCACTCACATTACTTATTGCTGTAGAAAGAGGTATGGTGGTACTTCTCTGGTGAACTCTGGACAAGTTATTTTGCTGTTAATGCTGCTTAACTTCTTTGAATGCGATCTGAAACAAACTTGCAATAACCGTGTGATTAAAATTTTGTTCAAATGGCCAGAATTGTGAGTAGAGATGGAAAGTGATCATGCGGACTGACCTCACAGCTCAGTTGATAGTATCCCTGCTTTTTGTGCTTCTGTTCTTCCTAGGTCGTGGGTTCGATTCTCACCCAGGATAAACATTTGGGTGACAAACATAGTTATTTGTTCTGTGTAAGGGTGTTAATATGTATTATTATGCGTAATTATTTAACAAAAATGAAATTTTGTGTTTGTTGTGTGGTTTCCATGCTATAAACTATGCTTAGCTTACTTTGGGGCTAGATGGAGCTGTACGAAATGTCCACCAATATTTATAACATTTATTATTAACAAAAATATTAACAACGAAAATTGTAAACAATTTATATTGCAGTCGGTGCAAAATCAATGGACGAATACACCCACGTAATACTCGATGAGGTGCATGAACGCGGACAGGACATGGACTTTCTTCTTCTGGTTGTCAAAAAACTCCTGTTCACGGTGTCACCAAATGTCAAAGTAGTACTCATGTCCGCTACGATCCAAGCCACTGTTTTCACAGACTATTTCCTTATACCGACACCAAGTGGAATGCATCAGTCTCTGTGCATAAAGGTTGAGCAGAACAGTCACATGTTTGATATGAAGACGTTCTATTTGAATGACCTAAAGCAGTTTGGTACTGTAAGTATCGATTTATTTCAATTCATATTTATTCTATACAAATTACCTTTACTCTACTTGACTCATGTACATTGGAACCTCTTTGAGGCGCACTTAAAATCCTTTCACTACACTGGTTCGAGAGAACCAGTGACTCGAACAGAAGAAGAAGAAGGCCTTTACTGTTGACAAATCGTGTACCATAATTATCACTTCTGATTTTTATCTCTGCTGAGGTAACAACTGATTACTACACTTTTTTACTGACGTGAATCGATCGAACCGAAGAAAATACGATTCTTAGGCAAACAACATTCTGATATTTCGTGATAAGTTGTTATAGATTACGCACTCCACACTTTACATCCCCCGTGAGAATATTTCAAAAGTTCGTGTAAAATTAATTTACTTAGGTAGCTAATTTCCAAAAAAATTAATCTCGAAGCCGATCGTATTAGCGATTGTATACTTTCAGAAAGAAACCCCCATGCAAAAATTTCAGTCAAATATATAATGTTGATAAAAGTCCCTCATATCTCACCATTCCACATTTAACTGTCTGATTTACAAAGGTTGTGCGCTAATTTCTAGCATAAAGATAGACCCAAACTGATGTGAATTCAGTATTAAAAATAAATAATATTAAATAAATATAATATTAATATTAAACAGATACTACAACAATGCGTGCCAAAGAACAACGAGCCGTGCATCTTGCCAGAGATGAATCACCTGGTAGTGAGACTGCTGAGCGCCTTCGAAACCATTGACCTGATGGAGGAAGGTTACGCGGACCGTTCCGATGCGGACCTGCCCTCAGTACTGATATTCCTCCCTGGCATATTTGAAATTGAGGAGCTTTACAACTGCTTGACTGATGATAAATTGCGGTAAGTGGTTGAGTGAAAGTCTTCACAGTTCTGCCTACTGCTAGGTCGAATTGGGTTGATTTCCCCCACGGGCAAACATAGATGTTTGTTCTGTGTCTGGGTGTTTGTCACTGAGATTCCTCCTAAACCGCTGTATCGATTTTGATGAAATTTGGAGTGTTTGACCCTGGATGGTTTAGATTCACAATTGGACCCGATAGGTGACACTGCGATCGGGTTCCAGGATGTCTGTCGGGTCCGCTAGTATATTACGATATATCTATATCGGATGCGGCTTGGGTCCTCCCCTACTAGGTATGACAAGACCCAAGTCGCAACGTATGCGCCCGTAACTCAGACGTGTAGGTGGAATGTCTCGTGTGCCTGTAATTTCACCGGCAACTACACCATTCAAACCGGAACACAGTAACGCGAAAGCGTTACTGCTTGGCGGCAGAAATGGGCATGGTGGCAGTACTTCCCCGGACGAACTTGGCGAGAGTTCTACTGCTCTTATATATAACCTCTTATATGGAACCAGAAAACAGATATAATACTTATAAACTTTTTTGAAAAAACATACATATAATACATATTGACAACCAGACGAACATTTATATGCGTCATACAAATATTTGTGCTGGGTGGGAATCGTAACTACGACCTACAACGCAGAAGGCAGGTTACCAATTGAGCTGTAAGGCCAGTCAAATTTCAAATGTTATTTTCAGAATCAAACTAGCGGGCCCAGCAGTTGTTAACTACAAGTGGTACGTGCTACCTCTACACTCGACGATCACGGCGGACGAACAAGTGAAAGTGTTCCGACACGCGCCTTTGGGAAGCAGGAAAATTATCCTGGCCACCAACATCGCTGAGAGCTCCATCACAGTGCCAGACATCAAATACGGTAACTAGTTATTACACCTTATAAAGCACCATGGGTAATTGATTAACTCATCTTCTATGGGCATCTATTGTCTTTACCGAATCAGGAAGAAAATATTTCGACATATGTAAAATGACACGATACGAATATCGACAGTAAAAATCTCGGTGCACACTTTGTTCGAATAAAATAACAGTGGAATATTGTTTACGTTTTCGATTGACCTTGAGTGACCATGGACCATACCCATTTCAGCCGCCAAGCGGTGATACATTCTCTTTACTGTGTTGCTGGTTACTGTTACTGGTTTGAAAGTTGGTTGCCAGTGAAATTACACGCTCATGAGACATTCTACCTTCACGCTTCAGAGGAAGTAGAGGGTGAGCCAAGTCGTATTGTTTGTTATGGGCAGAGGTTACCACTTAACACCAGGGCCATCTGTTCGTTCCATAACGTTATCACGTATTATAACCTTTTCTAGTGATCGACTATTGCCTGATGAAGACGCTAGTGGCTGACGACCAGACAAACTTCACATCGTTGCAACTGTCGTGGGCGTCGAAGGCGAACTGCGAGCAGCGCAGCGGGCGCGCGGGCCGCGTGCGCGACGGACGCGTCTACCGGCTCGTCAACAAATGTTTTTACGTGAGTCTATTTAACTATAGTCCCTTTTTTTTGGGAGGCAGTTTCCGCAGCGCCATCTATTCCCAAAGTAAGGTAGTCATGGGAACCAGACAACTGATATAATACCTATTGTATATACATTTAGTGGCCTCACTTCCCCGGCGTAATCGCAGTCCCTGTTTCCTAAAACCAAAATTTGCTAAACAATTGACGTGGTGATGATGATGTACTATTGATTATTAGACCACACAAGAACAAAAAATAAATATTATGTGTTAATTGTGTCAAATAAAAAGTGTTCTAATGTGGTAATGTATAATTTATAATCACTCTAAAGAGTAAGTCCGTACCATAGCTGGACCAAGCATTATACAGGTCAAATAGAATGTTTCATCACATTGCAGCAAAATACAAATGAAATAGAATCTTTGATCACTTTGCAGGAAAACTTGCCTGAAGAAGGTACTCCAGAGATCAAGAGATGTCCGCTGGAACGACTGGTGCTACTGGCCAAGATGTTGGAAATGGGCCCGCCGAGCGATATCTTGGCGCTCGCCATCGATCCACCCGATATATCCAACATTTATCGCACGCTGCTTGTATTGAAAGAGGTATGTCTATAATGAACATTTAGGTAGATAGTTTATATAGTTATATTTTCAGCATGTGATCCGCGAATGCCCCCTTAAAGGGAAAATTTACAAGCAGATGAACTGCTATGGCCATGTTACGAAAAAGTGTTAAATATGGCAGTTTATGGATATAAGAGTGTAGGTAGGCCAAAGAAAAGATGGATGGACTGCGTGAAAACGATATAAGTAATAAAGGAGTCACTGAGTTGACGTCTGACAGAGAGAAAGGGAAGGAAAATACTTGTTGTGCCGACCCCACCTAATGTGGAAGGGGGGGCAGGAAAATGATGACGTATTTGTTGTTTGTACTACTTAATAAACCATAATAGGTCTGTGATGCCTTTGCTACTCTTTTTTGGGGAGATTGGTTATTTTTTTTTAGAAATTGTTAGGGCCATGTTAAATTCTACAATATTAAAATCTTGATCTGAATCAGAATCTCCGATGCAAGTTTCTGATTTATGGATCTGTAAAGTAATGAAATTCCATCAGAAATCTGTGAAGCTGTCAGGTACTCTCAGGACAATTCATATTTTGTCTCACGTTAAGATTTGTTTTTTGTATTTCATAGTCACTGACGGTACCAATTAACATGTTTTAAGATCGGAGCCCTGAAAAAGACCCTGAACGGCGAATGGGTGCCCAACGACGGTGAAATCACATACTTGGGTCGGGTGATGGCCAAACTGCCGCTAGACGTGAACATCTCCAAGCTCATAATGCTCGGTTACATCTATGGGTGCCTGGATGAAAGTGTCATTATGGGTAAGATCATCTCTATACAACTGATTTAAACTTTTTGACTGGCCTCACATATCAGTTGGAAGTAACTCTGCCTTCTGCACTGTAGGTTGTGGGTTCGATTATCACCCAGGAAAAACATTTGTGTGATGAACATCAAGTTTGTTCTGTGTCTGGGTGTTAATATGTCATTATATCTATGTATTTAAAAAAAGTGTATCAATATTATATCGGTTGTATGGTTCACATGATACAAGTTATGCTTAACTTACTTTGGGGCTATTTCTATGTTTTATATATGAACATTAACAATAAAAATGCTTTATTATACACCATAGAAATTAGTGGTACAATGGGCGGTCTAGTCGCTAAAAAGCGATCTCTTCCAGACAAACTTGAGATGGAAAGAGTATGTAATAGCTGAAGAGTGTTGGGAGTTACTAAATATCAATTCTTATTGAGTAAACACCAATAAAACTCTGTTTGTCTGTTTGTGGTGTGACGTCACTAATATAGTTTCCGTTTCAGCCGCGGCGATGTCAGTGAAGAGCGTGTTCAGTAGTCCTTTCCGCGAAAGACTGAACGCATACAACTCAAAATTGACTTGGGCCGATGGCTCAACCAGCGACTGCATTGCGTTCCTCAATGTCTATACCGTAAGTTCCCCAATCATATCATAACTACTTCATGGAGGGCTAGACAGGCGTCAAACTTAGTGATAAGTATGACTTGGGCAATTCTAGTTTTTTTTTCTTTCTATTGCTTTTTTTACTTTGACTATCACAATCTCTCAGTCTAAACGTATGTAGTTTTTTCGTTTCGTGTGTAATACCATTATGTGAATTAGCTTGATGTGGAGCTTGCAGCTATTAATCATCAGTCATGTATTGACTATATCATCACTAGTGCATAGTACAAAATGCATGCGTGTCAGGTATGGCTATATCTAATTTATGTATTGTTTTGTGTTATTCCATAAACTTAGCAAACAAATTAGCAACTTGATTGATTAATTGATTCATCAATACAAGATTTTGATAGCTGATACTAGTATTAATCGTGACACTCTCGAACCAGTGTGGTGAAATGATTAATCTTACTTAAAGAGGCTCCTTGACACATTCTTCGAATTTTTGGTTCTAGTATATGCCGCTTTCCTCGAGATGTTTTCCTTCAACATTTTGGAAAGTTAGTACTGCGCTGATAAATTTTTTAATTGAAATATTATATAAAGCCTTCGGTTTTTAACTCAGTGTCTATATGACTAGCCCACCACGCTCTCTGAAAGAAGTCCTGTTATAGAAGCGATCTTGAGTCGTATTGCTTGTTATCAGCAGAGGTTACCGCCTAACTCTAGGTGGGCCTCTGCTCGTTCCGTAACTCGATAATGTAATAATATATATGCTGAATAGTTAGACAAGTAGAGTCGATTTAACATACCATAGTTATGTTGTGTGTTCATTGTTCTGTGTGTCAGTATGTATTTTAAGTATGTATTTACAAAAAAAAGTTTCTAAGTATTATATCAGTTGTCTGGTACCCATGACATAAGCTATGCTTAACTTTGGGGCTAGATGGAGCTGTGAAATTTCCACCAATATTTATTTATAACTCCATGGTATTAGAGATAATTGGATTACAATCTGGCTTATAACTAGGTATGGAACCACCTGCGTCAACGCAATTACTTCAAACAACAAGGCAACAGCGAGGCGCAGTGGGCGCGCCGCTTCTACGTGCAAGTGCGCTCGTTGCGCGAGACGGACGACTTGGTGCGCGAACTGAGGACGAGGCTGTCGCGGGAGGGCATCGAACCCACGCACGGCAACTCGCCCTGGGCAAAACATGAGCTGTCTCTGGTCCTCAAGGTTAGTAAATGGAATCACCAATTAATTTCATTACAGGTCCGTTTCAAAAATATAACTCTTTCGCGGTTCGAAGATGACACCCATGCCATCATGAAGATGAGCGGCAAAAGCTGTAGTCGTGTGGTTGTTGGTGCAATTACAGGCACATGAGACATTCCACCTTCACGTCTCAGTTACGGGCAAATTTTCGATTTGGGTCTTGTCTTACCTAAGTAGGGTAGGACTCAAATCATATTTTTTTTATGGGTATAGGTTACCACTTAACACCGTGTGGACCAAATCCTCTGTGAAATACCACAGTTTTCCATATCCTTTAATATTAATCAACAGCTCTGCATAATTACAGACACATTATGGAGTGTCACTGATATTGTTTTATATTTCAGATGATTTTAGCGGGTGCATTCTACCCGCAGTACTTCGTGCTGTTCTCTCAAGACGAGGATCGCGAACGTGATGCGGTGAAGGTGCTCGGTGGATTGGACCCCAGGAACACCGTAAGTTTTAAACATCAGAACATCAACAACAACATTTCTTGTATAAAGTAGTTCCGTATTATTGGGTTGTATTGACACGGGATATGCTTGACAGGTGTATTTGAAGAACTTCCCTGACAACCAGCCCGGTGAAGTGTACGCAGCGGCGATAAAGAACATCATCCGCCAACAGATATCTGACGAGCCACGAGTCATCTTCGACTCAAACAGCAGGTATTTATGCGGAGGACCACCACTAACTATACATTCTGGAAGTGTTTTGTTGTGTTTTTTTCACGAAAAATCTACAGATGACGTTATTTACTGCGTAAGGTTAATTTATCTGAAGTGTGCTACTCTTTATCCCAGAAAAAATGGCGAAATTACGGCTTTTGTGTAATAAAGGGTAATCGCAGCTGCGAAGTCACCAGTAAAAGCTGGTGCAAATAAAACAAATGATGAAAACTCATTATAACAAGTTTTTTTTTTCTTATATTGTTTTGGTCAAAATTAGCAACTGGATCTTAGACACATGTGTAAGTTCGATGACATTGCTAAAATTAATCAATAATTATAATACTTTAACATGGAGGTGGTTTCCTGATGGAGTCACTGATGCAGGTGGGCACATATACTCCTCAACTTCTCAGCATAACTCCATCTTGTTTGTGCTCCTTAGATTTATCATGATAAGTCCTCGGTGGTGTCCAGGATCTGTTTGTAAAAGCTTGTTTTGGCAGACGTATTTTTCAGCAAAAACTATTTTTTTATTCAGTTTATGCTTCTAGTTTAGTAATTTTTGTTGGGCATGTAGATAAATAAATAAATATATGGTAGTATATGGTAGACAATTCACACAGCGCCATCTAGCCTCAAAGTAAGATAAGTAAATAGCTTGTATCATGGGAACCAGGCAACTGCTAATAAATGCTTAAATACTTTTTTGTTGTAAATACATACATATAATACATATCAACACCCGGACACAGAACAAACACATGTGTTCGTCACACAAACGTTCTGGGTGGGAATCGAACCCATGACCTACAGCGCAGAAGGCAGCGTTACTACCAACTGAGCTATGAGACCAGTCAGGTACTTCACGTTTCGCATGAGAAAACACACAATGCATTGTTTCTGCCGTCAATACGTCATACGCATTACTTACTACTACTACTACTACTCACAGGTTTGAAGGGTGTGGTTGCCCGTGAAATTACAGACATAAGAGACCATTCCATCTTCACGCCTTAAAGTTACGGGCGTGGTACAATGATATGCTATTCCTTACTTAAGAAAGAGAAAACCCAAGATTTATGGTTTTTGTTATTAGCGCTTAGCTTCAGTTGGGCCCCATCTTGCTCGTTCCTTGACATAATAAAAAAAGTAAGCGTTTTTATATAACATTTTCAATTTTCAGGAAAGTGTTCTTGACTTTCAACGATGGCTTTGGGGGAGCCCGGCGAGACAGAGACAGCGGCGTAAGTACCAACATATTTCTATATTGAATCTTATTAATCGAAGTAAATATTGTTTTGCAAATGTGTTCATTTATTAACAGGTTCATTTATTAACTAACTTCAGAAAAATGTTTTACAATTCCGTTGTTTTTATTTTATGTTTTTTACCTCAGATCTCTGTCATTTATAAACCTATTCACAAAAGATTTTTTTATTTGTAAGCATATAATACTAGATTAGTCCCAGAGAAATCTCGTCAAAATCGATTTAGGAGTTTGGTTTTAAAGCAAAATAATTAAACAAAAATAAAAAAGTCATCCAAGTACGAGATAATCATTCTCGTTCGTTGGCGATGAAGTCGCTTGTTTTTTTTTAGCCTCATAGACTCACAGCTCAGTTGGTATTAATTATGCTCTCTGCACTATGGATCGTGGTGTTGCTGCATTCCTCCCAACAATGGGTCAACTCCCAACCATGGACAAACATTTTGTGATGAACATAGATGTTTGTTCTGTTTTGGATGTTAATATGTATTTAAGTACTAAAAATATGTATATTGTCTAGGTCTTATAGTACAATTTATGCTCAGTTTGGGTCTAGATGGCGCCTTATATAATATCCAACAATATTTATTTCAGGACCCGACAATACCCGGTCAAGTGGTACTCCCAGTGTACAAGTGTATTAAAACGAGACAGCTGAAGATGGACATCAGGATTCCTTTGCTACCGTAAGTATTGCCTTTATGTCCAATTTCCATAGAAATCTCAGGAGATTTGCGGGTCTTAATTCTAAATTCGGTAAACTATTGTAGCTAATAGCTTTATTGGACCTTGGATTAATTAATACAATTATATTGTACATTTTTCATTTGGACAATAAAAGCGGAGCATGGAACCCAGTAGTTCAGATCCCGAGTTTCAATCCGGTGATCGCTGGTTCAAATCCCGATGAGCACCAATGAGTTATTTCACTTCACAAAATTATGTGTGCACGTTCTCCCGGTAAAGGAAAACATCCTGATGAAATGGATATGTCACAGAACCAAAAATTTGAAGATATGTGTCAAGCGCAAGAAAGGAGCCTCTTGTTTTCCACTTTAATCCTTTCACCAGACTGATTTGAGAGACAGTGACACAAGTCAAACATTTGTTTGACGAATATAGATATTTATTCTGTGTCTGGGGTTCGATATGTATTTATTTACAAAAAAGTATATATGTATTATATCATTTGTCTGGTTCCCATGCATGACACAAGCTATCCTTAGCTTAGTTTGGGGCTAGATGGCGCTGTGTGAAATGTCTACCAATATTTATTTATCATTATTTTTCTTTAAAGTGTTTATTTTACATCCCCGTCTTGCTGTTATGTATGACACATCCTGCTCAATCCGTTTCTTAACATAAATAAAAAAAACAATGAATTTTGACTCTGTTTCAAGCTATTGCTCATTATTTGATTAGGTTGGAGAAAGCGAATGCACTCTCCAAGTTGCTTGAAGCGAGACAGAAGAATGTGGACTTGGATAGGATGGTGCCGCGTTTGCCTGATATCGACGACACTCACTTCCCACTGAAGATCTGTCAGGTAAATCGGTGACTGTCACTTAAGAACAGATATATGTAACAGTATTGTTGAAGCACTCACCTCCATGGGAAATTATAAATACATCATTATTTTAAACCTCGTAATTAAATTCTTAAATTTGCTGTTTTACTTTAGAGACACTGTCATCACACTATGTGACAAGTAAGTATTACAGTTACCACGATTAGAACATTAACTAACGACACATTTGGTCTAGGAGAAATCCTTATTTAATATATTATATTATATTATTTGTTAGTATATTTACCATAATAATGCATATTGTGTTAAAACTTACACACTATATACCTAATACGGTATTATTTACAAAAAAAGTATATATTTATTCTGTCAGTTGTCTGGTTTCCTTATCTTAGTTTAGTCTGGACCTAGATGGCGCTGTGTAAAATGTCCACCAATACTTATTATTTATTTATTAACAGCTGATAAGTATGAGTAACTTCTGGGTTCACTACGACGACGAATCGACCGCAGCCGACTTCCGCATTATCCAGAGCACACTGAACAAGAGCCCGCTAGTGGCTTACGCGGGCGACGTCGAGTGCGGAGACGTGTACGCTGCGCCGAACGGTGATTCCTTGTGCCGGGCGAAAGTACTCAAGGCGTTACCCAGAGACTCCGTCGAGGTGAGTCCGAAGATTAATTTACGGGTTGCCAGGTTGCGGAAACAAACGGACGGTTCGTATAAATACGATGTGCTGGTGAAATTACGGGCACATGAGACATTCCACCTTCACGTCTCATTACTCCATACTAAATAACCCAGCCTTCTGCGCTGTTAATCGTGGTTTCGTTTCCCATCCAAGACAAGCATTTGTGTGACAACATAGATGTTTGTTCTGTGTTTGGGTGTTGATCAGTTGTCTTTATCCCATGATACAAAATATGCTTAGCTTACTTTGGGGCTAGATGGCGTTGTGTGAAATTCCCCCCAATTAAGCTAAATTCAAACCTACGTGTGTGTCCCCAGGTGTTGTTCGTGGACATTGGCGTGGTGTGTGTAGTGCAGCGTGGCGCGCTGCGCGAGCTGCCGGCCGGGGTGTGTCGGTGTTCGCCTCCGCTCGCGCTGCGCTGCCGGCTCGCCGCGCTGGCGCCGCCGCCGCTGCTCGACCCGCACGGACACTGGACGAAGCCCGCCATCAACTACTTCAACAAGCTGTGCGCTCGCGGGAAACTGATGGCCAAGGTAATCTGTCGCCGAGCTGTGATGCGTGTTGCTGTGTTCCGGTGGGAGTGGGTGCCGGTGAGTTGCAGGCGCATGAGACGTAACAAGAGGAGAGTGATTAGGTTTGTTCTAGGCGAGCATGCTACATCGTATACCGTATCGTTACTTAACATCAGGTGACGTCAAATAACACATCCCCGTCTCGGAGTGATGGACGCAACGTAATGCGTCTTGAGTCTTCTCGTACTTTGGTGGAGAGGACTTGAGTCGCGTTGCTGGTGTCCAAGGGAGGGGGTTGCCGCTTAACATCAGGTGGGCCGTCAGCTGTTTCTATCACCTAAATCACATAAAAAAAAGTTATTGTTATTATTTTTTATGTCGCGGTCCTTTAAAAGGGGTTAATGGAGCCGAAACCAAAACAACTAACAGAGGTCCGTTTTATATGGTTATTTACTATGGAAAGGTTGAGGGAAGGTAGATGGTAAAGCTGTTATTATGGACCTCATATGTTTGAAATTTTGAATACAAATATAAATAAATGAATTATAAAAACAAAACAGTTTCTTTTTTCTACAAACAGCATGAAACATAAGATATACAATAAATTAAGTTAGATAGATAAAAATATTTATTTCAGCAAAAATCGGAAGAAAACACAAGAAAAACAATATAAAAATACATTATGAAAATATAATCCCTAAGCGCCCTGTGCCGTTTTTTTAACCAGTTATGACGCGGGAAAACAAAAGCTTATTCATATATTTATTTTTCCAGGTGTACTCAGTTGTGCACGGCGTGACTGCCATCGAGCTGCTGGCTGACGGCGGGCAGAAAAACATCAATCACATATTAGTCAATGAAGGCTACGCTATTTCTTGTGAAGAGAGCTTTGAGTCCAAGGTAAGCTATTCTTGGGCTTATTTTTTATGAGATATTGTTACGGAACGAGCAGAACTCCCACCTGTTAAGTGACAACCTCTGCTCTTAACAAGCAATACGACTTGCGTCCTCCCCTATTTAGGTTTGACAAGACCCAAATCGCATCGTATGCGTCCACAACTTAGACGTAATCATGAAAATTCTTTGTTTATAAAACCCATCTACTTCTTACTGTTTCGCAGTTGATAAACATAATCATTATTGCTTTTGTAACTTAATTTAATTTAATTTATTATATGTTGATAATGTTGATAATGTCGATAATCTTGTTATTTTTTTTTATTAATTGTATTAGTTTATTGACATGTAATAAGGTTTTATGAATAAAAGTATTGTATTGTATTGTAACGGTACTGGAATAGCATAACATTTAAAATTTAAAACAAATATTTATTACCTCATTAATAACTCCTTGCCTGAATCCGTATTTCCTGAGAACTTCTGGAGATCTTCAATAGGAGAGTGAATAGACAAGAACGCTACATCGTAGACCGCATCGTCACTTAACATCTGGTGAGAATGCGGTCAAATGTTACCGCAAATAAAAATTAATAAAAAAAAAAATTGTACATTTGTTTGGACCTGCAATAACTTTAAACGATGGTTTCGTAGATGAACCACGACCTCAGACAGACAGCTAACGATTTGAACATGGCGCAAAAACGAGCGCACAACCGCGAACAGACCGAGCTCGCGTACAACCAGCTGCGCGAGTTGGAGCCGCCCTCGCCCAAGGACTGTAGCACCGACGTGTGCCTGAAAGGACCCTACAGGTATTTGTAACGCATACACACACATCGTTAACAACCTCACTTATCATATAAACGTCTATATAAACTATAATAATATTAGTGGACAATTCACACAGCGCCATCTAGCCCCAGACTAAGCTAAGCATGTATCATGGGAGCCAAACAACTGATAATAATAGTTTTTTTTTTTTACTCAGTTTACTCAGACATAGAACTAACATCTATATTCGTCACACAAATGTTTGTCCTGGGTGGGAATCGAACCCGCAGAAGGCAGAGTTAATACCAACTGAGCTGTGAGGCCTGTCTGTATAAACTGGTTGTTACCCGCGAAATTACAGGCACATGAGACTTTCCACATTCGTGTCTCAGACTTACGGGCGCATACAATGCGACTTGGGTCTTGTACTGAGGTAGGGGAGGATCCAAGTCGTATTGTTTTTTCGGCAGAGGTTTCCGCTTTGCACCGGGTGAGCCATCTTTTCCGTAACATAATCATACAAAAAAAGATAGAAATGCCCAAGATCCAAGACTGCAATATCGAAGTATGCAGTAGTAATAGTAGTACGCGCTAGTTAGTTTTAGATCATTATCATATATTTTAACAAATTTGAAACATGATCTGTTGTCACTAGCCCGCTGGAGACGATGTTATTCGGTTTGATGTACGCGAGCCGCGAGAAGGCAGTGCAAATAGAATGGAACTCTGTCAACTCGGTGCTACTTGATACGGACCCACAAGAGAAATATGAGAGGTGAGATGCTTTCCCTTATCAGCAACTGTAAGGGAATCAAAGCCAAGAATCAACACCGACGAGTCGGTTCTGTTTCTGTTTCTAAACTGCACGTAAATTACACGCCATCTCCTTAGTTAACATACTGGAAGCTATTGCGTAGAGGTTCGAGTAACGACCGAAAGTGTCTATTTTAGACAACTCGTGTTACCGAATAAGAGGTTATTGACGTAATACCTAGCAGGTTGACTCTGAGGATTATGAAAAAATGAAAGTCTGATTTAATTACTTGTAATTTGACCGGTCCCCATACAGTAATTAAACTATGTGATGAATCTTGGCAACTCTGAAGTTTGTTGCAAAAGCTAGTACAGTGATACGGAGATCGAGTATAATATAGATAAATAGCTGATATACTCTTTATTGTGCATAACTAACACCATAACTAAACAATAACATCCTTAACCTGAAATAGTTTAATATACAAAACAGTAATGCACAACGCACAGTAGTAATATATTTTGGCCCGTTACTGCTAATTTTAGAGTTGCCAAGATTCGCTGCTAGAAATGCCAGAACATCTATACAGTTATACCACTCGAGTTCGTTTATTTACTATTACGAATGTGTGTCTGTAGGTTAATTGTAGCATCCAATGTTGGCCAGAACGAGCTCAGCAGCAAACTGACGCTGCGCCAAACCACACTGATGCCCAATATTCCTGGACTGCCGGCCATCATCGCTTTGCTGTTCTGCCCTACGTAAGTGATGTTAGTTTGACTTTCTTTGAACCCGAGACATTGGGCCAGTGGCTTGCGCAACCCACACAAATGGTTTAGCTTTACAGACACCATGGTGTATGCAACTCCGTCGAAATATTGGGACCGATAAAATCTAAAAATGATGGGAAATATCTCTTATGTGCTTCAAAAGGTAACTGTATCATCCTCTTGAGTGAGTGCATTTAACGGGCGTGAGTGAAGGGGAAACTGATATAATACTTATATACTTTTTTGCAAATACATACATAATACATATTTATGAATTTACTTTTTAGGCGTTGATTCGAGATCTTGTGTTTTCCATACTTTTCTTTCTCCAGCTCCAGCCATTTATGATATTATTTTTCCATGGTCAGCGCGGAGCTACGTCGCGACACCGCCGGCACGCGCTACGTCAGCGCTCTGTGCGGAGTGGGCAGCGCTGAAGACAGCGCCCCCTACTTCCCGGAACACGACCTGCTGCTCAACATAGATGCTGACATGTCTATAGATGACATTGTCTCGGTGAGTCGCATGACGTCCATTGTCGTGAATCAGCCAGCATGGAAGACATCGATGATGAGATGATGAGATCATCAAACAGACAGACAGACAAAAATGGAAAAAAATGTTGTTTTGGTATATGTACCGTGTATACATCCATATGTACTTTGTAAAAAGCGGTTATTTTAATATTACAAACAGACACTCCAATTTTGATGTGAAACATCTATAGCCGCACGTAAAACCGATTTCTGGCTTGGCGACGCCTCGCCACGGCAAGAGCGCTGATTGGTCCGTTCAAGGTTACGACAAATCATAAACATTATTAGTGATGGGGTACTTAGTTTCTTACAAAATAATGTCGATGTTTCACATCTGCCAGGCGTCCCGTGACGGCTCACATTTTTTTTATTTATTTGTATAGATATTTGTTATTTCTAAGTTTGTTATTGAAAAAGTGTACGATACTAGCGGTTACTAGCGACAGTATATTTTTTAATATTTATTAATGTTATGAACGTGAACTGTATTTTATATATGTTCTTTCAGAATAAACTACTTTAAATCGATATTTAGCCACTCCTTGCTACCTGACTATTTGACGCTTAACTTAGCTTTGCTTATTTACTGCAGATTAATCACATCCGCCATCTAATGGACTACATGATGTACTGTAAGGAGGGTCAGGACGTACCCACGATCGACAGCGACGAGCACCCGCGCATTCCCAAGTTAATTCGCGAGGATCTCATGAAGTGAGTCAACTTTGGCCATCGGAACTGTTTAATTGTACACTCTTGCAATGTACTCTTTTACAAAAAAAAATCTCTTTTGTTCTCTATCTAGCCTCACAGTATACAAGTTAGCTGTATCATGGAAATTAGAAAAACTGATATAATACTTATATACTTGTTTTTTGTTAATACATAGCTACATATTATTAATATTAATACACATAAACAGAACAAACATCTATGTTCGTCCCACTAATCTTTGTCATGGGTGGAAATCGAACCCATGACATACAGCAGAAGGCAGGGCTACCACCAACTGAGCTGTGACGGCAGTCAATTGTCGCAGTGCTTCCTACTCATCCAAGTATCAGCGGGCATCAGTAACTTAGTTCCGTCACCTTATGTCCGTGTAATTACAGGCTCTTGAGAAAACGTCGCAAATACCGCGAGCCGCAGACCGTCGCGAACGCGTGGGAATGGCGCTCGGTGCCCGAGGAGGATTTGCTGGAGATATTGAGCCCGGAGGTGCAGGAGTGCGCTGTGGTGTACCCGCTGCACTCGCCGCAAGCGCTCAACCCGCTCTCCACTGAGCATCTGATGGAACTCAAGCGGGAGACTGACAACCTCAAGCTGGTCGTCAGCAGGTCAGTGACAGACATAAAATAAATAAATAAATAATTCATATCGGTAGCCTTCTTTTTGTATGTCACATAATTCTTCCAGCAATTAATTCCTCAATGACGCAACGGCCAAGTCAAATCTTATACCAACGAGTCCCTACGAAAAAAGGTAAAAAGGCTATCTATTAATTGGTTAATTGTTTCCCAGGACGCCTATATCATCCAGCGCTTTGTTGAGCTGCAAACTGTGTGGGACTAATCCGATGCCGACGCACGCCATGCGCATACACCTGTACAGCAACGCGCACACCGAGAGGGAACAGGACTTCCATATGTACCAGTCATAAACGTACGTCGCTATATTACCAACATTTGGTGCCTGTGGTACATTTAGATTTGAACTGTTGTTAGTAATGGGGATCAACGGTGATAAACAGAAGACGATGGCAGATACCAAATATCTGCCTAAAATTGATGATTATTATAACTCCTACGACAAATATCATTCTGAGACAGATGTTGGCATCAGCTGAGCCATTTGTATGCCGTGAAATCTGTTACTTAGTAGCGGGGTTTGACAAAATACGTGGTAAGAGACCGCCTGCATCTCCTGCGCGTAATTCTGGGTATCTATCTGGCAAACGTGAAGTTCTCTGCAAGAAGTTTTGTCTGTTACTATGCTTGGGATATGGGAAGGAGTGCAGTATGTTTGGCCCTTTTGCGGCTAACTTCTGAGTTGTAATGATCCACCCCAGGACTGTATCCCGTAACATAACTGTAAACATTGAACAAACTAATTGTTGGTATATAGTTTGTGACGTTTTAACAGTATTGTAGTTGTATGACGACGAAACAAATCGGTTCGTAAAACATAGGTATAGGCGAAGTATTTCCTATTTTTGATATTGAAGAGAGATTTATCATTATTTCATTTTCATTTTGCGTTGTATGTAAAACGATACTATGAGTAATTAAGTCATGTCTTATAGTCTTCATTGATAGGTAAAGTTAATTATGCTGCATTGTTGAATACTATAAAGTGTTTATGTTTAGTCTTTTGAAGTGTTGTTTGGTTGACTTTAGAGTTATTATATAGTTCCTATTTACCATGACTGTTTTTATAATTGCGAAAAACCAGCAGAATTTTAGCAAAGGCTAATTCTAAGCATATGGGAATTTTAACAAAGGCTAATTCCTAAGCATACGGGTTCAAATATATTGTCACTGTTTTGTGATAATGTGATGTTTTTCTATACTTAAGTAACAACCATCCATCTAACACCTGAAGATCATCTTCGTTAACCATCCCATATGGTTATTCTCTATATATATTTAATTCATATAATAGATTTAGGCCGTGTTCATGTTCATAGCGGTGAGCGGAGCGGCAGCGGCTGTACTCGTTAGCAGCGGATAAATAAATGTACCATTCTTTTCTAGCCGGTTCTTATCCAATCAAGAACAGGCCCTCTCATCGCCCCGCCCCGCTTACCGCTGTCACTGAGAATGCGGCTTTATTGTTTAAGTTATTTTTTGCCATAGCGTGTTTAGCTAGAATCTAGCTCATTGAGCGTGTTTCGATATCAATGAGCTAGAATCTAATCGAAACACGCTCAATGAGCTAGATTCTAGCTCATTAAGCGTGTTTCGATTTTAATGAGCTAAAATCTAGCTCACTGATATTGAAACACGCGAACACGCAAGACAAATTATGATCTAGCTGCTAGATGATAATTCATCTTGAAATACTGACTTATAATACGTGTTTACTTTAATATAGTATTAAGTTACCGTATACCGTATCGTTTGTCTTAATTATTCTTAGTTATCGTTAAATATCTTAATTACCAGTCATTAATTAGTTTGTATACCAAACTATTAACTAAGTTAAATTTTCAACTATGTTGATTAAAAGACAATCACAAATTACATTTATTTTTGGTTTTATTTTATTGTTGCAAGTGTTTATTTAAGTGTTTTTGTAACTATATATGGATTATTAAAACGAGAAATAAAGCCCATAAAATTAAAACGTAACATTCATATACATAGTCATACAAAAAATATAAATTTAAATTAAATAAATAGCAAATACACTATTTCCAATTATATTTCAAGTCATTCTGCTGACAAGAATGCCATCCGAGTATCGAGTGACTGTGTTAAGGTGAAGTGGTATCGTGTTCGTAAATCGTGTTTCTAACGCAATTTTTTTTTTTTTGCCAATTTTGTAATTCTTTCTGTGATGGTGTCAAAATGAGATAGTAACCAATCATCACCAGTGAGTACGACTATGGTGTTATACATTATCTATTTGCAGGATATTTATTAAAAACTTAAAAAAGTTTAGTACATTTTAGCTTCAAATCCAAATCCCTACTCACTGTATTAGTGGGCACGATGTTAAAACGTCAGTGGAATTACTTATTACATTAAAATCCAAAAGAAACCTGTGATTTTCTGCCTAAAATACAAAAATAGAGGTATCTCTCCGATTTTTTCTTTTGAGTCAAATTGTGTTAAACATATTTCGGCCCTCAAAATACACTAAAAAAAATCTTCAACATTCGTAATCTTTAAAAATAAAAGCCTAAGTTCTAGTTTATTATATATGTAGAAAAAAAAACTTTAATAACGCGTCTACCACTTCACCTTAATGAAATAGTTTTCAAACCTGTTTGGCAGTTTGTTAGTTAGCATCGTGCTTCGGTAAACATTCTATATCGGGGCACGAGTATTTGAAATCATTATGAATTCTGTGTAGCGTCTTTGTTTTTATTCAAATGTCAGAAGTGCCGTAATACAACGAAAACATGTGGAATTCTAACGCTGACTTGGACTCCGTTTTGAAGTAAGTACAAGTTTTTTATCCAATTATTATTTAAATAACGATTTAGTTTTGATTCTTTTTGTATTGGTTGAAACACAAAAAGTTTCAATTGATTTCCGATGGATGACTGATGTTAAATTTCAAGTAACACATTACCTGGGATAATTTATTGTGTATATATTCACAAAAAGTATATAGGTAGGTAATCTATCATTTGTTTGGGCTTGCTTAGTTTGCGGTTAGGTGACGCTGTATAAAATGTCCACCAGTTTTTATTTATTAATTGTTTGCATAAATTATTATTTCATGAAATGGTGTATTTCATATGTATTTAATAACATAGAAGATAATTATCTTGAATGTGTGGCACTTAGTTACACGGTAATTTTACCCGTGATCCGTGATGTATATTAAATGTAATGTTAAAGGGGCCCACGAATTTATTCACAGATTATTGATAACAGTATCAAAAATGCCGGTATAACGTTTTTGATACTCATTACTACTATTATAAATAATAATATAAATATAAATGCGAAAGTAACTCTGTCTGTCTGTTACCTTTGCACGCCCAAACCAATTTTCGTGAATTTTGGTATAGAGATTGGGAAGGACGTAGGATACTTTTTGTGGCGAAAATAAAACTTGGAAGGTGCGAAATAGGGGATGAAACTTTGTAAGGGAAATCAATCATTTCTCAAGGGATATAAAATTCATTATTTATTATCCTTTTGATAAAACATAATGCTTCTGCGTTTTTGACCAATCAAGTGAATTAGGGGATGATTTCAATTTTTTTTATGTTTTTTCCTACCTGTTTGTAGAGATTGATGAAAACTTGGTGTAAAAATTAGTATTCCGAATAACTAATCGCAGACGAAGTTGCAGGCACCAGCTAGTTATAGGTAATATCATATAATAATACATACATACATAATGTGTTTACTTTTAGTAAGGTAGTGGTGTGGGTATAGCAGACACCTTCCAAATCAGTATATAATTGCTGTTGTTAAGTAGTTAAAACAAATCGGTAACAATTTAAGTTTAAACTTAATGTCATCTTATTATTACAAACATTTAGTTACCACATTCGCTGACTCTAGTAATAGTTACAGTTACGGTTCTCCGCTTCCTCTCAAACAAGAATGACTTCTCTCGTTGTTATATTTAGGCTCGCTACACACGGGCCACGCGCCATTGCAGTCGAACGCGGTAGCGGATAAGTGACAGCCATTGGTCGACAGCCGATGGTTGTTTGGAAACTGGCTCTCAAATGAGGTTATCGAGCAAATTTATGTTTTTCATCACCGAAAGCTCTTGCTATTTCTAGAATCGAACCTAGGACCGTCGTAAGCTGACGTCACTACTAACTGAGCCATCGTCCCTTCAATTTTGCCGACTTTTACATACACCCCAGTTGATATCTTCTGATGATCTTCTAAAAGACGATTTACGTCAAAATATTAAAGTAACACTACTCATGCAGGAGAAATATAATTCAGCTTGTTATAATTTTCGATTTGTTCGATTCTCACCCAGGATAAACATTTGTGTGACGAAGATAGATGTTTCCCATAGTATAAGATGTGCTTAATTTGGGGTTAGATGGGCTTTTTAAAACGGCTAAAGAAAATATCGCAAGGAAACAGCTATATATATCCTAGAACTACAAATACTACATTTGTGTAGTGGGCTAAAAGAGTCAATAGATTGCGCCTTGCACTGTAATCCTTTCACCACACTGGTACACAGTGACACTACTACTAAGTAGTGGAATATAGCGATTGCCCCGTGTACAGAGGGCCTTACAGTAATGATAATAGATAGTAATGACCCCTAGTTCAAATTCAGTGAAAACAATAACATATTATTTATCCCAATCCAGCGGTCATGTGGTGTAAACAATAATTTAAAATGATATCTTTTGTTAGAAAGTTTAGTTCTGCAAAGCCGAGTAGAAAGTTTTGTGAGGAGTGTTTACGGTAGGATTCAAACTTTTCATCTTAAACTTATCTCTGTCTTATTCTATATCTCCTATTACACCTGAGTTATTATTTTTATTTTCGCGGTTGATTCTTGCTAAAACTATGTTCCCGTTGCGCGACTTACCGGCTGTGAGATTATCTGTTTACCTGCACGGACAATTTAATTCTTAAAACTTCATATGGATAAAACGGAAGTCATGACGCAAATATTTTCAGAAATTTTAAAAACCTTTTACGTGTTTGTATCAAATGATACATCAAGACTTGATTTGATTTGATGTTGTTGATATATATTCGTGGGGTCCGAATAGTTAGTCCAAAGTCAAATTGAAAAGTGTATTACAAAAACTATTGTAAACTCTCAATTACAAGAGATCACTGTATCAATATTTTTTGATTGCATCACTCATTTTAGTTTTCTGGTTCCCATAGTACAAGCTGTGCTTAATTTGCGACTATGTGGCGCTGTGTGAAATGTACACTAATATTTATTTGTTTCATATCATTAGTCCAAATGGACAGTCACGAGCAATTCTAGAACATTTTAATTTAATGTTCCAAATTATGTTACATTCCATTTTCTTAACCCATGGATTGATTGATTGTTACTAAATCATTGTCCATGGGTCAGAGTGATCCTAATATTACTAGAACAGCCTTGGCTCGGTATCTCCTCGGGTTATCACGGGAGGTCGGCTGCTCGGCTAGAGTTACATTCTGATAGTCCAGTCGTGGTTGAACCGACGGTGGGACAACTGCTCATTCAAAATGGTGGCACAGCCGATATCAGGACTTCAAGTTGCAGGGTAGTTATCAATAGTATAGGTTCCTCTCATCACCCTTTACTTCTTACATATACATACAATATATCTTAAGTTCCATTCTGTAGTATATAGTATGTTTATGGACCGTGTCCGTGACCTCACCTGTGGATCCTGCCTGAAAACCAGCGCTGCGCTCTCTTTTATTGTGTGCAGCACTATGCTGAGACAGGGACCCTTTTTGCCCACTCAATACTTTCCTTTTACATTGTCAGTTGTGTCAAACAATATTTTGTTTTTAGTCTTTAATATGTGTTTAAGTAATATATATATATATATATATATATACACACATATAATATCTTAATAATGTAGCATCCCTAATATCTAATAGTGTTACAATAATATACCCAAACAAATTCCGCTACAGTTCATTCGGTAATTCTGTACCTACCATTGTTTCCTTTAGCTATTTTGTATTATATAAACCGTTTAATGCTTTCTACCTGAAAGACTAAAGAATTTCTAGGTAGTACCTAGGTAGTACCCTAGAAGACAAGTTTTAGGATTAGAATTGCAGGTAGGTAATCTCACGAACAATTTAGAATGAGATTATTGGTTTTCCGAGGGATTAGAGGGATGATAATAATAGAGCTGTTGAAACAATTGTCTTCATATAGCGGTTTAGCTTTTGTAAAACGTACAAAAGAAACATAAAAAGACCGGTGATTCTACAATGTGTCTATTCTTGCCACGGACGTTCCATCAACATCACCTTTTGGACTACAATTCTTCAATCAGTCAGTGAAGTCACCAAATTTGTACACTCATTCTAATTATGGTGCAACAATTCATCTTGTGATCTGCAATGGTGTAAAATTCCACTTCTATATTCATAATAGCTTAAATAACACCAGATTTCTATTGTCATTGATAATACAATTCCAATGGTGCTCAGTTCGATTGAAGATGAGCTCCGTCAACAAGTGTCGGAGTTCAAGGCGAGGCTGCCCAGCTTCCAGCCCAAGCTCGCTATCGTGCAAGTGGGCGGCCGGGAGGACTCGAACGTTTACATCAGGATGAAACTGAAGGCTGCCGAGAATATCGGCATCACGGCCGAGCGCATCGCCCTGCCGCGAACCATCACCGAAAGCGAGGTTTGTACATATGAAGACATTTGTTTGAACTATAGTCCGTTCTACGAAATAATGCGGCAGTTAAAGGAACTAACGTAAAGCTGAAGTGAAATTAAGTTTTTGCGTAGAAACTAGTGCCACAGCCAGGAGACTTCTTTCGTGGAACGGACTCTAGTTTCAAAAGAGCCATGAAGCAAACTGCAAAACGCTGTGGCGACCGCAATGTCATGCGCGCCGCGTCTACGCTTTGTCGCCATTCTGTCACACCCACTGTGTGTTGTCACCTTTATGTGGCTCCCAGTGACATAAACGTAGAAAGTCTTATGCACCTGTAATTTCATGGGCACACCGGTGTATGGTGTCCACAGACTGGTGGTAGAAATTGCAGGAACGTAAGACGTTCCATCGTTGAGTCTCAGAGTGACGGTAACGATTCGATGCGACTTAATTCACACACTTTAGTATGGAAACCCGAAGTTATTGCAGATTGCTGTTGTTGTTACACGCCTTAACATTTGGTGCGCCATCTGCTAATTATATCAAATACTTACATAAAGAAAACTTAACTATGGGCTTGAAAGACGCTACTGCTCTTCTTTGGAAAACGTTATTTAACATTGAAGACTGTAACGGTAAATAATATATGAATTGGTGAAAATTTTACTATAACGATAACGATAGTGTTGGTACATATTGGACGTAAAGTTTCGCAGTAAAAGTTGCAGAATTACGCCGTTATTGCCAAGTCAAGGCCAGGGTCAAAATCTTTCACTATCAGACATTTGTCAGTCCATAACAATATTTGGAATAATTTATACTAACGCGATATTATAAGGTGCCTTGGTCTCTTGACATTTCTGATAAGATGCCCGATACATGCATAATAAAAATGTTTACCAGTTATTATATGATGTAACTTATTATGAGTGTTGTGTGGATCGTAGATCTTACTATTACCTAAGGACTATTGGGGTGATAACATCGTTGAAGATAAAAAAAACTGAATTAATCGAAAGTTGTTTAATCGAAACCCTTTTTAAGTTCGCCTTGCTAATGAGGCGGGCTCCAATGTAAACTTTTTTATGTGTAAAAATTAAGGAACTTGGAACTTGGTGTCTCTGAGACGTGAAGGTGGAATGTCTCAAGTGCCTGTAATTTCACCGGCAACTACACCTTTCAAACCGAAACACAGTAAGGTGAATGTATTACTGCTTGGCGGCAGAAATGGTTATGTTGGCAGTACATGGCACAAGGATACAAAGATCGTGCTCGCGAAAAAACAGGAAGCATAGGGGTTTCTTGACTCTTCTTCCCATGGAGGCTCGGATAGGTTATTTTAAGCAAATAAAATGTTTGATTGATTGATTGATTGATTGATTGATAGGGTTTGAACAGGCATCAAACTTAGCGATAAGTACGCGTGACCGTATGTTTTGAATATTATTGACGTTTCCAAATCATTTCTTTATGAATTGTATGGAAATAAAGTTTTTGAATTTGATAAGTTCTACTGCTTTCAAAACTACTACTACGACTCCAGTCGTATTCTGAGACATGATACAAGGAAAGTTCTAAAATTTCTTACTGTAGTCATTAGATAAAGATAAAGATAATTTATTTGCGAAACATGTGTAAATTACATTAAATGCAGATGGTAAAATGGTTTTAAGCACAACATGAGACATTCCACCTACACGTCTCAGAGTTACGGGCGCATACGTTGCGACTTGGGTCTTGTCGTGCCTAGTAGGGGAGGACCCAAGCCGCATCGCTCGTTATGGGCTGAGGTTACCACTTAACACCAGGTGGGCCGTCAGCTCGTTCTGTAATTATATTACATAAAAAAAAAAAGTTTAACGAAATCGGCGTGCAAAATCTGAGTAACAGTGGCGCCAGAGAACATTTTTATTGAAATTAAGAAATAATGAAAATTTTACAATACAACTTGGACCTTAATTAATGTTAACTAATAACTAACTAAACTAAACAATTTCAAAATAGATAATAATAAAAAAAAATAAGTAACATTTATCGTTATTTATCGTTCAAAAATTCGTCAACATCATAATAACATTTATCAATTAATAATTTTTTTAATATAGTTCTGAATAAATTAGTATTTAATTCCTTGAGGCATTTAGGTACTTTATTATAAATTGTGGGAGCCATACATATTATGCTTATCATTTGTTTAACACTTGTGTTCGATAATAACCTTTTTCTAATTTCGAATTATAGTAATAAGTAAATATAAGTAAATTTTTGTAAAAAACCCTGAGGAAGATAAGAATCTATTTTAGTCTTAACGTCGGGCACTGGAAACTGCGACACAGTTTTTACTTTAGTATTTTCCAGTGTTCATTTTTGTATACTGTGCACCTCTGTTGTATCTTATTCAGAAATAAATTATTATTATTATTTTTACACCAGTTTTAAGCGTTATTTTACTTTGATCTGTCCCAGCTTCTGGCGAGAGTAACCTCCCTGAACGAGTCTCCTTCGGTCCACGGCATCATCGTACAAATGCCACTAGACACCGTTGACTCCATCGACGCGCACCTCGTCACGGACGCTGTTTCCCCTGACAAGGATGTAGACGGGTAAATGTTGTAGTACCTATCTATACAAATAAATAAAATTGGAGTGTCTGTTTGTAATATTAAAATAACCGCTTTTTACTAATATATAATATAAATATTATATAATATAACTATGCACTTGCATATGGATGTATACACGGTACATATACCAAAACAATATTTTTTTTCAATTTTTGTCTGTCTTTCTGTCTGTCTGTCTGGTTCGGCTAATCTCTGAAATGGCTGGACCGATTTTGACGGGACTTTCACTGGCAGATAGCTGATGTAACAAGGAGTAACTTAGGCTACTTTTCCGAGGGGTTAAATAGGTGTGCGTGATAAAACCGAATTCCACGCGGACGAACTCACGGGCAACAGCTAGTGTTGTATATAACAATATCAAATAAAATAAAACATTGGCAGACCGGTAGGCTTAATATACTCTGAGGCCATTAAATTAAGAAGATCCGCGAATATGTCGGAGGGAAAACAACGATAACACTTATTAGCTGACTTCAGAAAAAGGAGGTGGTTTTTAATTTGTTCATTTTTAACCTCAGATCTCCGTCGGTTCGGAATCGGTTTCCTCATGATGATTTCCTTCACCGTTTGAGAACGTGGTATTGTGCACATAAATCTTATTTCATGATATTTTAACTGTATAACATAGACTGGTTTCTGTCCCACAGTTTGAACACCATGAACGAAGGTCGCGTCGCGTGCGGTGACTTCTCTGGGTTCGTTCCGTGCACGCCGGCCGGGTGCGTGGAGCTCATCAAACGGACCGGCGTGCCCATCGCCGGGAAAAACGTCGTCGTATTGGGAAGGAGCCGCATCGTCGGTACACCGGTGTCAGAACTGTTGAAGTGGGAACACGCAACCGTCACCGTGTGCCACTCCAAAACTAAGAACTTGAGCGAGATTGTACGTAAACATTTGTAAGAGCAACTACTGAAGCCCCGCGAAGCCTGAATGCTTAGTACGAAAGAAAATACCCTAAGCTATGCCCTCAGACGCAGTGATGCACTCGTGTTGCTGTGTTCCGGTGGAAGAGAGAGGCCGGTGAAATTGCAGGCGCATGAGACGTAACATCCCCGTCTCGGGGTGATAGATGCAACGCAATGCGACTTGAGTCGTCTCGTACTTTGGTGGAGAGGACTTGTGTCGTATTGCTGTTATCTATGGGCGGAGGTTACCACTTAACACCAGATGGGCCGTCGTCTCGTTCCGTAACTGAATAACTTAAAAAAATATAAAAGTCTTAGAATTGTTGTCTTCCCTCAGCACTGGTAGGCTAATCCCTATGTATTGCTAAGAAACGTTCCTGAGTCCCGTCAGCGCTGACGGGTGACAGCGCCGAGCCGCGCCATCACAGCCAGCGATCGTTTGAAAAAAATATTAATCATTTATTCGACACAGAAAAACACAGTTTTGATACAAAACATGCAAAAATACATACAAATTTAACTAACTTAACACATCATACTAAAATGAAAAGTATTCATAAAGCGAAACAAGTTTATAAGGGTATTTTTAAATATAGATACCATATCCAGAGTATAATATGAGAGGACCCTTTGCTGAAAAAAATATAGTTCATAGTTCATTTATTCGTAACGAACAAGTTACATAGTGGCCTTAATTAGAACTGAATGTTTCGATATGCTAATATTTGAGGGCAGTCATGAAGAAGCAGGTTTATTTAACGATGTGCCACTACCAAAACTGGTTACATGGGTCCAATTGAAATTCATTTTCAGACTAAAACCGCCGATATTCTTGTGGTGGCGATAGGCAGAGCCGAGATGGTCCGCGGATCGTGGATCAAGCCGGGTGCGATCGTGATCGACTGTGGAATAAATCCTATCCCAGGTACGAAACAAAAAATATAAAAGTAAAAATAAAATGTGGTCGTTTCACACAGCGCCTTCTAGCCCCGAAGTAAGCTAAGCATAGCTTGTATCATGGGAATCAGACAACTGGTATTATAATTAATATAATAATAATAATTATATACTTTATTTCCAAAAAACGTATGTACATATAATACATATCAACACCCAGACACAGATCAATCGTTCGGCACACAAATATTTGAACTGGTCGAGAATCAAACCCACGAAATATAGCGTAGAAGGCAGGGTTACTACCACCTGAGCTGTGAGGCCAGTCGAAAATATTAAAAGAGCTATTTGATATAAGTGAACACTTATATGGTAAATTCTAAAATATATCGCTGAATACAGCTGGCAACTGGAGCGTGACGGTTCAGTTTCATTCGCTACACAGAAACTGCGCAAAATGCACCAAAAATTTCCACAACAAATATTATTGGGTTTTATAGGCACTCTTTCATGACCACACAGCTAACGGATAAAATTCTCTTTACGGTCATAAAACTTTACGACTACAGTTAATTCAAGCGTCTATAGCAGCGGCGATTATTTATAAACAGTGTGTAAGAGGGGTTGTAGACAAAAGGCGGAACCACTTGCAAAATATTGATAAAACAATACTAATAAATCCACATATTCCCGGCACAATGCATTCGCGTGACATAATGAATGTCACATTGTAGACATGTAACTTATTCACATATTTGAGTGGCTTAGGTTTCATACTGCTGAAAATTAGGTGATACGCCATGAAAATAAGATTGGGTCATGTTACTTTTGGCTTGAGAACTGGTTAAGGTGCAAAGGTAAGGTCAGTACTCCGTATTTTGTTTTGGTTCCTCAGTAAGTCTCATAACGAATTATATATTCGATTTCGCGAGTTTTTCCATGCCTTGCTACTCACTAACCATCACTTAGTGAGTGCTAAAAGATTTTTAAATAGAGAATTAATATTGGTTGGCATTTTTATGTTTTAATTCTTATACAATTAATTTTAAAACCTTCTATAGTTAATGTTACAATTTTTTTATTTTTTATTCAAATATATTTAGTTATTTGTGGTGATAAGATTGATGGATTTAAAAATTCAAATTATATTTCTAAATTCTAATTAGCTCTCAAAAATTCCACATAAATTGGCCTGTACCCTCGGAGTTGTGAGTTGAGGGTTCAATCTTTCTTTATATAATCTGGAGTCAATAAAAAAAGAGATGATAAGTTGTACTGACTTCAGTCAGATGTAATTGTTCAAAAACTGGTTAAGTCGTCCACTAGGGAAATGTGAGGATTATGAATTTAATAGTTACCCGTGTGGTTGAAATTTTGCAAGTTCTAATCGTATTGATAGTAACGAATGTGTTAGAAACAACTTTGATATAGCATCGAACCATGCATGTGCCTTTTAAATTTGAGAGCTAGCATCTACTTTTGCCAGACTCAACCAAAGCCAGCGGCCAACGTCTGGTCGGCGACGTAGCGTACCAAGAGGCTCTGCAAGTGGCTGCCTTCGTGACTCCCGTACCCGGCGGCGTCGGGCCGATGACTGTGGCCATGCTGATGAAGAATACAGTGCTAGCCGCCAGGAGGCAGCTGGACCGCTTGCTAGCCCCGGTGTGGCCGCTGCGACCGCTGCGCCTCGTGCCGGCCACGCCTCCTCCCAGGTACATACACAGCTGGTGTGTCTAATGTGGATGCTGTGAATCCATAATAGCAGCCAGGAGGCAGTTTGGCCCCCACTAGCGCCTGAACTGCTGCGGCAATGACACTGCCTCTTAAGCACATAGACACAACTCCGTGTGTCCTAACATTGTGGATGCTGCTGTGACACCGTGTTAGTCTCGAAGAGAATAACTCTAGGTTTACGATGTTATTTGAACCAGTGACCTCCAGATTGATAGTCTGGGTGACAAATGGGCCATTAGCATCACACATTATCTCTGACCATCATTAATATAACTTGTGTGTTTTCCTTTCGTACCAAAGTATGGAAAAACCTAAGTCATAGCGGTGTGGCTGTCAGAGAGACCTGAAAATAGAACATCTCATGTGCCTGTAATTCTACCAGCACCCACATGCCTCAAACCGTAACTCATCAGTGTGAATCTACATGTATACTTGTTGTTTAGTAAGCTAAAGAATTCGCAAGTCACTGATCACTTTTACCAGCTACGACATAACACTGATTAAGGCACGTTAAGCCTACTGAGAGAATTCGTTGCATTAACTGGGTTTACTCCTCTTATTTATTCACAGCGATATCACAATAGCCCGTTCTCAGAAGCCCAAGGACATCAGTGAACTGGCCTTTGAAATTGGCCTGTATCCCAACGAAGTGTCACAGTACGGAAGAACCAAGGCCAAAATATCTCTGTCGGTACTGGATAGACTGAAGGACCAACGTGGCGGAAAGTACATCGTTGTTGCGGGGTGAGTAAGGAAAATAAAAACTGGTCAGAAATAGAACTGGACACATTTTGATAGTTCAATTGGTAATCGTAGACTTCTGCGCCGAGACATAGGCATAGTCCGGTAACATTGCAGTGTGTAGGATTATTTAGAATATTTTAAGTGTGTAAAATATAAATTGTTTCAGTAGTAAAAAATAATTGCAGAATAACGCCTACGCCACTCGGGGAAGGAAAGAGTACGACGCTATTAGGATTGGTCCAAGCTTTAGGCGCGCACCGTGGGAAGAACGCGTTCGCTTGCATGCGACAGCCCAGCCAGGGCCCCACCTTCGGGGTTAAGGGGGGCGCCGCCGGCGGGGGCTACTCACAGGTACAGTACGCACATCACAACCAGGACTGGGGGCTACTCTAACCCCAAATAAATTGGGCAACGCCCTGGGTTTTCATGGAAAAGTCCAGGTCGTTAGCCTCTATTAATTTAAACCCGTAAAGTCCATGTGCCCCAATGAATGAGCTCGTACATCAGGGTCACATTAATAATGCTGGTATTGTATCTACGAAACCAACATATGCGATAATTTGGTATATTTAGCGTGCTTCCTGTTCATATTAGGTCAGCCAAATGATACGCTTATCTGATCAATCCTTTTTGAATGTGAAGATTAAATTAAGATATGCTAAACAATACTTTTGTGTTTCATGCATTACAATCATAGTCAGACAACCAAATTAGTATTGCAAACTTTTGCAGGAAATACCGCGACAGATGGTAGTTACTAAATGACGCATATGCTCACTACTTAAACTAGTTGACACACCTTACTTCTGCGTTTATGTGTTAATTGGCGTTTAAACGAAGTCAATTTAATTGTTTTATATGATTCTAAGCTCTGTAGTGATGGAATGATCTTCCTTATACGATTTTAACTCAGAGCTACGATACGGTCTTACAAATGACAGGTTTATTTTCAACTTAAAAGCAGCGCATCAATATCGCCTCTGGTGTTGCAGATATCAATGGCTTATGGTGACCACTTTCCATAAGTTGGTGCGTCAGCGTGACTTCTAGCGCATATCATATCTATACATATAATAAAATTGTATTCTATACATATAATAAAATTGTAGAAAAGTGGTGTCTGTACAATGGAAATATATAAAAAAAAGTAGCAGGGGTTGTTATTATATCGTTGCCGAACCCGAAATTGTAATTATTTTTTTTTTGTCTGTTTGTCTGTTTGTCTGTGTGTTTGTGCACGTTAATATCAGAAACGGCTTATTCGATTTAGATACGGTTTTCACTAATATATTGTAGTAAGCTTCACTTAACATTTAGTGTTTATTTCATGTCAATCGGTTCATAAATAAAAAAGTTATGTCAATTTAAAGAATCACGGCGAACATTTTTTATTACAAAATATGCTGCCCGAAAAGTCACTATTCCACGCGAACGAAGTCGCGGGCACAGCTAGTTAATAAATATATATCTTCGCCGTACATGCATACTTTTTTGAAAAGGGTAGGTAGGTTACTTTTGAGTACACACTGTTTTTTATCGTTACAGAACGGTTAAATTTCCCACCTGGTGTTAAGTGGTACCTGCCCATAACTAACAATACCACCTGGGTCCTCACCTACTTAGGTACGACAAAAGCCAAGTCGCTTCGTATGCGCCCGTAGCTCAGAGTTGTGATGCATATTATGTTCCATTGATATAATTATTTTGAGTTCTTAATTTTGGTATGAACAGGTCATACCCATGGAAGATTTCAACCTTCACCTGACGGGAGACATCCACGCGGTAACCGCTGCCAACAATCTGGTGGCTGCTCAAATGGACGCGCGCATCTTCCACGAGCTCACGCAGAAAGACGGACCTCTTTACGATCGCCTTGTGCCCAAGATCAAGGTAGGCCAATACCGCTAATTCACTACTGGAAATGTATGAAACAGTCAGACTTCTTATAAATAAAACTAAAAGTAAAACAAAACCTTTTTTTTAAACAAGTTTTTTAAACAATACTTGTAATGACAAATCTATGAGACTATCGAGGAGTTGGATGGTCGCAGGTAGCCCTGGCAGCACTGTCAAGTCCGGCACACCATAGTATTGCATTGTCATCAGGTTAAGACTCGTTCAAATTCAGTTCATTTTATTAGTACCTTATATACTTTCATATAGATTTAGTAAAAGCTGTTATTTTGACATTGTACACAAACACTTCAGTTTTATTTGTATGGATAAAATGAAAACAAAGCGGTAAGGCTAACGTCCTCGTCATATGCCATTTGTACGTGTTATTTACCTTAATTTGTTACTTTGCTTCTCTTGGTTCCCTGCTGGGTCTCTTGCAATTTTTTAGTTTCTTTCCTCAAATGAATGGGCTAAAATTACGCACATACGTTTGGTTTTAGTAGAAATTCATTGTTACAAAACAAGTCAAGCATTTTTTCTAAAGCAACAGTAATCTAATTTGAATTGTCTTATATTTTGTGCTGTTAAAACCTAGGGAAAAACTTGTCAGTTCTTCAAATAAATGATCTGCTTTAATACAGGGCGTGAGGAAGTTCTCTCCCATCCAGCTGAGAAGACTGAAGAGGCTGGGCATCAACAAGACCGACCCTGACTCCTTGACCGATGAGGAGAAGACCAAATTCGCGAGGCTCAACATTGACACCAACAAGATTATGTGGAACAGAGGTAAGGGATGCTGTGTGGCCACGCACCTAATATAAATATACATTGTTATTTGGCAAACTGCAGTCGAGACCGAAACCGAAACCAAATATTTTGGACACCAATATTGTATCTCGCCCAACTATTGTGACCTTTAAGTAGCTCAGAACCAAGCTTATAAAGTACCTTTTTAGTTCCTGTAAATATATTAAGATCTTTGTAACAGCACAGGGCAATAAAGGCTTAGAATTTGAAAAAAATAATTTATAAGTTCCCTATTTGTCTTCCGGACCGTGATATTTTATAATTCGGTCGAACTTGCTTTTTTATTACACGTTAAATGGTACCTGTATTCAAAATACTGCTAATGAATGTCTCATGTGCCTGTAATTTCACCGGCAACCACACCTTTCAAACCGGAACACAGTAACGCGAATGTGTTACTGCTTGGCGCCAGAAATGGGCATGGTGGCAGTATTACCCCGGACGAACATGGAGTGAGTTCTACTGCTCTGAAAATGACATACTAGATCAAGCACAAATTGATTGCTCTCAACAATTCACAAACATGACATGTTCATGAAAAAACTGGGAATTCTCAATCTAGCAATTAACAAACCATTACAGCAGTCAGTTTTGATTTGCAAGTTTTTGTTCATATCATGAGATCATTGTTGTTTCTGCAACGGGACTTTCACTCGAAAATTAGAGTTTTAATAATTGAAGAAGAGTGCTAGGGGTAAATCCAGTATTTACCTATTAATTAGCAATCTTTAAGTGTTAATTCAGTGATTTATTGGGAATTCCATCGAATCCACATCCTTATGTTGCACGAATGCAACACATAAGTCTTTATTCATATACGTAAACCGGATAGGTAAGTTAGTCTTTTTGGAGCGCAGGGCAAGTGCGTAGGTTATGGGAAGGACGTGTCTACGGCCCGCAAATGAAGGACCGGTTTATCCAGATTGCATCAAGCAGGAACCGCCTGCTTCATCATAGACAGCTCAGTTGGTAGTAACCCTGCCTTCTGTGCTGTAGGTTGTGGGTTCGATTCCCACCCAGGACAAACATTTGTGTGACGAACATCGATGTATGTTCTGTGTCTGGGTGTTAATATCTATTATAAGAATTTATTGTATGTAAAGTATATGAATCTACAAAAAAGTATATAATTATTATATCAGTTGTCTGGTTCCCATGATACAAGCTATGCTTAGCTTACTTTGGGGCTAGATGGCGCTGTGTGAAATGTCCACCAATATTTATTTATTATTACATTTTCACATACAAGGATGTTTTGCAGTGGTGGATCTAAATGACAGATACCTGCGTAAGATCACCGTCGGACAATCCCCGACGGAAAAGGGCTTCAGTCGTGAAACAGCCTTCGACATCTCTGTAGCGTCTGAAATCATGGCCATCCTATCCTTGGGCAACGATGTAGAAGACATCAAGACAAGACTAGCAAATATGGTTGTGGCTTTGGACAAGAGCGGCAATGCTGTCACTGCTGACGATCTGGTGAGTGTTTTGATTCTGTTATACTAATCATTTGCTGTGATTCTTGAAATTATGGCCATCCTGTCCTTGTGCAACGATGTAGAAAACATCAAGTCAAGTACCTATTCTGTATATGTTATTGTATGTTGTAATACAAAATAAAGATTTGTTTTTCTTTCTTTCTAAACGAGGAAGAACAAGTGTCAACACATGTTGACTAACATTATTTTATTCTTGGAATAGTCGAACAGATTTTGTTCAAAATCATTTAAAAAATATTGTTTTTTTTTCTAAAATATTGATTCGCAATTTTTTTGAACAACGTTATTAATACCTATTGAAAGCCAATGAACAGAATATGGCAACGACCTTCAGGAGTTCGATGGTATATGTACATCATGATCAATTCACACTTAAGCCTCTTGAACGTGTTCGTAAATAGTTTTGCGAAATGAGCCAGATGGCCTCTGTAATGGATTGATCGGTTTGTTGTTTCTGCTTCTCAGTATTTAATAGCACTTCTCATTTTCCGTATTAACTAACCCGGAGCCAAAAATGTTATTCATATATAAAAAAGGATGACTGACTGACCGACTGACAATGTACAGTATTAACCGCATATCCCAGAGATTGAAATTTTGGGAAGTGAATTTTCAGAATTAATTAGAAATATTTCAGGAACCTTTGCTATATAAGTTACCCTACAAGTTCCAAGTCTCAAAGACCAGCGTCTGGTTTTAAATACATGAGATTTGTAGTTTAAACTGTGTTGGTTCGGACTTCGAATTGCAACCCCTAAAACGGTTAAGATGAAAAGGTTTGTATTTAAAGAAAATATTCTTTGAACATAAAAACTTAAAATATGTCTCAAATATTCAAATCTACCCCTTGAATGGACGAAGTAGAATTTCAAATTGTGTATGGAAGAAACTCGAGATATAAGCAAACTCTACGCGGACGATGTTATACTTTGAGAAATGCGTTACCTATAATAAAACTGAACGTTTTGTATGTATTAAAACATAAACATTCTGCACTCAACTACACATGTAATGAGCCAAACGTCCTCTGACTCGTTGTATGCGCGCCAATTTAATATAAAACGTATAATTTTTCACTTGTTTATACGATACTTTATTAAAATATTAGAATAAGAAACGGATACGAATAATATACACTGAATGTAAAAATTCTTATTAATCATTATACGTTCCCAAAAGACGAGAAGAAAAATTTGATATGATACCAAAATGTATTCACATTAAAAATGTTGTGTAGGGTATGACCGGCGCTCTGCTGGTGCTCTTGAAGGACGCGTTCGAGCCGACACTAATGCAGTCGCTGGAAGGCACCCCGGTGCTGGTGCACACGGGGCCGTTCGCGAACATCGCCCACGGCTGCTCCTCCATCCTGGCGGACAAGATCGCCATGAAGCTCGCCCGGGAGAAGGGATACGTCGCCACTGAGGCCGGCTTCGGCTCTGATATCGGTTTGTACCCTTCATAGCTTTTTTCTTCTCTTTATTTATGTCTTACTTGATTCATTTTAACTTTCCTGGGTTTTAAGTACTTATTTGCTCCTTAATTTTCTATGAGTGTAAACGATATGTCCACTTCTGGTTGTCACATATAATAACAGAGAGCGTGGTGGTCTAGTGGTACTGATCCCGAGTTTCAATCCGGAGGTCATCGGTTCAAATCCCGACGTGCCCCTATGAGTTTTTCGATTGAAAGATTTATGTGCGCAATTCCACGTTCTCAAAACGGTGAAGAAAAACATCGTGAGGAAACCGACTGTCCTAGAATAAAAAATTCGAAGACATGTGTCATGTGTACGAAAGGAGCATTTTCCAACCGTGAACGGTTAATGTGCCTGAAAAACGCGAATGCGTTACTGCTTGGCGGCAGAAATGGGCATGGTGGCAGTACTTCCCCGGACTTGGCGAGAGTTCTACTGCTCTTTCGATTTGTTAAATGGTAACCGCTGCCCACAGATAACAACAACACGAGTCAAGTCCTCTCCACCAAAGTGTGAGATGACCTAAGTCGCATTGCGTTGCGTCCGTCGCCCTGAGACGGGGATGTTACGTCTCACGCGCCTGCAATTTCTTGGCATGCAATTTTAGTATTACGTTAATTTATGTTTGTCAGGTATGGAGAAGTTCTTCGACATTAAATGTCGCGCCAGCGGTGACAGGCCTCACTGCGCTGTCATTGTGGCGACAGTGCGCGCGCTCAAAATGCACGGAGGCGGCCCCACCGTCTCCTCGGGGATGCCTCTCAACGACGTCTATGTACAGGTAACGTCTGACCACTTCACAGTCTGCGAGAGCTTGGTGGCACCGACTCTCGATCCGGAGGTCGCAGGTTCAAATCCCTACGAGCACCAATGAGATATTCGCTCCTAATAAATTAATGTGCAATTCACAAAACGGTGAAGGAAAACATCGTGAGGAAACCGACATGTTATAGAACGAAAAATTAGAAGACATTGTCGTGTCAAGTGTATTATATTCTATTCTATTCGAGTCACTGGTTCTATCGAACCAGTGTGTTGAAAGGATTTTAAGTGCGCCTCAAATAGCTTCCTTTCGTGTCAAATGTATGAAGGGAGCATCTTTGAGGCGTACTTTAAATCCTTTCAACACACTGGCTCGATAGAACCAGTGACGTGACTAGTAGTACAAGAAAGCTGATTTACTAGGGTGGTGATCTCTTCTATGCAAACTTTGTATCGATAGGGCAGTTAATAAACACATTAGACGGCGGAGTACACTTAAAAGAGTATATTAAACCAAGAGAAACTAGTTATATAATTCAATTCAATTCAATTTATTTTATTTCATACAAGTTAAAATAAATATATACTATACTATAAAGCTTGTTCTCATTTTTTGGGTGTTTTTGTTGTTTATGTGTGCGCCCGTGCCACCTGCGACACGTGGAATCATAGTGCAGGAATTCACTATGTCAATGCTATGTTTACTAAATTTTTTTCGCATTACTCACCTTTTGTTTTGGTGGGTAGTATAATTGCATATGGCTAAAAGCCAGTTCATTACAAAATAGCGTGAATAATTCCTTAGTTTCGTTGTACTACGACTAACTACTGAGCTATGACCCACTGTTTAATTTTAGGCTACTTTAATTCAAGTTAATTAACAAACTGATAAAAATGACTAAACCACGTAGCTATTCTTTTAGTCACAAACTGAATTTAACGCGGGAAAAGCCGCGGACACAGTAGTATTATATATACATATATAAATATATAATATACTAGCTGCTGCCCGCGACTTCGTCCGCGTGGAATTCGGTTTTATCACGCACCACTATTATACCCCTCGGAAAAGTAGCCTGAAAAAAGTTACTCCTTCTTACATCAGCTATCTGCCAGTGAAAGTCCCGTCAAAATCGGTCCAGCCATTTCAGAGATTAGCCGGAACAGACAGACAAAAATTGAAAAAAAAATTGTTTTGGTATAGTACCGTGATAACATCCATATGCACTTAGTAAAAGCGGTTATTTTAATATTACAAACAGACACTCCAATTTTATTTATTTGTATACATGAATAAATACGAATGAAACCAATAATTGGTTAGTAACAAATGGGTAGATATTTTTTCCATCGTATACATTACACATCTGCTTTTGCTGTTGATCCCACCAGATGATGTAATGTTATGCGGCTGTGATATCATATTACTTGTGGTCCACTAATTGTGTATTCTTATGGAAGTTAGAAGCTGGCAACACTGCGTAATCATACATCTTAGCGGCAGTTGGACTGACCTCACAGCTCGGTTGGTTAACTCTGGCTTCTGCACTGTAGGTCGTGGGTTCGATTATCACATATATTTTCTGTCATTATAGTTTAGTGTCGGCGTTAATATATTTTATATGTACAAAAATATTATATCCATTATCTGTATCCCACGGTAAAGGCTCTGCTTAGTTTGGGATTAGATGTTGTATCAAATTTCTACCAATATTTATTTATTCGGGATCTGAAAATTTATGCGAACGCGGCTTCTTAGAAAATAGTCATAAATGTAAATCAATACTATGATTTCACTTCTATTCTTGGAAAAGAATATATATAGCATTTTATGCCCTGAAAGTTGGCAACGTAAATTTTCAATTCAGATATTTGACGCCATGGCAAAACCAGTCAGTTGTTTCGCGTTTAGTATTTACGTATCGCTCTAATTTTATAACCCACAAGTTGTGCGCGCGGCTTCGCCCGCGGTATCTACGTGGTATAGACATTTTTAAAAATATCTGGATTAACCTTAATAAAAAGTAGCATAAATTACTCCTTATATGTCAAAAACGGTCCAGCCGTTTCCGAGAACAAACAGTCAGACAATAGTTACGATTTTTTTGTTGTTATTAGCGTATATACTATTATAAACATTTAGAAAAAGCTATTAACATTACAAACAGACATCATTTTATTTATTTCTATATATTACTCCCGCTTGTCAGCAGTAGATAGGTGTCACTGATAACAGAGAATTTAAGTGTTATGGACTAACTGCTAAGTGTAATGACTGGCCTCACAGCTCAGTTGGTAGCCTTCAGTGCTGTAGGTCCTGGGTTTGATTCCCACCCAGAACAAACATTTCTGTGACGAATGTAGATATTTGTATTGTGTGTCAATATGTATGTATTTACAATAAAGTATATATAAGTATTATATCAGTTGACTGGTTCCCATGTTACAAGCTATGCTTAGCTTACTTTGGGGCTAGATGGCGCTGTGTGAAATGTCCTCCAATTATTTATTTATTTATTTTACTCCTAGTTAGAGGTTCTATAATATTAATTTTGTTTTTAGGAGAACCTTGAACTATTGAAGAAGGGTCTTTGCAACTTGGGCAAGCACATAAGCAACGGAAAAGCTTTTGGAGTTCCGGTCGTGGTGGCCATCAACAAACACGGGTAAGGCTCTGTTGTTATACCTACGAGTATAACTTACTTTTATGTGATTTAAGTGACGGTACGAGCCGACGGCCCACCTTATGTTTTGTAACCGCCACCCACAGACAACAGCAATACGACTCAAGTTATCTCCACCAAAGTAAGAGATGACTCGAGTCGCATTGCGTTGCGTCCAACGCAAATATACAAACTGCAAGTTAAAAGCTATAGGTCTTACAACTCAAGTGGTAGTACCCTACTTTCTGCGCTGTAGGTCGTGGGTTTCGATTCCCAGCCAGGACAAAGATTTGTGTGACGAATATAGATAGCTGTTCTTTGTCTGGGTGTTAATAATATGTATTTACAAAAAAACGTACATATATTCTATCAGTCATCTGGTCCCATAGTACAAGCTAAGCTTAGTTTGGGGCTAGATGGCGCTGTGTATACTGTCCACCATTATTAAATAGACAGCAGACAGCAAATAGAAGGTTGTATATGTTGTTTTTGTTTCTTCTTATTAGTGTGTATTTGTGTGGCTAAAATAAATGTTTTTTTTTCTTCTTTTTTTCTGCACTTTGCAGAAACGACACACCTGCAGAACTGAACCTCGTGAGGCAGTTCGCAGTTGACAACGGTGCGTTCAAAGCGGTAGTGTGCGACCACTGGGCGCTCGGGGGCGCCGGCGCACTCGAGCTCGCCGACGCGGTCATCGAGGCGTGCGACCAGCAGACCTTATTCCACTATCTGTACCCGCTCGGGCTCACCATACAGGACAAGATCAGGATCATCGCGACCGAGATGTACGGCGCTGGACACATTGAGTATACCGATGACGTCTTGGAAAAGATCAAGCTGTACAATGAGAAGGTAATCTATTAGCAGCGGAATTGGTTGAGAGCGTGGCCAATGGTACTGACCCCTAGTTTCAATCAAGACGTCGTCGGTTCAAATCTCGACGAGCACCACACATTGAAGATTTATATGCGCAATACCACGTTCTCGAAACGGTAAGGAAAACATCTGAGGAAACCGACATGGGCTAGAACTAAAAATTCGAAGACATGTGTCTAGTGCACGAAAGTCTCTTTGAGGCGCACTAAAATCCTTTCACCACACTGGTTCGAGAGTACTAGTGGCTCGAGTAGAAGCAGTAGAATTTATGGCATGTTAGTCCGTGGAAGTACTACTGCCACCATTTCTGCCGCCGAGTAAGTAATGCATTCGCCCTACTCTGCTCCGGTTTGAAAGGTACCACACCTTTCAACCGAAATGTCAGTGAAATTACAGGCATGTGAGTAACTTACGTCTATGTTATATATATATATATATGTGGGATATTTGAAAGATTTGAGGCGAATTGTTACTTTTAACACAGTTTATTTCAATTAATTCTACACCAGTCATACAATGTCTTTTGCCACACACATCACATCTTGACAGTTCTTAAAACATGACATTTCTCTATAGTGTTGCAAACAAACAAAAACTTAAATTTTACTGCGATTACTACTAATCTATCCGACACGGCCGTCCTGTTTATTCATCTGTCCCGGATGAATTGTCTTCTGGAGCAATCCACGGCTTCATGAGATCTGCTGATGTAGTCGTATTAAACGGTCCTTCGTTGTTACCAATCTTTCTCACGGCGTAACGGTCGTTTCGATTGCATTTAACCACTTCATACGGTCCTAAGTATTTGGGAAATAATTTATTTCCTTGGGAGAACTGTGTCTTTTTTATGGCTACCAAATCGCCAATATTATAGATTCTTGCTCCCTTTCGCTTCTTATTGTAATTTTTTATGTTCTCTTCTTGAACTTTCTGTATTGCTTCTTTGGCCTTCTTTCTGAGCTCATCTCTTTTTTCATTAAAATTCTGTATGTTTTCTTCTTCTATCATTTTCTGAAGTTCATTATCTCCATCTCTCATTCTAATACCAAAAAGTAGTTCAAATGGTGTCATTTTTATGCTTCTTTGATAGGTTCCATTCAGACATCGTTGAACTCTGGACACACGGCGATACCATTTGGTCGGATCGTCAGCGCTTAGCTTGCTCAACACCGCGATGATGATCTGGTGAATGCGCTCAACCTGGCCGTTACCCCTGGGTTGTCCAGTGGTGATTGTATAGTGTGTTATATTCTCATTTTTACAATACTCCTGGAAGTCGTTAGCAGTAAATGCAGCATTCCGATCAGTAATAATTCTTTCAGGTGAACCAAATGTTTGCTGTTGTAGTCTTAGTTTTTCTAATGTCTCTTCAGCAGTTAAGGTCCTGACAGGGTAGATCCATGTAAATTTCGTATAAGCATCAACAATGGTAAGGATGTATTTGTAATTCTTATGAGTCGATGTCATCGGTCCCAGATGGTCAATGTGATATGTTGATAGTGGGACATCACCCTTGTCAATCGGATGAAGGAATCCTTCTTTCTTACCTCTTTTGTTCGATATGAGAATACATTCAACACAATTACTTATGACTTTTCTTATCTTCTCTGCTAATTTCTCAATGAAATAATCTCTACTAATCAGTTCTTCGGTTTTTAAAATTTCAAAATGTCCTCTTTCATGGTTTTTTCTGATTATCTCATACTGCATTTTTTTAGGTACCACAATTAATTTATCCCCATCTTTCCTCTTGTATAGTATTTCATCCTTCATGAAATAGTCTTGAAATTCTTCCTTTTCTAAAATTTTCTTAATCAATCTTACATAGTCATCTTCATTCTGTGCCTTTCTTATACGGGCAGTAGTTTCTGTTAGCATTAGACAGACAGGATATCTGCTTAGAGCATCTGCATGTTTCATCCGTGCTTTTAGTCTGTGTTCAATCTTATAGTTGTATTCTTCTAGAAGCAGGGCCCAACGAGCAACTCTGGGAGGTAAGTCTTTTTTCTGCAGTGTCATAGTAAGGGCAGAGCAATCTGTGATTATTTTAAAATGTATTCCCTGAAGATACACTCGGAACTTCTTAATAGCAGTAACAATAGCTAAAATTTCTAAATAATAGCTATGGTATTTTCTCTCAGCTGAAGTAGTTTTTTTACTCATATAGTGTACAGGGTGAAGTTGGTTGTCTTTAGTGCTTCTCTGTAGAAGAACAGCTCCATATCCATCTGCACTGGCATCTGTGTGTAATTCTGTTTCTAAATCAGGATTGTATATTCTGAGAACTGGTGAACTACACAATATTTTTTTCAGTTCTAAAAAAGCTTTTTCACAACTCTCATCAAAATCAAATATAGCATCTTTCTTCAACATATCAGTCATTGGTTTTGCAATTAGTGAATAGTTTTTAATAAACTTTCTAAAATAACCAGTCAGTCCAAGGAATGACTGAACAGCTTTAACATTGTTTGGTTTTTTAAAATTTGCAACCGCTTTAATCTTCTCTGGCGACGGTCTGACTTTGTTGTCACAAATAATGTAGCCAAGATACTGTATTTCTTTCTTTAAAAAATGGCATTTCTTCCAATTAAATTCTAGACCAAACTCTTCACTTCTTTTAAGTACTTTCTCTAGTTTACTTATTCCTTCTTCATCTGTTTTCGATGGTATAATTAAATCGTCGAGGTAGGCCAGCAGAATACCATCAATTATTAGGTCGCTGAAGACATCATTAATAAATCTTTGAAAAACAGATGGTGCTGTACACAAGCCAAATGGCATTTTTAAAAATTCATATTGGCCTTGAGGAGAAACGAATGAGGTGTACTTTTGACTGTCTTTGTTTACGTTCACATGGAAAAATCCGTTTTTTAGATCAAGGGAGGTGAATACCTTTGCCTCCTTCAACTTGTCTATCTGGTCTTCTATTACAGGTAGAGGAAATCTTTCTTTAATAACTTTTTTATTTAGTCGTCGATAATCTATGCACATTCTATGCGATCCATCTTTCTTATCAGCCAGTACTATAGGGCAGGCGAAATCAGATTTGCTAGGTATTATTATTCTGTTGTCCAACCATTCTTTTATTTGCATATTCACAGCGGTCATTTCTAAGGGTGACAGGCGTCGTGGGTTTTGGTAAACTGGATCTTCATCGGTAAGTATTATTTTCAGTTCAACATTACTTTTTTTCTTCTTTTCATTAGGCTGGTAATCTTCGCACATTTTATGTATCTTTTTTGTGAATTTTGAATCTTCTATATCATAATCATGTTCATTGTCTTTCTTCTCCGTTAGAAGTGTAAGATGCATAATCTTTTCCATAAAGACACCATCAGGAGTGAAACACACTTCAAAATCTTTAAGGATAGGATTTCCAATTAATATTGTTACAGGTATCTCACTGTCTTTCACAACATGAAACTTTATGTCTGTATAATACTGATCTATTTGTACATTCACTGTAAATATCCCTTCAGTATAAACTTTATTTTCTGCTATTCCTGTTAGACATGTCGATCCTGTTTGATAATCTTCAATTCCTTCTATCTTCTCAAATTCTGACTTCTTAATAAGGTTAACATCACTTCCAGTGTCTATCAGGGTTACAAAATCTTTCCCATTAATCTTAATCTTTTTGTAGGGACCTTTTTCTTGTTCATTTTTATGTTGAATATTCATTGTCTTTTTCTGTTTATTGTTTATACATTCTGTTGATTTGTGACCATACTCATTACATTTAAAACATTTGATTCCCTTTGCACAGGCTGGTGATTGATGATCTAAATCACCACAGTTGTAGCACCTCTTCACCCGAGTCATCTTACGGGTTGAATGATATCCAGATGTTTGGCCAGTCTGTGCGGATGTATTACAGACCTTCTTTCTGAAGTCACTATAGATGTCCAACTTCTTGCGAAAATCTTTCATGTCTGAAGCACCATACAAAATAGTTTTATTGGTCTCAAGGTCACGGATACCATCAATAACATATTCTATCAGTGCAGCGTCCTCAATCTTTCCGTGGAGTGCCATTTCTTTCATAGACAGGAAATACTGTTGGTAACTTTCATCATTCTTCATCTTTCGCGAGGCAAGTTTCTTGTGTATGGTTGCGCTGTTAACCTTGGGTCCAAATTCCTCTTTTAATGCCTTCTTCAAATTCGCATAGTCTTTTACTGTTCCCATAGATCGTAAAAATAGCTTGGCAGTGCCATCTAAGAGCCTCTTCATATAGATCAACTTCTCGATTTTAGTCCACTTCATAATTTGGGCAGTATCTTCAAATTCATCAATAAATGTCACAATAGGGTAGGTGTCATCTCCGGTAAATATGGTCATCGACCTCTCTAAGTCCTTGAATGAAATCTGAACATCAATCTCCTGATCCTCATCTTCACTTTCTTTATCATCTTTCTTCGGTGGCATGGTGGCAGTAACACTCGTGTTATTTTTCAAATTCTTTGAATGACGTCTCTTACTCGTCGTACAAAATGATGGCTTCGTTGGACTCATTTAGTCTTCAGTCTTTAATTAAATCGTATTGTCCAATTTTCCATAAGCTATAATTCTTCACCATGAGGCGCATGACGTTGAGAAAGAGTCCTGGTTGCTCCCGTCCTACACCACTGCGTCAGTAACAGGCGGATATAATGGCGTCGCGTGGGCATTTCACGTCGAATGATTTGCGTTGTAACTTCGTCTTCAGTCTTCGATTCGACTCATATTTTGTCATATCCCGGACGAGCCCCCAAAAGTTGTGGGATATTTGAAAGATTTGAGGCGAATTGTTACTTTTAACACAGTTTATTTCAATTAATTCTACACCAGTCATACAATGTCTTTTGCCACACACATCACATCTTGACAGTTCTTAAAACATGACATTTCTCTATAGTGTTGCAAACAAACAAAAACTTAAATTTTACTGCGATTACTACTAATCTATCCGACATATATATATATATAAATATATATAGATGACTGTTTGTAGACGTCTGTGTTCATCACACAAATGTTTGTCTGGATGGTAAGCAGTTAAAATTGAGATAAATTGAATGGGAATTCGGGCACAACACTAAATTACTATTGTACATTTTATTTATGGACGGTGATAATTTATTCCGACGGTAACCTTTAATATATATTTATTAGGTTTAATGACGCCGTGTTGTATTCTAAATGAGCGTACGACATACACGGGTTCCATTTACTAAATTTTACGAGAGCCATTGGCTCTGAACTCATTACTCAAAGACGTGACCAGCTTGTTAAGATTAGACAAAGATCGAAAAGGGGCCAAGCGATGAATGTTTTTTTAAAGTATACTTCAATTGTATCTGTTTGGTTTATTAAATAAACAAAATTAAATTAAACTCCTATAGTATTTTATCGTATGTGTTGTGACATTTTTATGTATCTTATATTTTGATTAGATTTAATTTAATTTAACTTACTGATGATCCTGTGTTGATTTTATGAATATATGATTTATTATTATTATTGCCGAAATCAGTTCAAAATTTGTTCGATTGATGATGCCTACACTACTACAATATAAAACACTAGCTGCGCCCCGCGGTTTCACCCGCGGAAGTTCCGTATTTTCTTACGGATCCCTAATTTTTTGAAAATAAATTATAGCCTATGTTACTCCTCGATAATGTAGCTTTCTATTGGTGAAAGAATTTTTGAAATCAGTTCAGTAGTTTCTGAGTTTACTTCGGACATACATACAACATACACCTTACCAACATTATCTCTTTATAATATAGATGTCAATTGAACATTTTATATTAGCGCTTGTGAATAAATTCTTTACACATGTCTTCATAGTTTCACTGCATTAAGGGGTCGTTGTACATACTTTACTACTTGGGGCCATCTTAGCACCCAAATGGTAACTTTTGGGAGCTCACCCATAATCAACTGAAAAATAAGCGGTTATATTTTATTTACGACATACTGTTCAAAGAAAATGTAGTAAGATTGAAGAGTTATGTTTCGAGAGAAATACGAGAATTTTATAAAAATAAGTAAATAGTTAATTAAATTCTATACCAAATAAAAGAAAGTAAACCTAGTTCCACTTAT